>OZ026531.1:40009686-40501483 GCA_964019695.1 Loripinus fragilis | reverse complement strand
ACCGCTATAATACCTAACTTTACAACCAAAATCTATTTTAACCCTACACTTTACAACAAATTCTATTTTAACCCTACACTTTACAACAAAATCTATTTAACCCTACACTTTACAACAAAATCTATTTTAACCCTACACTTTACAACAAAATCTTTTTTAACCCCTACACTTTACAACAAAATCTATTTCACTTTACAACAAAATCTTTTTTACCCTACACTTTACAACAAAATCTATTTTAACCCTACACTTTACAACAAAATCTTTTTTAACCCTACACTTTACAACAAAATCTATTTTACCCTACACTTTACAACAAAATCTTTTTTTAACCCTACACTTTACAACAAAATCTATTTTAACCCTACACTTTACAACAAAATCTATTTTACCCTACACTTTTACAACAAAATCTATTTATACCCTACACTTTACAACAAAATCTATTTATACCCTACACTTTACAACAAAATCTATTTTAACTCTACACTTTACAACAAAATCTTTTATTAACCCTACACTTTACAACAAAATCTATTTTAACCCTACACTTTTACAACAAAATCTATTTAACAACAAAATCTATTTTAACTCTACACTTTACAACAAAATCTTTTATTAACCCTACACTTTACAACAAAATCTATTTTCAACTCTACACTTTACAATAAAATCTATTTTAACCCTACACTTTACAACAAAATCTATTTTAACCCTACACTTTACAACAAAATCTATTTTAACCCTACACTTTACAACAAAATCTATTTTAACCCTACACTTTACAACAAAATCTTTTTTAACCCTACACTTTACAACAAAATCTATTTTAACTCTACACTTTACAACAAAATCTTTTTTTAACCCTACACTTTACAACAAAATCTATTTTAACCCTACACTTTACAACAAAATCTTTTTTCAACTCTACACTTTACAACAAAATCTATTTTAACCCTACACTTTACAACAAAATCTTTTTTAACCCTACACTTTACAACAAAATCTATTTTAACCCTACACTTTACAACAAAATCTTTTTTTAACCCTACACTTTACAACAAAATCTATTTTAACCCTACACTTTACAACAAAATCTATTTTAATCCTACACTTTACAACAAAATCTATTTTAACCCTACACTTTACAACAAAATCTGTTTATACCCTACACTTTACAACAAAATCTATTTTAACTCTACACTTTACAACAAAATCTTTTATTAACCCTACACTTTACAACAAAATCTATTTTCAACTCTACACTTTACAACAAAATCTATTTTCAACCCTACACTTTACAACAAAATCTATTTTAACCCTACAATTTACAATAAAATCTATTTTAACCCTACACTTTACAACAAAATCTTTTTTTAACCCTACACTTTACAACAAAATCTATTTCAACCCTACACTTTACAACGAAATCTATTTTAACCCTACACTTTACAACAAAATCTTTTTTTAACCCTACACTTTACGACAAAATCTATTTTAACCCTACACTTTACAACAAAATCTATTTCTATTTTACCCTACACTGTACAACAAAATCTATTTTAAACCCTACACTTTACCAACAACATCTGTTTATACCCTACACTTTACAACAAAATCATTTTAACTCTACACTTTACAACAAAATCTATTTTAACCCTACACTTTACAACAAAATCTATTTTAACCCTACACTTTACAACAAAATCTATTTAACCCTACACTTTACAACAAAATCTATTTTAACCCTACACTTTACACAAATCTATTTTAACCCTACACTTTACAACAAAATCTGTTATACCCTACACTTTACAACAAAATCTATTTTAACTCTACACTTTACAACAAAATCTTTTTTTAACCCTACACTTTACAACAAAATCTATTTTCAACCCTACACTTTACAACAAAATCTATTTTAACCCTACACTTTACAACAAAATCTATTTTAACTCTACACTTTACAACAAAATCTATTTATACCCCTAACTTTACAACAAAATCTATTTTAACCCTACACTTTACAACAAAATCTATTTTAACCCTACACTTTACAACAAAATCTATTTTAACCCTACACTTTACAACAAAATCTTTTTTAACCCTACACTTTACAACAAAATCTATTTTAACCCTACACTTTACAACAAAATCTATTTTAACCCTACACTTTACAACAAATCTAATTTCAACCCTACACTTTACAACAAAATCTATTTATACCCTACACTTTACAACAAAATCTATTTTAACTCTACACTTTACAACAAAATCTTTTATTAACCCTACACTTTACAACAAAATCTATTTTCAACTCTACACTTTACAATAAAATCTATTTTAACCCTACACTTTACAACAAAATCTATTTTAACCCTACACTTTACAACAAAATCTATTTTAAACCTACACTTTACAACAAAATCTATTTTAACCCTACACTTTACAACAAAATCTATTTTAACCCTACACTTTACAACAAAATCTATTTTAACCCTACACTTTACAACAAAATCTATTTTAACCCTACACTTTACAACAAAATCTATTTTAACCCTACACTTTACAACAAAATCTTTTTTAACCCTACACTTTACAACAAAATCTATTTTAACCCTATACTTTACAACAAAATCTTTTTTTAACCCTACACTTTACAACAAAATCTATTTTAACCCTACACTTTACAACAAAATCTTTTTTAACCCTACACTTTACAACAAAATCTATTTTAACCCTACACTTTACAACAAAATCTATTTTAACTCTACACTTTACAACAAAATCTATTTTAACCCTACACTTTACAACAAAATCTATTTTAACCCTACACTTTACAACAAAATCTGTTTTAACCCTACACTTTACAACAAAATCTATTTTAACCCTACACTTTACAACAAAATCTATTTTCAACCCTACACTTTACAACAAAATCTATTTTAACCCTACACTTTACAACAAAATCTATTTTCAACCCTACAGTTTACAACAAAATCTATTTTAACTCTACACTTTACAACAAAATCTATTTTAACTCTACACTTTACAACAAAATCTATTTTCAACCCTACAGTTTACAATAAAATCTATTTTAACTCTACACTTTACAACAAAATCTATTTTAACCCTACACTTTACAACAAAATCTATTTTCAACCCTACAGTTTACAACAAAATCTATTTTTAACCCTAGAATTTACAACAAAATCTATTTTTAACCCTACACTTTACAACAAAATCTATTTTAACCCTACAGTGTATAACAAAATCTATTTTAACCCTACACTTTACAATAAAAGTTATTATTAACTTACCTTCTCTATCATCCGGAGACAATTCACCTTTGGGGAAGTCTATATCAAAATCTATTTTTAACGCTAAAGTTTACAACAAAATCTATTTTAAACCCTACAGTTTACAACAAAAGTTATTTTTAACTTACCTTCTCTATCGTCTGGAGACAATTCACCTTTGGGGAAATCTATATCAAAAGTTATATATAAACTTCCTTTTACATTATTATTTTCATAGTTAGGCATTCCCTCCATAGATTTTCTCATCTTGGCACCGGGGTATGTGATTTTATCCCTTGCTATATGTACCTGAAACCAATTAAATATTATATTATTAACTCTTTGCCAGCTAGTGGAAATTTTTATCATCTGTTGAAAACCTTAAGAACAGTTTGGACCTAGATAAGGCCTGACAATATGTCAGGCCTGATCTGGATCCAATCTGTTTGACCAAATACCTTTTCAAAAAGTTGATTTTGAAAAAAGTCAGCCGACAACAAAAGCATGAAAAATTACTAGCATGCTTAAGAGTTTTGTTTGATTTGATTCTTAACGTCCCAGTCAATATTTTTCAGTCATGTCGAACTGGGTCTCTGTGGGTTTAACCAGTGGGTTTAACAAGGGCTAAGCAGGGATTAATGTGTCTTGCTCAGGGACACAATACAGTGCTGCTATTGAGGCTCAAACCTGCAACCCTTGGATCTTGAGTCAAGCACTCTACCGCTAAGCAACTGCACTCCCATGCAAAATGTTAATATGCTGCATGTGCGGATCCATGAAGTTTTGCAGAGGGGGTCCAACTTTCTCTTATTTATTTTTTTTAGTTTGATGAGGGGAGGAAGGATTCAAATACTACTATTAGCGGGCGATCAACGGCCGCCAGCAAAACGTCATTAGAAATGGCATTTCGCTGGCGGGCAAATGATGGCCCAGCTTTGAATGCTGGATTGGTAGCTTTGCAATTTCAAGGGGATCCGGACCAGTATTGCTAAGGAACCCTATGTTTTTGTAATTTTCAAGGGGTGTCAGACCCCTGCCCCCCTCCCCCTCTGGATCGGCACACGTGCTGAGATGAGACTTACTTTGGCAATATAATGATGTCACTTAACTACCATGTATGTATCCAGTACAACTAATGTGCAGACCACATGTGACATAGATAACATTAGATAAGAATTTTTATCCAAGGATAAAATCTGAGATATTCTTAAATGTGCTCTTGCATGCCACATAATTTTCTATGATTTTACTACAGGGATCATGTTTTTTATTCATTAACATTTGTCAAGCCATGAGGGAGACGATGTAAATCTTAGGACTAAGGCCAAAGGATTTCAAAACCAACTGAGGGACCTGATGGACATTAATGCATTGACAATCATAAAATCTACCAAATATTCACCAAAATTTACGGTACTATATTTTGTTGCCATTTCAGATTAATATGGAATATAGGGATCAAACATGCTTTTCTATGCAATAACATCTGATGGACCCTGAGGGTTATGTTGAAACCCGAGCCTGAAAGGTGAGGGTTTTAAAAACCCGAGCCTGAAAGGTGAGGGTTTTAACAACCCCCAAGGGGCCTAGCAGATGTTAATGTATCAGAAAACCATGTTTGATAGTTATTATTACATAATACCTAAAAAAATGTGTGTTTCAGGTTACATGAAATTTTAAAATAGGGACAGTAGAAAGGAAAATACTTTTATTTTGTTAAAATTTTTTACATGAGGAAGATGGGGAAACAAAATGGCCAACCTGGCGAATCCCTTGGAAATTCCCTAAAGATGCTAAAAAATTTAGGGTCAGGGGCAAAACATCAGGCACGGTCGGGTAACACACAATTTTTTTTATTTTAGGCCTAAAGTCATTTTGACACAGAAAAATTTTGAAAATCGCTTCGAAAAGTTCATTTTGTATTACTATTATAATGGCCGACAAAAGCATGAAGGATTCGTAGGTTTTGAAAACGCCTGATCCAGAGCGAAGACTTACATCATCCTAACGTCACTATATTACGTTCATTCCCATGCACGTTACTGTTGACGACGTCAATTTTTGTGATGGCCAAGAATGCGGTTATGTAAAGTACAAAAGCCGTGCATCAAAAGCACGTGAATTGCCTGATTAATACATGGGTTTTTGCCATTTAATACATGGCTGTTAATAACATGCGACACAGCTTTTTATGCAATAATTATTATTCATCTTCCAGGGCCAAGCCATAAATTAGAGTGATTAATTGAACATATCAGCAGTTGTAAAATTTATAGGCCTGTATGTTGAATACCGCAAAGCCAGTTTGTAATATCATGTGAATTGGCTTGTGAAAACATAGGTTTGTTGCGGATAAAATATGACTGTTAATAGCATTATAGCATACAAACCATGCATGCATCTATTTGTCCTCTTACAAGTTTCATAAATTGCTATTTCCATGCCCCCACACATACACATTATCATGATTGAAACTTGATCTGGCCTACTATATCACGTCGAGTGGATTAGGTTATAACAAATCACAACGCCTCGAGGGTGAGCCAATGGTATGGCCTCATCCATGAGATGTGATAACGTAGGCCAGATCAAGTTACTATTATGATAATTTGTTTATTATGTACCTTTTTCTGACATTTTTTTTTTTATAATTTGTTTAAGTCTTTTAATCCCGAAAAATTGCGGGAATGTTTGCCATTACGTTACGTTTCTTGACGTCACATCATCATGTTTTCATCTCTAGTTCCATGCTTGAAAATTTACTTTACGTAATATTGCCGCAAAAACAGGAAACGGACGTTAGCCTCGTTTTAAAGGATAGTGATAGGGAATCAGAAAACCTCAGTTTGTTGATCTGACTTTCTGTACCAGATGGCCAGAAAACAGACAGTTCAAAAGTTGTATCATTTATAGGTTTATAATATATTACAATCCTAGGCTACTTACAGAATGGGAATCTAAATGTGGTATATCCATTTCAAAACCTATTAAAGCATCTGCTAATGATATAGTAACATTTGTGTATAAATCATCACCCCGTCTTTCAAATCTTTTATGTCTGAAAATATAAACGATAAAAAACATTCAAAGGTCCGACAATATAGAGAATACTAGGTGAGTGTCTTTTGATATCAAGTTTACCAGGCAAGGCTTTGGGAACGCTTGTTGATATCGCTAGGTTTGCCCAGCGATTCAACAAGCGTTCTCAAAGCCGAGCCGGGTAAACTTGATATCAAAAGACACGAACCTGGTAATCTATTTATCAGTTTACCCATTGTTTCACTCATCAAACTAGTGATTATGACGTAATTTTGTGTTGATTCAGCGTCAATAGTGACGTCATTCAAAAAGTGCAAAATCTTTATGACCTGATAAAGGCACATGCCATGAGATAGACAACCTTTATCAGGCAACGTGCAACAATGCACTTAATATGAGAGGTAGCTGATAAAAGATAATATTGGGATCACACATGTTTTTTTTCATGTATTAACATTTGCTGGGTCACGAAAAAAGCTGTTTTGAATACGAGGCCCAAAGGCCAAGTGCTCAAAAATCTCCCGAGGGACGCGGCAAGTGTTAATGCAATGAAACAAACACATGTGATCGTATTCTGGCATATTCAGGCTTTCAAGTGCCCATCAACAGAAAAGTAGGGAAAGAGTAGGGATATAAATTTGGAAAAAGTAGTGAAAAAGTAGGGATTATCGGTGTAAAAAAGTAGGGATAATCATAAAATTCATTACAGGCTGTTTGAAACAAGAAATTTTAGATAATAAATGAGCAGGATAATACCTGTGACAATAGTACTAGCCAAACAGAGATTTTTAGGTTAAACACCAAAATTTGAAGTGCTAAGTGAGATGCATAGCAGCTAATTTATAAAACCTGAGCGAGCGAAGCGAGTGAGGCAAAATTTCTGGATTTTTATGTGTAGATGACATTTTAGAGTGAAAAAGTAGGGATAGTAGGGCATTTTCACGAAAAAGTAGGGAAAAGTAGGAGCAGATAAAAAAAGTAGGGAAAAGTATGAAAAATATGAAAAGTAGGGCCCGCTTGAAAGCCTGCAAATTGTACCTTATTCCAGCCAAATTTGCACTGAAAAACACTGCGAAAACATAGAAATATCCTTTTTCTCACTCTGGATTTCTCTATACAAAATGGCGTCAGCTGTTAACTTTCAAATGTCACAACCTCATAGCCATATGCAATGTTATTGCAAACAAAAGCATCAGTGAAATTATCAGTCTGGTCCAAAACGCTTTCTGTATAATGTAATGCAAACAACTCGGGGGCTCATTTTATGTATTTTCAAGTTTAAACAGCACATGCATCTCCTGATTTGAACATGGATTTTTGTTCATTTGACAAAGTGTTAAAACAGCTATGAGAATAGATATCTATGCAAGAATGGTACTCATCACATATTCATGGGTGAAAGTTCAACTCTTTCCCTCCTCTCAACAATGTATCTATGCAAGTTTGGGCAAAATTTATCAACTGGTTCAGAAGATAATGCGAGGAAACGAAAAAGCGGACACCTACGCCAATGGGATCCGCATCAAAAACAATTTATCCTCCCACCCTCCAGGGACATAAATATGTAGTGTCCCCTTTCAAGGTTAACTTACTTCTGTTGTTTGATTCTAAATCTAAGATCTCCTGGATCACCATCTATATGTGGTTCTCCTGCAAATAGAAAATAACTTAATATATATATATATAGAGAATACTTGGTGAGCGTCTTTTGATATCAAGTCTACCAGGCAAGGCTTTGAGAACGCTTGTTGACATCGCGAGGCTTGCCGAGCGATTCAACATGCATTCTCAAAGCCGAGCCTGGTAAACTTGATATCAAAAGATGCAAACCTGGTATATTATTTAACAGTTTTTCCATTGTTTCACTCTTCAAATTAGCAATTTATGACGTAATTTTTGACTTTTGTATTGATTCAGCCTCATTAGCTACGTCATTCAAAAAGTGCAACATCATCATGACCTGACAAAGGCACATGCTGTGAGATAGACAATGTTATTAGGCAATGTGCAACAATGCAGTTAATATGAGAGGTAACTGATAAACAATCACATCAAGGTCGGGAAAACCCCTACTATTCCCAGTATTCCCAAAATTTAGGTCCTTTATGGTTTTAAGACCCCTTCAATGGCTATCTACTATATAGAGTTATTCATTTACAGTTTTGGAGCTATGGGTTCTCAAACCTGGGACTCACTAGGTCAAGCTGTAATTGAGATGGTTCTTTTGAGTACCCACAACATATGTTTTTGTTTTGAAATAAGTAAATTATATTTCTGTTACACACTCTTGTAAGAGTGCACTGTGTACAAGTTTTTCAAACTTTATAGACTGTGTAGATCTTGATCAGCTGGCTTTAGAAGAAGCCAGCTGATCTGGATCCACACTGTTTTCATCTGCACCAGAAATCCATATAGACATGAAATTGCACCACCAGATTAACTGAAATAGTATAAAAAATACAAAAAGTACCTGATGTGTTCTTATAGCAGCATGTGTAGTTATAAACTTGGTTGAATACAGTGATTGGAAACTTGCAATATTATAACTTAAAAAGGCTAAGTGGTCAAAACTGACAGCAAAAAACTCCTGTAATTTATGGAATATGTAGAGTGTGTAGCAGAAAAAAAAAAAATTTCTTATTTCTAATCAACAACATACGTTGTGGGTACTCAAAAGAACCGTCTCAACGAGACGGTTCTTTTGAGCACCCAAAAACTATGCTAAAATCATGTGTAAGAAAAAAATGGCATTTTAAGCAGAAAATTTGTGTTTATCTAAACCTCTGAAAGCTGAAAAAAGTAGTGAGAATCACTTGATAAGGTTACACTGCTGCACCATAGTTCTAAAAGCTGGGCTGAATAAATAGTCAAGTGAGGTTTGACAACCATGGATTTTCTTTGATATTGATGTCTTCTTTAAAGTGATAAAATTATGTCTATTCAGACAGTCATGAAAGTAAGGGAACCATACATACACTGATGTTCATTTTGTATGAAATTGCTATGTCTAATACAGTTAATAGTACCGCAGATATCAAGGCTGTCAGAGGGGTCTACTGGTCAGATCTTTGCAACATCTAGTGTTATATACCAATTAAAAACCTGGGGTCTCTAGTTTTTTAAAAGAGTTGATGACACCTCAGATTCTGAGTACTAACCGAGGTATCTCCCCTTGTATTACCCCACCCATTTTGATCATATTAAAAGAGGACATGATCATTAGTATATTAAATCATTGAGTTGAAGCATCCAGGAAAAGAAATATACCCATCACTACTCATAACGGTACTTGAAAAAGTAGAAAAGTTAAGTTTTGATCAGAAAAATTGGCCTTTGCACTGTTTTGTTTGTCTTTTAATGTTTGAGTATGTGTCAAAACTCCATTGAATGAAAATATATTTGAAACTTTCAATTTAAGAATCTGCCCATTAGTGTTATGTCCTTAGAAATTACTAAAATATTTAAAGCTGCATACTCTGTAACTATGAACATTTTTCGAAAAAATTTATTTTCTTTTTAAATCATTTGTAAGAGTTGAATTAAGTTATGTTTTCACAATAAATCTGTTCACTAGAGCGGAAAACTGCACGGAAAAGTGAATTATCTTATAAAACAGGTGTGTTTTACTCGTGTCGATAATTATTTGCGTCCCTCCAATAATTATAGACAGTTAAATTTAACATAAATGCTGTTGTTTCGATACTGATAATTTGTTAAGATTTACGAAATTGGTAAAATGTATACCTGAATTTTAGTTTTTTTACTGTGTTCTTGGAAAATAGAAACATTAGTTCAAAAATTAAAAGATCAAAAGTTACAGACTATGCAGCTTTAAGAACACTTATTTATCTATGTTATCAAGGTTTGTAGATTCCAATTTCTGTATACGGAATGCTCTGGGAGCAATGATAAGCATGTAAATACCCCTCCCACCTATTACTACTGCAGATCTCATGGCTGTTTGAGGGTGACCTTGGTCAAATTTTGCTAACATCCGGTGTCATATACATGTACATATATCAAACAAAAATGTAGAGTCTCTAGTAAATAGAAACAGATGATGACACCGCTGATTCTGAGTACTGACAGAGTACTCACATGAATAACCCACCATTTTGGATCATATTATGAGAGGTTATGGGCATCAAATTTTGAAAATAATCAAGATAATGCATTCAGGAAACAAATATCGCCATCACTATTCATAACGGCACTCGAAGAAGTAAATAAATTAAGTATTAGTCAGAGAAATGGGGTTTTGAACTATTTTCTTCGTATATTATAGTTATGTTATATTTCAAAACTCAGCTGCTTTGAATAAACATATCTTAGAAACTTTCAACTAAAGAATCTGACCACTAGTGTTATGTCTTTACCAATGAATAATAATTTAAAGACCAGCGCCTCAGTTATGTCAATAGGGTTTCTAGATTCTAATTTCTACATACGGAATGCTCTGGGGCAACTACTAGCATGTAAATACCCTACCCACCTATAAGTTGAGGTGAAAACGCTTACATTAATAAAAATGTTATGATACTAAATCACCCAAGTTTTCATAGCCTAAATACGAAGAGAATTATTTCTGACAGGGTAACTGTATTTCAAGTACATTTACATGATCTATCTTAAGATTGTCAATCATACCCAAGAAATGATTTTAGGTTACTATATTAGCACAACAAGAATAAACACAATTTACCTTATAACTTGAATATACATTGTATGTTACCATTTATACCTGAAACTTATTGGGGCTAATATACTTAGTACACCAAACACAATAATAATGCATTAAACTATCTAGATATTGTAGCAAGAGCTACTGCCCTTGGTTATTTAACAAATGTTTTTTATGGGAAACTGCAGTGACATAATAATAGCTCAATAAGTTAAACTTGAAAAACTTATTTCTAAATAGGAATAAATCTGTCCTGAACCAATATTATGTCAAACTGCAGATAAAGGATCATTGACACTTGCTATGGGTAAATGCCTATGATTTTCAGTAGAAATAAAAGTTTGTCAATCGTCCCTTTCTTCGCCTTGAAGCTACCCTGACCTGAGTACTTTATGGCAGTGAATTCCATTTTTGAAAATTAAATGCTTCAAAGATGTAAAATTTTGGGTACAACAATCAGTTTTACATTAAAATATATAGAAATCAGAAAACATTTTTTAAAATATCATTCCCCCCCGTGTGCCAGCAAAAGCTTTTGCCTGTATATGTGTAACCATATTTTACACATTGTATGGAAGTGGCTTGCTGGCACACGGGGGGGAAAGATGTTCAGCAGCCCAAAAACCCAGGGCCTAAGCCCATAAAATGCCTTTTCTACCGAATAAGAAATTAATGACAGTAATGAATTTCTCTATAATCAACCTCTTAAATTGCTTTGTTTTTTGTGCTAGTTTAATATAAAGTACATAAAGATTAAAAGTGGAATTAGCAGGGTTTATGCATTTTTTCATGAGAAAAAATCTCATTGTTATATAAGGACACATTCTTTTGCAAATGTCCTATACTTATCTATTTGCATGCTAGGGAATTGTTCATGTTTTTATTTTCGTCTGCTGACTTTCTTCAAAATTAAGTTTTTACAAAAAAAACACTCAGGACAGCCATTGGAGTGTCAAACAGTTTGGATCTAGATCAAGACCGACATTCTGTTGGTCTTCATATTGGTTCAAACTGTTTGCAAAAGGCCATTGGCAGACGACAAAATTATCCGCTGGCATGCAAAGAGTTATAACAGGTAAATACTTTAGTGTTCAATGTATTGGATATACATTTTTATGTTTATACCACAAATATTCGGGCACTTTAAATACATTTGACATGCTATATGCCCTTTAAACAAAGCAGAAGTAATATTCAAAGGATCCAGTTAGAATCAGTTTTACTTTCCAATGCTAAATGGGGCACTTTCATTCGTTCAAAAGTATTTATTTCTATTGTTGAGCTTTCAGTTTTGTATTATTTACGGTACATGTAGTCAAAAATGTACAGGTAACTTCTAAATTATCTCCCCAAAATCATTCTATTACAAAACATATTTTGTTTTTAAAACAATTTCATCAATTATTGTGATTAGTTAATACTCTGCATATGATATGTTCAATAGATATCACCATGGCTACCAAATAAATCAAGAAAACGTGCAGAAATCACTCTTTAAAACACTTTTTATTGTCGTGAAATTTCAGACCCCCTCCCCTTTCTACCCGCCATAACTCTCGAGTGCGTAAGAATTTTGAAAATATTTTGCTTGCTGACTTTTGCCATTAGATTCACCTATTGCACTGATACTACATGCACCACACCAGAAGCTCAAAAGCAGCGTTCTGGGAATCAGAAAAATAGGCGTATAAGGCCCAAACCGTCAATGATCCGTTGTTTCTGTTACATAGTTTTATTTTTTGAAACATGAGTTGTTGTCCCCGAATGGCTTAGAAAATGGGTCAATAATCGGATTTGCTTACTGATGATCTGATTGCAATAAAATATACGAGATATTTGGTTTTTCACATCTTTACATCATATATTGTACTGACTTTAGCCATATAAAATACTGCATCGGTTGCATTTGTTTTCATGTATTACCCAACAGAAATGTGTATCTGCAATAGTTTGAGTAAGTAAGAGTCATTTTTATTCTTTTATCAAACTAGAGTAGATAATCATTGAAAAAGTGAGCGAGGTACGACTTTAGCGACAATCGTAATGGCTTCATATTTCATCAGAAATGATGACTTTTCTAAATTGTAACAGTATCTAGCTTTTAAGTTTTCGATATGTAGATATCATGTTAATTCATGACATCCTCCTGTTTTGCTTAGATTTTAGTCTATGTTTCTACAGGTTATTTCATTAACCTCAAATGACAACCTTACTAGCTCACATTTTCTCGTCAATAAGTCCACTCTAAAAATTAACAATGAGCTGTTTTCGTTCATATTTACTCAGAAATAAATGTACTGTAATTTCACACCACTTTCAATTGCCTTATTGCAATTTAAGTTATAAATTATACATATTTTTCCAAGAACATGTTTCTAAAATTCACTAAATAAACATGGCGTGCAAATGGTTGACATTTTTTCTATTAGATCTAGATTATAACACACCAAGATGTAGACAAAATATAGTATGTGTTGGATCTGAAGTCATTGGTAGTGCTGACAGTACAATCAAAATTATGTTGAACCTGTCCAGTTCTCAGAAAATCTATCATATATGTATGATTTTTCTCTAATGTCACCTTATCTCTAATGGAAGCCTCATTGTACTTTGATGCTATTTCTGTTTGTATTTCAAAAAGGGTGATTAAAAATCAGCAGAAAACAATAAAGCATAGTAAAAGAGAACCACTAGACGATGCGACATACTAAATATCAAGGTTCTAGACCTAGTGGTTTTAGAGAAGTTTTTTTCATGTTTTAACTTTACAAGCCAATGTAACACATGTTCCCCCCACCTTGGTGGAGCCAATTATGAATGAACTTGGCAGCTCTAGGCCTTGCGGGTTAAAACAAGAAGTTTGTTTTATTTAAATAAACATAAACCATGGGGGCAAAATAAAAACAAACCAGCCTTCGTGGCTTGTTTTTTTTGTCCCCATGGCCATTTTTTGAACACAGTTGGTGGAGGTCTACTTGGTGATGCTACATACTAAATATACTGAGACGGACTAAAAACTTAAAAGTTTTTTCATGGAAGTCTTCCAAACATCTTTAAATTTAACACCGTGACTTTAACCCCCCTTACGTATCACTGACGTTGACGTTCAGGCTATTGATGCTATCATCAATTCTGTGAATTAAATTTGTTAAATGAATGTTGAGGATAACAGATTTCAAAATAAAATAATGGATTTGAATTATTATTTTTCATCCAGACATGTTAGAAAAAAACCCCTTAAGTTTCTAGTTCCTCTCAGTATATAAAGGCGCTAGGCCATGTGGTTTCAGACAAGAAGATTTTTCATGATTTCTGTAAAAACCTATATAAAACATGTGATCCCCGGGGCAGGACCTTTTTTTGCACTAGGTGATGCTACGAATTGAATATCAAGGCTCTGTGAATATTGTTTTATGCCTTCCCTATTAAAGCCTATGTAAAACACGTGACCCCCAGGAAGGTTCCATTTTGGCAACATGGGCATAATTTGTCAAACCTGATGGAGGGGTCTACTTTTTGATACTAAATACCAAATACCAAAGTTCTATGCCAAGGAGCTCCAGACAAGAGATTTATATGTGTTCCCTATATAAACCTATGGAAACAAGTGTATCTGGAGTGGAGCCACTTTTGGCTCTAGGGCCATAATTTTAACAAAATTTGTATAGTTCTACTAGGTGATGCTACATATAAAATACCAAGGCTCTTTATAGACTTAATGGTTTCAGACAATATTTTTTTATGTTTCCCATTATAAAAAAGTAAGCAAGTATGATCAGGAAATACCACAATCACATTATGCAGACCAACCGACGGCCTTTATAAAACATGTGAACCCGGGGGGCGGGGCAATTTGTGGCCATATGTGCATAATTTGAAAAAAAATAGTTAAATATCTACTAGATAATGCTACACAAAATATTAAGGCTAACAGCCTTGTGGTTTCAGACAATCAAATTTTTATATTTTTTGAACATATATTTTTGCCCATGTGATCTAGATATACCATTTGATACATTATTTGAGAGGGATATATAAGAATCACTCCTGCTAGCTTCAAGCCATTATTTTAGGGGGAGATATCGTTTGAAGAAATTGTTGACGACGCATGACGGACAAGGGACATCCAACGATCACAATAGCTCACTTTGAGCTTGTGACTCAGGTAAGCTAATAAAATAAACTAAATATTGCGTTTTTGGATATATCTATTTGACCTTGACCTTTGACCTTTAAATAGGTCATAGCACAAGTTTTGACTCTGGCGTATAAAGAGTGTAGACTTTTACTAATAACGATGAAACAAAATTGACCAAATATGGCAAATGAACTATTCTAATATGGATAAAGATTTTTTTATGAAAAGTTTGCATTTTCCTATTGCGTTGAAGCTATTTGCAAACAGACACACGGACAAACATACATGTATCATTAATACTGATAATTTATTTTGTTGTTGTTTTCTAACCAATACCATACAAGTCATAAAAAATGTTGTATTAACGTTTCCTTATAAATAAAAGTAATGCTCTAGACCAACTGTATAGAACATATGAATAATCCTTTATAAAGGGTATGTACGGTTCAAGGGCCATAACTCTGTTAGTACTCACCAGGGTCGATGTCATCAACTGGATTCTGAAGCCGTACATACACACACATATTTTGGTATATATGACACTTGATGTTAGCACAACCTTACCAGTAAAGTTCATGTGTGTATGCTGTTGCTTACTTTGATAAGAAAAAAGACCAAACTTGCATTTTGATCTAATTTATGGTTGAAAGTTGTGTTTGTGAAATATTAGCATTGTCCCTTAAAATTGACACTATTAACAAAAAGACACACGGAAAAACACACCTTTAGGTATTGTACATATTGAAACTGTATTTCAATGGTGCTTTCTAACCCAATACCATATAAATCATAAAAATATTCCAATTAAGTGTACTAATTGTGATATCTGCCAACTGTATGCAAAATGCTAATAATCCTTTATAAATAGTATGTACCGTTCAAGGGCCCTAACTCTGTTAGTACTCATCAGCGACGATGCCATCAACTTGATTCTGAAGCTGTACATACAAACAAATATTTTGGTATATATGACACTTGATGTAAGCACAACCTTACCAGTAAAGGTCATAAGGAGAGGAATTCTGGCCAGTCGTATATGGTAGTATAAAGCGGTTATCATCTTGACGTGATTCAAACTCATGACATTACGGAATAGCCCACGCCCCACTTAATTGGGGTATTTACTCCCCTTTGGTGGCAAGGAATATGTGGAATTTGAGTATGTAAGAGTTAGGCTTCAAACAGACACAATCTATACTTATACTAATAAAAAGATACATAAAATACACATTTTTTGTGATTTGGGGGGTATGTCTATTTGACCTTGACCTTTGACCTTGAGAAAGGTCACAGCTTGATTTTAAGCTTTGACCTAAAACGAATGTATGCTGTTGCTTACTTTGATGAAGAAAAAAGATGAAACTTGCATTTGAACTAATTTATGGTTAGAAGTTGTATTTATGAAATATTATTATTGCCCCTTTACATTGACACTATTTACAAAAAGACACACGGACAAACACACCTTTAGGTATCGTACATGTTCAAACTATATTTCAATGTTGTTTTCTAATCCAAAACCATATAAATCATAAAAATAGTTCAATTATTTGTGCTTATTAGAAATCAATGAAATGGTATCTGCCATCTGTAGGCAAAATTCCAATTATACTTTATAAAGGGTATGTACGGTTCAAGGGCCGTAACTCTGTTAGTGCTCATCAGTGACGATGTCATCAATCGGATTCTGAAACTGGACATACAAACGATCATTTTGGTATATGTCACTAGATGTTGCACCGATCTGACCAGTAAAGTCGTTGAGGAGAGGACTTTTGGCCAGTCGTCAGCTGTACTATAATTCATTAACTGAAAATTCAAGAAGTTTTTCAGGACCCAAAGTCAAATCATAGGACTTTTCCAGGCCTGGTAACAAATGATAACCACTAAATAATAGCAACATCATATGATTAATAGTACATATATAGAAGATTGTTCTAGGACTTTCACATGTTTGCTTCTCTACTATATGCTGCATCAGGGTTCGTACGGAAATGGGAAAACAGAATTCCAGGACTTTTCCAGGACTATTCCAGGACTTTTTTTTTCATTTTTCAAAGACTCAATTTCTTCCCAATTTTGAATAATCAACACAGAAAAAATGCACTTATTTCAGCCGGAAGCGCCGAAATGAAAAGTCTCACTCGGTTTCTTTGATTCTGACACCGGTTGAAAAAAAACGGGACTACCGAAAAATTGAATAGAATAGAATACGAGTCGCACCTTGCTCTTCCACGTGTATGTAGCGATTTTCACTCAGTTTTCTGCAAATTTCACACATTTTTTTTTGGCACATCCCATAAATCTGAAAGGACTAGTTTTTTTTATTTTTCAAAGGCTTATTCATATTTTCAAGGATGATTTTACAAAATTCCAGGACTATTCCAGGACAAAAAGCACTTTTTTCAAATTAAAAGACTTTTCCAGGACCAAGGTCAAATTCAAGGACTTTTTCAGGTCTATGTGAACCATGTACCTGTACATGAATCTCACCTTCAGCTACAAATGGATATTCTTGACCATCTCTCATACCAGGTTCTACTTCTACTTCTAAAACTTTTTCTTCTGGCACAAATCTAGAAATAAGACAAAACATACCAAATATAAAACGTGTGTTTCTTTCAAAAATGTATCAGAAAATTTTGTCAGAGTTTCCAACTCTGACGTTTTTTTGTTTTTTGTTTCAGTTGATGAGGGGAGAGAGGATAAAAATACCACTTAAAGCAGCCTCCATCAGCCAGCCAGCTAAACGCCATTTCAATGGCGAATGCTGGCGGATCAATAACGGCCCAACACCAAATGCTGGCTTGATTTTTCCAGGCCAGTATTGCTAATAAAATCTATACTTTTGAGGGGGGGGGGGGGGGGGGGGCTCGCCCCCCTGTCCCCCCATCTGGATCCGCACATGAATTGAATAATCATTTCTGATCTTTTCCCAAAATATCATTAGATTGTTAACTCTTTGCATGCTGAAATATTTTTCAAATCTTTTTGCTGTCTGTTGATTTTTTTTCAAAATAAATATTTTCAAAAACTTCTTTCAATAATACCATAAAATGGTCAAACAGTTTGTATCTTAATCAGGCCTGGCATGTTAATACCATAATCAACTTGCATGTGGTGGAATGAATGATCATTTAATATTGGCATAGCGACATTATGAAGGTAAATGGCTTACTTGACATAAGGACATTAAGTATGCAAATGGCTTACTTGATATTAGGACATTATGTGTTTAAATGGCTTAGTACTTGTTATGAGGACATTATGTATATAAATGGTTTACTTGACATTAGGGCAGTATGTGTATAAATGGCTTATTTGACATAAGGGCACAATGTATGTAAATGGCTTACCTGACATTAGGGCATTATGCATGTAAATGGCTTAGTACTTGACATGAGGGCATTATGTATGTAAATGGCTTACTTGACATTTGGGCATTATGTGTGCAAATGGCTTACTTGACATTAGGACATAATGTGTGTAAGTGGCTAACTTTAAATTAGGGCATTATGAATGTAAATGGCTTAGTACTTGGCATAAGTACATTATGTGTGTAAATGACCTTCTTGACATTAGGACATTACATATGTAAATGGCTTACATGACATGAGGGCATTATGCATGTAAATGGCTTACTTGACATTTTGGGCATTATATATGTAAATGGCTTACTTGACATTCTGGCATTATGTATGTAAATGGCTTACTTGACATTCTGGCATTATGTATGTAAATGGCTTACTTGACATTTGGGCATTATGTATGTAAATGGCTTACTTGACCTATGGGCATTATGTATGTAAATGACTTACTTGACATTTGGGCATTTTGTATGAATTAAATGACTTACTTGACATTTGGGCATTTTGTTTGTAAATGACTTACTTGACATTTGGGCATTCATCACAGACTTGCTGTTGTTGCATCTGAAATCTACCAGGTCCTAACTGTGTGGTCACCATTTCTGTTCTACAATTACATTTACGTGTACCTCTGGCTGGCTTTGCCACTGGTTTATATCTTATTACCTGAAATGAAAACAAATCTACCAGGTCCTAACTGTGTGGTCACCATTTCTGTTCTACAATTACATTTACGTGTACCTCTGGCTGGCTTTTCCATAGGTTTATATCTTTTCTCGCAACCAGATCAGGATTTCCGTTGTTTTTACCCATGTGAGATATTTCTTTCTCACACACCTGTACCAGCCCTAGGGAATGATAAAAAATGAACAGACGAAAGCCACATGTCGATCAGTGATGTCATGGTTATGTTAAAACGATGTCACCATGTAGCAAATCAGCGTATTCAGGATTTTCTGGAAGTCTTTTTCGAGTTTTCCCAATAAATGAGGTATTAAGTGGCTAGCAAGAAAAAGAATCCATTATCTGTGTGAGGATGGCATATAAAAATCTGTCCTCGCTATCACCGATTGGCAAGCCTTGTGATGCCAATTGGTGATCCTAGGGATGGATTTTTCTGTCCCACTCTGATGAAAACATTTTTGCAGAGAAATATGAAAATCATAGTTTATATTTTTAAAGTTACTATCTAAGGCTATAAGTCTAAAGTTTACCTCTATAAAATTTCCTGTATAAAGTTCTTCTAAAGTTACAAACAGGTCCATTATTACGTCTCCCCCTCTTGGTCGTTCATGCTCCTGTTCCCTCATGCCGCCGCCACCAAAGAAACTAAAATCCCCAAAGAAACTGAAAACAGAAGTATTGCTGCCATTTAGAATTTGTAATCTTCTTGCAAAACTCATAGCAACACTATTATATGATATTCCCAAAGTTTGTAAACAATTTTTCAGTGGATACTGAGAAATTGCCCCGACAAAATGTTAGTGGGTAACGGCAAAGCAAAGGGCCATAACTCAGGGAAAAAATCATTAGACCTTCAAACATTTTTAATATACCAGGTCTTTAGTGAGTGCTTACCAAACAAATAATTTTCTTATTTCTCAACCAAAACATATGTTGTGGGCACTCAAAAGAACCATCTCAATGAGACAGTTCTTTTTAGCACCCCAAAAAATATGCTTAAAACTGATGAGTAAGAAAATATTTACAATTTTCGCTCAAAAATTCTGTTTTCTAAACCTATGTATACCAATATATTCATGATACTGAAGGTTGCCTTAAAGTTTCCTTGAAATCCAACCACTAGTTGCAGATAAATTACATCCAGAGAGATCCCATGATTTCTCAATTAATAAATATTGGTTGTTTGTTTTGATGCTTTAAGTCCCAGTCAACAGCTATGGTCATGGGGGGACGGTAATTTCACCTAACACAACTTTTTCCTGGGCAAGCTTGAACAAGTGGTTAACCAGTAATTCATGCACATACTTTCGCTTGTAAATGACAACAACTCTTCTTGAATGAATCAATGGAAGGGAGGAGAATGACCGTAGAGATTATCAAATTATCTCAACAAAAGTTTGGAACCGGGCTAAGATTGAACTTGTGACCCTTGGATCTGCAGTCAGACATGTTACCAACTGCACTACACGGTCCTCGATTAATAAATGGAGAACATCCAGAGAGACCCCATGATTTCTCGATCAATAAATAGAGAACATACAGAGAGATCCCATGATTTCCAGATTAATAGAGAATACTATGTAAGTGTCTTTTGATATCAAGTTTACCCGGCAAGGCTTTGAGAACGCTTGTTGACATCGCGAGGCAATTATGATGTAACATCCAGAGAATTCCCATTTCTTGATTGATAAACCCTTTAAAGCTTTTAGAGCATTTCACAAGCATTTGAAGCTGCAACGAGAATAACGCTAGCTGAAAAGCACTCTGTCTGGAAATCAATGCTGGATCATATGACTATAAATGAACTTCTTCTTAAAATCCAAGATCTAGAGCTGCTAGGTTTTTGGGCAATTCAAACAAAAATTGATCTTTTCAAAGGCAATACGTATCCATTTTGCATTAAATTGGGTTGCAAATTTTACCTGCTAAAAGGGTCCCCTCCATGCATATCACTTTTACTGAGACCTTCCTCCCCTGACCTGTCATATACCTTTCTCTTGTCAGAGTCAGATAAAACCTGTAAGAAAATGAAACATACTATCTAAATTCCTTTGTTTTAAAGGTATACAACCAAGGAAAATGCAGGGGACAAAAATTCCGCTTGCCCCCTCGTAATCTATACTACTAAAGGAGCCCTTTGCGCTCAAAAACTCGGAAACGGTAAATTTTACCAGCATTTTTTCTACACTGAGTTATTCAGATATTGCCCTCATTGATAACTTCGATCTTTATTTTCATTTTTGAGATTTTTGGAAACAATTCGGTTTTGACTCCATAATCTCCCATCAATTTTGACAGAGTAACGCCTACTTTATCAACTAATGATAATAGACATATCGATCCACGTTTAACATATTCTCCCAAGTTCTACCAAGAAAGGCTGCAACGATTGGTCCGCAAGGTGTATTTTACATATGTCACGCGGTCACACGTCACTTGCTGGTGTCAAAGATGACCGGTTATGAAAGCCATGACCACATCGTGCTGCCGTGTCCGATCTGCCGCGCCAGAAATCCAATTTTCCATTTACCATAGAATAAATCTCTGTTCATTTGTGCTCTATCCTCTGCATAAATTATCCTTACAAACTGGGCAAAATATATCAAACTTACCTGCCCTGAACGCAGAGTTTTGAAAAAAAAAATGCTGACCTACAGAGCCATTATATTTTGGGTGCTCAAAGGAAACGTCTCAATGAGACGGGTCTTTTGAGTACCCACAGCGTACGTGGCCATATGTTTTGGTTGAAAATACTTAAAACTTATATACCTATATACGACTTTCTTTTACATTTCAAACATATAGCTTTATAATGGTATCATTTATTATAATTAAAGAAGGTAGTTACAGCAATCCATCGGGAGCGCAGTGGCTCAGTGGTAGAGTGCTTGACTCGAGACCGAGGGGCCACGGCTTCGAGCCTCACCGGCGTCTATGAGTTGTGATCTCTGACACATTTATCCTAGCTTAGTACTGGTTCAACCCAGGTAGACCCATCCCTGTTTAACTGAAATATTGTTGATGGGACGCAACGAATTAAATCAATCAAACAAACAAACAGCAATCCCTCGATTCGACGTGTAAAATGCTGAGTGTTTGTTTGTTTGATTTGATTCTTAAACGTCCCATCAACAAATTTTCAGTGAGTTATGTAGGGACGGTCTTCCTGGATTGAGCCAGTACTAAGCTAGAATTATCTTGCTCAAGGACACAATGCAGTGACGTCTTTGAGGCTCGAAACCGCGGCCCCTCAGTCTCGAGTCAAGCACTCAACCACTGAGCCAGTGGACTCCTGATATACTGTGTAGCCCTGAACACACCAAACCACTGAAGCACGACTGTTTTATTTTATTTTATTTGTTTTTTATTTGATTCTTTACGTCCACTCAACAATCTTTCAGTTATGCGGGACGGGTCTTCCTGGGTTGAACCAGTACTAAGCTAGGATAAATGTGTCTTGCTCAAGGACAACAACGCAGTGACGCCGGTGAGGCTCGAACCCGCCGCCCTTCGGTCTCGAGTCAAGCACTCTACCACTGAGCCACTGCGCTCTCTAAGACTGTTTTAACACACATAGCTTTTGCTTTTATGCACAAGTCATTTGCAACTTGACAAGTGTGAATAGCAACGTTTCGTGTTTTGCAGTAAATGTCATTGAGACGGTACTTTTGAGTATCTACAACTTATGTTTTAGTTGAAGCATTTAAAGTATGTTGCGAAGATATTAGCTTTATAGTGTTGTTATTCGATTAATGGAATTCGTGAAAACGTTTACAAAACTTTATCCATATTTGCAACCATGGTTTTATGTTTTGGGTGCTCATGCGCGGATCCAGAACGGTTTGCCAGAGGGGGTCCAACAATGACAACGCTTTTTTTTTAATTGATGAGGGGAGGAAGGATCCAAATACCACCATAAGCGGACCATCATCGGCCAGCCACCGAAACGCCATTTAAATGGCATTTCGCTGGCGAGCCGATGTTGGCCCAACATTGAATGCTGGCTTGGTAGCTTTGTGCTTTTTCAGGGGATCCGAACCAGTATTGCTAAAAAAACCCTATATTTTTGTGATTTTTGAGGGGGGGGGGGGTCCGGACCCCTTCTCCCCCTTCTAGATCTGCACATGGCATTGGGACAGCTTTTTTTAGTTAGATTTTTTTGCGTTTCAAAGATATAAGCTTTACATTTTGGTATCATTTATTATGGCGGAAGAAGTCTGTTAAACTGATTTCATTTTTGCGTTTCAAATACAAAAAATTTACAGTGGTACCATTTGTTATGATGAAAGAAGTCTGTTGGTTGGGAGTTACAGCGAACCCGCGATTCGACGTGCAGAAATGCTGTGTAGTTGCATGTCAACGGAATCATTTTGATTTTTTGATTTCGTGTGAATCTTTACAAAATATTGCAAACGTGGAAGCCCTATATGCAACCATTGTTTTATATGTTGGGTACTCAAAAGAACCGTCTCATTGAGACAGTACTTTTTAGTACCTACAACATATGTTTTGGTTGAAATCATTTAAAGTGTGTATTCCCGTTTCGTAAACTTTTTCTATCAAAAGTCACTGTTCTTATCAACAGTCGTGAAAGACAACACAATCACCTAAAGAAATTGACATGAAATTGCTATGAAATTAATTCCTAACCTTTTGGACAATTATGTATGGTCAAACAGTGCAGACCCACATCACACTGTCCCTAGAGAAGAAGTCTTATCAGGATCTTCACTGTTTGCAATTCTGCCAGTATCTTTCTTTGGCATTATTCTATAGTAAAACCTTTTGGTTCAGTTTTTGCATGATTACAACAATGTTTAAGGAGTCATAAAACTTTGGAATGTTACAGTAGCCATTTATCAAAACTTTGGATTTAATGCCACCTTCATTAATCTCAAATCTACTTTAATATATACAACACACTAACCGATGGGCTGCTTAACTCAATCAGTAGATTGTGACTATCAACCAAGTGGCCATTGGTTCGATCCCTGGTCTGACGACATTCTTGCATATATAATATATCTGCTGCATTCATTTTATCAGTTATACCGATAGATACTGACAGAATAGAAAAAAATGGCCTAATTTTTCAGCAGTCACAAATTTTTGCATACTTTTTAGCCAATTCATAGATTAGTGTATAAACAGCTGTGAAGCTCATTCCATATTTCACATATATTTCATATATAGCATCTAGCCGGTACAAGCACGAGTAAGACATTAAAATATGATCCAATGGTCTGCATCCTCTCAATATCTGAACATCTAAGGGGAATAATTAAGCGTGTTTTTGTTCCAGTTGGAAAGGACTAAAGTTGATATGACAACTTACAGTTTTCATTGGCATACATACACATTGCAGTCACCTCGGTTAACACTATAGTAGTGTGTTATATGCAACATGCGTTGTTGCGGCCATTATTCACCATTGGGTTGTTACCGCCTTATGTTTGATTAAGGTTGGTCGAAATAAGAAATATACTTCATAACAGAGTAATGACCCTTGATTCATGAAAGAATTGCCTTAGTACTAACCTACTATTAGATATTGCTCCCAATTTTAATATTTATTGGGACATCTGCCATGCTCAGCCAAGCTCAGAACATTTTTCAACACATGTTAAATATATCCTATACCCGCGTTTGCGCGGGTCCGTTTCTAGTTACAAGTGAAATCTAGATGCATGCAAGCACCCTAACCCACAATTTATGGTTATGGCTGAAACATCCACCGTTGGCATTTTCTGTGGCCAAACTGTCCATGGCCGAAACATCCTAGGCCGAAATGTCCTACATTCCTCATATTATATTGCAAAAAATTGGATATTTATTCACAATTTTAGGAAAGTTTAGTTTGAAGAAGCCTGTATTTGGTCCCAAGTATGGTCCAGGCCTCCAGATAAGTTTCTTATTTCTCAAACAAAATATATGTTGTGGGTGCTTAAAAGAACTGTCTGAACAGATGAATGACTTAGGCCAAATTTCAGACCTCAAGCCTTCAGCATGGACATTTACAGACGGCTTTCGCATATACAAATGTATGTGATGAATACTCGGGCCTTTAGATAAGAATGTGCATAATTAACAATCATATTTCTTATTTCTCAATAAAAACATATGCTGTGAGACATTTCTTTTGAGCACAAAAAACAAATCTTTAAATAATGGATGCGAAAAAATTCACAATTTTACACTCAAACCTTTTGTTTATCTTCACCTATAGGAGACAAAAATATTTCAAAATTGCACTTGTCCTGCAGGACGAGTGATTTACAATTTTCTCTCATCGTGCAAACACATGTACTTGTCCTTTAAAAGCATATGCAATAAAGAACATAAGGAAGAAATATGTAATATCAGTGATTTTATTTAGCCATTTTTGAGACCGTATATGGGAGTCATTCCCAATCCAAAAATGGCCTTTATTTTCCCAATTTCATGTATTTTAGCTCTTATTTTCCCAATTTTAATAAAATATTTTCCCAAATGTGTAGGAAAAGTAGCTTCCCAAAATCCCAAATAAAATCACTGAATATGACTGCTAAAATGATATTTACCCAGTCGGTTTCATAACTGCATCCCATATACTGACAAGATTTCACAGTCAATACGGTAAATGTTCTAAAATTTCGAACACTCTAAAATTACGAACACCTAAAATTATCGTTGAAACTAATTTTCAAAACATCCTAAAAAAACGAACACTGACCTTTTTTTGGAAAAGTTAATTTCTAAAATTACGAACACAAGTTATTTTCGGCGGAAAATCAATGTCCGTTTATGCTCGGTTTACTTATACCATACGGTGACATTTGGCAGTGCTTGCACTAACTTTTTGAAACAGGAAGTCATGACTTCCACCCTTTGAGATTTGGAAGTCACAGGCCTAATTTGTGGAAGTCAAACTGTGCGTGCGCGGTGCGGTGCCAAAAATGCTACTCTTTTTTTTTTTAAACATGATGTTGTTTGCAATGCTTAGTTTCATGTACACAGGTTTTTTGTGTTTATTTTTTTTTTTGGGGGGGGGACTGTAAAAAGTGTTGGGTAAGATAGAGAGAACAGGCAAGTTTGGCAAGAGTTCCCTTATGATCTTAAGAAATCTTTCTTGCCCTGTAATATGGATAGAATTTAGAAATTATTTACAACTCAAAAATACCCGCTTTGACTCAGGGCCTAGTTCTTTTAAAAGCTCAACTTGTTAAAAAATCTGCAAATTTTAAATAACTCACAAAAATATTTAAGCTAAATTTGCTAGCTCTTTATGATGTTAAAAGACCTTGCCTTCATTGCTTAAAGTTATGTTGGTTATGCTATTTAAAAACTCGGGTTCCTAAATGCAACTGTCTCATTATTTCGTAATGCGGGCCTAGTGGGTGGGGTAAGTACGGATGTTGATAGTTTCTGATTTTTCTCAGGTTTTAGCATTTGATTCCGATAGAAAAACACCATGTCTACTGCAGAAATGTAAAATTTTGTATAAAAACATTGTTCTCTCGTTTTTCAAACAAAAAATAAACAAATATTGGAATAAATATTGGAAGGAAATGCAACATTTTGGACCAAAAATCGGAAGGGTTTCCCGATGCACAGCTCTTTTTTTCTCAAATATTACTCAGGTGGTCGTCGCAATAATTATTCATAACACCTGTCAACTAAATCGGCACAGCAGGCAGTGGGCGGTCTGAGGTTGTCCTGAGCGCCCACTGGTCAATTACTGAATGAATTCTTTACGCACACTTGACTTTCTGAAGTCGGCGGCGAGATCAAATGGCCAAATTCTCAATACTGATATATAGGAGGTTTTATCGTGACGTACTTCCGGTTCTATAAATAGACTTGGGATATACTGGCCGTCAACTGTGTATTGTGTAGATAGGGAAAGCAGTAGAATTTTCAACATTTTCCACCGATTTTAAGTTCCCTTGTTACAATTTGCTATTTAATTTATATAAATGCGAATTGTAAATGCATCTTGAATGCATCTAGGAATACTTCGTCAAATAATATTAACATTTATTGAGATAATTTGTCTGTCGTTGTGTTTGAAATGAATAAATCGAGAGCCGTTAACCTTTTCAATTTAACACAACAAAGATTAACCATTTTAAGGCAACTATTTTGATAATTAACGAACTTTTGTCAATGACACACTTCATTTATTTTCTTTAAAAAGTGTTTGCTAACAATAAACATGGCGGTTGTTTATTTTTTTTATTTATTTTATGTAACTAGACTCTGAAACCGAATGTAGATATTTTCAACTATTATTGTAAAGAACTTACAAATGGAACACATTTTGAAATATATGAACATTGCATTATTTAATTGCATGTAGAAAATTTCACCATGTCGCATCATGGATCATAAATACGTCCCTGGTCGCATCGTGTAGGAATTCATCTTGGGTGCTAATATGAGACTGCACTTAGCCTAAGCGAATTCCTGTAAGAAAACTCAGTGCTACAAAATAACTGAGGAAATTGAAGAACAGAAATGCGCACTTAAAAAATAAAAAAAAACTTTCCTCTCCAGCAGCGAAGGCTCATACGGGACTTCACATGCGCGCCATTTTCGCAAGAAAGTTTTACCGGGTCTGACCTGGGTCCAAGCTGTTTGAAAAGGTTATCAGCGGACGACACTAGTAGCAGATGATTAAGGACACAAATGGGCGCTGAAAAAGAAACAGAACATTTTTTCTCGAACAGCGAAGGCTGATACGAGTCTGCACATGCAGGCATTCACGCGAGAACATTTTGTCGGGCCTGAACTGTTTTCAAAGGTTATCAGCAGTCGACACTTGTACATTTGATTGTGGACATAAACTAGGGACTGAAAAAAGAAAAATATAATGTTGACTTTCTTCTCGAGTAGCGAATGCGCACACGATGGCGCTAAAATATAATTACATTTTCCTCTCGAACAGCGAAGGCTCATTCGAGACTGCACAATGTCAACTTGTTGCATTGTCTTAGGTGAGCCTGCGCAGATTCGCGGGAGCATTAGTAAGATGAAGATGGCTATTCAGAAGAAGAAGTGGACAGTTACACGACAAAGTATGTGTTAACTGAAGCCTTTAACTGCGTACATGCGCATGTACAGAGAGACAGAAAAACTGATTGAAACATAGGTGTGTATATGCGTACAGACTGATAAACCTACATATATGCGCATTTACAGGCAGGCCAGGTTCATTTTAATTCATTGCCAGTTTTTTGGAAAAGCACTAGCTAATATGTAATGTCTGTCTGTCTGTCTCTAAGTCTGTCTGTCTGTCTCTAAGTCTGTCTGTCAGGACATGTGTATTTTTGTTTCTATCCGTCTGTCTGTCTGAACATGCACATGTATCCGTCTGTCTGTCTGAACATGCACATGTATGTTCCTTTCCGTGTGCATGTTCAGACAGACAGACGATAGAAACATAAATACACATGACCTAACAGACAGACAGACAATATATATTAGCTAGTGTTTATACAAAAACACGGCAACGAATTAAAATGTAACTGATAGAGAACGAATTCAGTGTCAGTGCATTATGTCAGACTTGTTAAAATGTGTTATAATCTCGGACCCAGTAATTTTGGGTCCAGCATGTCGGCATCCTTTAAAGATCTTTTAAGACCCCCTCTTTTATTACACCAATGACAATCACTTGTGAAAACACTCTGATTCCGCCAGTCCGCGGGGCGTGTCGTTCATTTATTCAACAGAGGGTGATAAAACGGATCTGTTAGAACGGTGTCAACCGTGGAAATCAAATATTCAACATGGAATTTTAGTTATTTCTTTGGGACAAATTAATCGTAAGTTAACTGTTTTTAATTAGCCTAATTAAGTTACATTTTGGGCTGTCAATAATCACTGGTTTTGAGATGATATCACGGATGCGAAAGAGAGAGAGAGAGAGAGAGAGAGAGAGAGCGCGCGCGAGAGAGAGAGAGAGAGAGAGAGAGAGAGAGAGAGAGAGAGAGAGAGAGAGAGAGAGTAAGAACTGGCAAACAAGCAGGTGGATTATCTCTGTTCATCATAAAAGTGCATAAACAAACAAAAATTTTACATGTTTAAAGTTTTTATGGGTTATATTGGAAGAAAATATCAGCGTTCTGCTTGACACTTCTGGACTTCCCGCAGCCTCATATTTTGCCTTTTAAATGGATAAACGTTTGTAATTCGGAACCTTTATTTATCGGTAAGATGTATTTTGAATGTATATTAAAGAATACAAACAAGTTTTGATATGACATTGGCTATAAAAGCCCATTTTCTCAAAATATAAACCCACATTTAACACAGATTCCATAGAGCTGGACGAGCCGTTGACGGCCACGGATATGCGCATGCGCGAAAATGACGTCACTTTGGGAATTCCTAAAACCTCCTATACGTCACAGCTATTGCCGATGGGCGTACAAGATTTTATGGGGAAGTCAGAGTACGTCCGGTCTTCGGATTTTCGGCGTACGGAAGCCAATTTCAGACGTAAAAACGCCCAAAACGTCCACTAGTGCGAGTCCAAATTGGAAGGTTCCATTCTACTTAAATGGGTAATCTGGCACGTGACGTTCTTTTCCGCATGCCGAGCGCAAGACTATACTTTTTGTCTGCTAATTGTGCGATAAATGCTTTCAGATAAGATCAAAGGCAAGAGCGCTTAAAAGCGTGGACTTTTCTACATGAACGTGAGAAAGTTCATGTATGTTATTGGTCTAGGCTGTCAATATGCATCTACCGACGGAAAACAGTGCAGACTCAAATATTTTTAAAACCCTTCATTGGCGAAATGTTTACCTATACATGTATAAGAACCATTCGATCCATTCGGAATTCTTCAGCAATGGTCATTAACATGGTCACAGATATTAAACAGACATGCCTCGGGCAAGGATTAGGAGTTACATTTACTGCAAGAAAATGCCCATCTAAGCTTATGTTCACCATGAAGGACTTAAGTCATACGCTGCCTGGTCGCCAAAATTGAACATTTGCAAGTAACATTAGATGTTACTATAAAAAAACGCCATGCTAACCACAGCGTTAAACAACTGAGTAAATTTAAGTTAGTTTGCATACAAACTTATATACAAAAGGGCCTTTTTCCAAGTCATGGTTTGAGTCGTGAGACACAAAATTAATCCATTCAACATAAAAGCAGTGATGCTTGACATACCAGAGCCATCAATGCTGAATTGAGAATGCAGACTTGCGCAGGCTCGTCTGAGTCTTTGTCGCACGTTGTAAGTACCAAAATCCAGTGACCTAAACGGTCACTGCAAAATATCATGAAATTATGTCCGTCGACAGTTAAATTTCAATCGATCGGTTTCATACGCACTGCATGCATGTGCGGATCCAGAGCATTTTGTCAGAGGGTTAGTGAGAGAGGACCGAAGTGCCATTAAAAATGGACCACCATCGGCCCATCAAAGAAACGCCTTTGAAATGGCGTTTTGCTGGCGTGTCAATGGCCCACCATTGAATGCTGGCTTGGTAGCTTTGTGATTTTTAGGGGATCCGGATCATTATTGCTAAGAAACGCTATCTTTTTTGTGATTTTTCAGGGGGGGGGGGGGTGCGGACCCCCTGTCCCCCCTCTGGATCCGCCCACTGCATGCATCTGAAAGAAGGTACTTGTCTGAAATGTTCAGTAATCATCGGACGCAAAGTCGGACTAGATTATAAGTCTTGGTATGCTTCTTTGCCCCTGATCAGGCACGTCGGACGATCTTCTGGATCTCCAAACTGTTTGCAAACTTTGATAGCAAGTCGTAAAAGTAGAGAGAGAGCGAGAGGAAGAGAGAGAGCACGGTGTTTGCACACGGATCTTTTGTTTTGGCTTGGTTTCTTAGAATATCGAAACACAATGTTTGGGTCAGTCAATCAATCTTGTTATAACTGCTTCCGATGAGGACCCAAAACCCAAACTTATCGTGCGCATCGGCTTTCGTACAGCAAGTCGGGCATTCCATAGTATTAACGCCTTGTATACTTTCTATCGCATGCACACATTTTTTAATTGACGAAACATTCTATCCTGAATACCATTCGGGTCTGATCTGGATCCAAACCGTGTTTGCAAATGTAAAGAGAGAGAGAGACTGGTGCAGGCACGTCAAAGTAAACCTTGCATCGGCGGATCGACAAGTAGAGAGAGAGAGATGAGTGTGTGTTCTTTTTGAATTTCGTCAGTTTGTTGGGAACTCATCTACGTATTTCTAAGTTTTGTGTCTATCTTTGCAAAATAATTCTGATCGTACGAGATGTCTAGCGGTTTCAATTCTTGAGTACAATCTCGGACCCAAAATTACTGGGTCAGAGGTACAATATTAACTGGAATTCGAAGTCGGCAGAGCGAGCGAAAGCGTTTTGGTTTAACTTTCTGAAGGAAGTGATTCATCGGTAGTCCGAGACGAGTGAACCTAGGGGACCCGGCTTATCGAATAGTTTAAATCAGTGGACTTTTATGACTTGTAAGTAAATTGAGTGACATAATATGCACGTGCCTGGCTCTCGACTTTGTGAATACCGCACGCACTGGACATTTTACTGACTCAGTCCGCATGAATTTAGCGGCGGTTATAATAAGATTAAAGAAAAGAGGAGATAGCACAGAACCATATTGCCGTGCTTTCAACACGTTTCTATCACATTTTGACATGCATATATACCATTTTTTTCTCATGATAAAGCCCACATTCTAAAATTTCGAACACTAGCATTTTTTCACAAACGTAATTTCTAAAATTACGAACAGCGGAAAAAATAATTATTTTTTAGTGTTCGTAATTTTAGAACATTTACTGTACTCAGAAAATACTAGTTTCACCCTCAGATTTTTCACCCTCGAGGATTTCTTCCCAAAGCACTTTGGGAAGAATTACTCTTCCTTTCAAGATTTCACTAGTAATTACAAATAAATGAGTGGAATTTTTGTCCCCTGACCTATGAATACCCAAAAGGGTAGCAAAATATATCTTCAAACGTTCTTTTAGACAAGCATACCACTTAAGTACAAGTGTTTAAGTATCATTCTGATATGGGTCATTGTTTCTCATAAGTAGTAGTGGTCTGTACAAAAAAAATAAAAAAAGAAAAGAAAAAATATATTTTTTTACTTTTCTCATTTGGGTAAAAACAGACGTGGTATTGGCAAAAAGGTGGCTATTTTCAATTGGGAATGGGGCCGAAATTTGGCCCCTAGAGACGGGCAGAAAATCCCTTGTTTACACTCCAACTTTTTGTTTATCTTCACCTATAAATACCAAAATCTCATGTGCTGGCCCATTTATCTGCTGTAGTTACCTCATATGCTGCTCCTAAGTCTTGGAATCTCTGTTCAGCTTCAGGGTCATCTCTGTTCTTGTCTGGGTGCATTTCTTTAGCCAGTTTTCTGTACGCTTTCTTGATTTGATTAGTTGAAGCTGACTTTGATACACCAAGGATTTTGTAGAAATCTCTCCTGAAAATTACAAAGCTCCTGTGTCAGAGGCCTACTTTAATGCAAGATTGGTCATTTATGAACAGTAAAATTAGCCACCTATTCTCATAACCAGTCAGCCGCATAAGACTTAAAGCTGTTGCCAGTCTCCATACAATCTTCAGCTGTTGATAAGATGTTAAACACAAGCACACTAGTCTCATAAATCCATAAGAGAAGAGTATACATCTACAGCAGCAGGCAAGCTCCAGTAGCTTATATTTAGGGGATAACTGTAATTTCATTTGGCGAGGTTCATCGTTGTATTTACTGTCGGAAATTTAGGTTTACAGACTCAGTTATCCCCATTCTAAAGCACTAGTAACATTTTTACTTAATAAAAGGCAGTGAAAACGTATTATGTTGCGCCAATGTACGGTCTAACGGCTGCATCTATTCACTGCCGTCTGCATAAAATCATTTGTGGTCTGCATAAAATCTATGCTGTGATGTTACGTAAGGACCCAGGGATTCAGTTTGGCGTCGGCCATCGGACATAGTCCGAAAATAGTTCCAGATGTACGAGAGTTTGCTGTCCAGTTTGGACATTTTGTCCGAGATGATTTTCGGAAACGCATGCTGTACGGTAATGCACAGTGATGCAATAGTATTTTTGTTTTAAAAAACGATCGCTGATTGGCCAGATTTCTGTTAGCTTCCAACTGATTCACCTTTTTTACCCCGTAAATACTTATTCACTAAAGCGAACCAGTCATAGTGTTTTGTTACGCTGCGCCTGATTGGTTGATTGCATCCTTAGTTTTCTTCCCTTGATATCATCTCGAAGCGGACAGCATATTTGCATTGGCATTTACCGATAAATGACTGAAAAACTTCATCACCACCAAGAAACAACAGGAACTCAAGTTTTTTATGCCCCAAAACAGTTTGCCCGCTCCATCATTACCTGAACAGTCTCTTTCCGTGGCTAACGAGTTGTGCAGCGGCCGAAAAAAGCAGCAAAAAAACAGTACCCCACCCACTTCCACTGATCAACAAGCTCCAGAATTACAGAGTCCAGTCTCCTCATTGCCAACCAATCAATCAGGCCGAACTTACTATCCGAAAAGTTAGCAAAACTGCCCCTGGTTTCAATATGAGAATGGCAGATGGCAATTTCCATTTATGGTAGCAAAAATGAGTGTTAAAAAAAAAAAGTCCTAAAAATTTTCCAAATGTCCGAACAATATTTGGGCTGCTTGGACAAAATGTCCGAAATAAATTTCAGGCCAGCTGAAACCCTGGGACCGTTACGTAAACATGACGTTATCCAATCAAACGTCACATTACATTTGCAAGAATATTAGAATTTCAAATTGATGGAATGCAGCTTTTCTGTGGAATTTACATGTGAAATGACTGTCAGCTCTTATCAGCTTAGTGACCCATGATGCTTTAAAAATAGCTGGATCAGGTTAATGCATGAATCTAACATGACACTTGAAGCTTACTGTCTCAGCAAGATAATATGAAAATATCTAGTTCTCCTACGGGGTGGGAGTCTAGGACTCCTGCCTTTAAGGCAAATGAATGCCAAACATGTGACACTTTACACTTCATCAAAAGACTCTGTTCTAAAAGGGGACGCCCCCACCCCCGGGCTCGGTTCTAGAAGTGGGAACCTTCCCACAAAAACACAAATGCATGTTTCTAGAAGGTTATTTGAAAGAAGAGAAATTAGCAAAATTTAAATAAAATGCTCGCTCTTCATTAAAAATGCCCAAAGTTTTGAAATCCCACAATTGATATGGTCGGGCTTACGTCACAACCGCCAAATTGTTTCAAATGCGAGGTGCAAGAACTCAGAACTTCTTTTACTGCCATGATTTAATCATTTTAACCATTTTCCCAAAAATTTTGATTGATAAAAAATCAAAAACCAGAGGCAAAAAATCACAAACTATGGAATTTAATTTGATTAATTTGGTTTACATGAGAAATTCTTTTTGATGGAATTATTAATGCTGAAAGTTGGTATCTTTCAACAATAATTAAAGACTGAAGCTATTACCTCGAACTTACGGAGCTAGGTGGCGCTTTAGATAACTGTTTGTGTTTTCTTTTGCCAGGAGAGTTCCTGTGCCGACCTTATGAATAGCGCAGGAATTTGTCTCTTGAATCTACGAAATTAAATGTAGCTGCAACGGGATCAACGGAAACACTTTATACAGGTCTTGGCCCCCGCCCCTATGGAATTATCAGTTCAATATCTTTTTATCAACACTGACAACAGGAAAATGTCAATATTTCTTTCATTTCTCAATTGAACATTTGTTTGAGTGCTCATTGGAAGAATCTGAAATGGAATTTGCCTAAGGATGCTGAGGTTTTAGGTTTTCAAGTGGTCGACCAATCAGATCGCTCCACGCCAAGTTCTTAACACAAATTTTACCGGCATGAGTAAAAACGGGTGAAATTCTCAGTAAGTTCGCTTTATAAAAAAGAAATAACACTAGAACCTATTAGGCAAATATATAATGCATTGTATTATCACAAAATATACTGTACCCAGTCATAACTTGAGCAATAAGAAGAAAAATACAAGTGACAATCAGACTCCACGCGAATGAAGACGCCATCTTGACTCTTGCTGGTTCCCAACTAGTTTTTAAACTCGAATGATCTGTAATAAGCCGAATAGGCTAATGGTGAACAACAAAGTAAGTAAGGGTGCAAAGATCAGGAATCGATATAATCAAGTACGATACCAATGGGAAAGTAACAAACTCACAGTAAGACACCACAAACGAGAGCCAAGAGGTCAGCCCTTTCCCAACCACAAGGCACATATTAACAGACGTGTACAAAGGCATAGCAAACACAAGACAGAAAAAAACATACAAGATCCACAAAACAAGTACCACCTTGGAACGGTCAGTAAAATATTATACTGGAGGGTTTAAACCGGTTTAACGGTGCACCAACCGCACCCTTAGTTCAGATGTTGATCAAGACACATAGATGTTTGGTTTGCATGAAATACCCCTAACTTATCAATGCATCATCTCCTAGAACATATAAATCAAGATAAAAAAGGAGATAAAGCAAAGATAAAGACTTAACAGTAAATAAAACTGAATACCGGAGCAAAAGAAATCCAACAGGTAAGCCCCGGTAGGCCCGACAAACAGCTAAAGCATCAGACCCCTACCACCTCAAAGATACAAGATACACAACAGAATAACATAAGCCGTAAGCTATTTTGTCGACAAACATGATATGAAAAAAACAACAAAAAAAACTTTACATGTAAAAACATTTTAACAAGAATCACATACCTGAAAACAATAGTAATTTAATTTAATGTTTAAGCAACAGGGACTAGACTGATATATAATCAACTATAACCATAACCTCGGACCCAATAAACATATACTGGGTCCGAGCCATTACACTGTCTTCCTGTAGGGAGGCAGATATTATGGTGATGAGTAGTATCACAGAATCATTTGAGTATCAGTATATACATGATATAGCTCAAAATATGGTTTTATAATAACCAAAGAAAATTAAAAATGAAAAATAATAAGAAATTTGTAAAATCAAAGCAAACTGGAAAAAAAGCAAAATAAAAGTTAAGCAAAGCAAAGCAAATCAGGTAGAAAGCAAACTGGGTAAAAAACTTATATAAGCAAAAGCAAAAAATAAAACTGATTATTTTTGCACATTGAACATTTGCACGAAGAGCCGCTCCATGTGCTGACCAGCCTCCTGAACCACATAAAATCTTCCACTTTGCGAAGATCATTCGGGAGGCTGTTCCACACACCAGCTGCCTCGTAACAAAAAGATTCACCGTACTTTGTGGTACGCACTCTTGGCACTCTGAACGAGTACATAGAATTTTTGTAAGATAAAAGGTCCTGCAAATAGACCGGTGACAATCTTAAAAGTCTCTATAGCAATTAATCTAATTCTACTGATATGAAGTGTGGGCATGTTAACTCTTTCAAGTAGAGTTTCATAAGAGCTATCGAAATCATTAAATACTAACCGAAGTGCCCTGTATTGGAGTTTTTTCATCTTAGCAGAGCTAGTTTCCGAGCAAAAGTGCCACACAAGTGGACAAAAATTAAAACTTGATCTTATAAAAGATTTATAAATTAAATTTTTTGTTTCAATAGTCAATAGTCAAGAATTTGCTAAGACGTAGTAAAACATTAATTTGTCTTGCAGCTTATTTACAGATGTTTGAGACATGAAGGTCAAAATTTACAGATAGTCAATGGTTACACCTCATCAATAGATAGGTTTTTAAGTCGGAACCGTCATAGAGTCTGAACAATAAGAAGAAAAATACAAAAAAAACAAAGTCCAATTCTCAGGTCAGCCGGCTGTAGCTGTCTTAAGGCCCTGTCACACTATAACGTTTTAGCCAACGTATGCCGACGTATGAAATATATATCTAGTACGCTGGCATACGCTGAAATCTAATTAAAAAAATCAGAGAAAGGCTCTCTCTGAACTTATGCAGAGCGTACGCGTTACGAGCATAGAACGTATGTCTAACTTATGAGTAACTTATTCATAACTTATTCCCGACGTAACATAACTTATAGTTGTATTAGTGTATAAAAGCGTATGCCCAGCGTATCACTAGCGTTCTTGACTTATGAGAAACATATGCACAACGTACGTCTAACGTATGCTGGATTGTACATATAACGTACGTTAACGTATGCATAACTTACATGTAGCGTACATCTAACTTATGTCAAATGTATAAAACAGTACAAAATTTTGGGACCACTTTGTCATATGACAACGTATACCAACGTACTGTAGCGTATTCGCAACGTATTGAAAACGTATCTCTAACTTATTCAGCGTACACCAACGTACTTGGTGAATTTTCATACGTTGGTGCTAACGTACCTTTAACGTATGCACAACTTACCCGTTGCGTACATCTAACTTATGCCTAACGTACAAGCAATACGTCGGCATACGCTGAAGATTTTTTATGCAAGTACAAAATTTTGGGATCTATTCGCCGTATGACAACGTATACCAACGTACAGTAGCGTGTTCATAACGTGTTTAAAACTTATCTCTAACGTATTCAGCGTACACCAACGTACTTGCTTAATTTCTCATATGTCCGCATACGTTGGTGCTAACGTAACTTAACGTATGCAAAACTTACCTTACCTGATGCGTACATCTAACGTATGCCTAGCGTATAGAAGCAGTACGTTCGCATACGCTGAAAATTTTTATGGATGCACACAATGTTGGACCTCTTGGCCGTATTTCAAAGTATACCACCGTACTATAGCGTATTCGTAACGTATTTAAAACTTATATCTAACGTACTCAGCGTATACCAACGTACTTGCTGAATTTTTCATACGTCGGCATACGTTGGTGCTATACGTCGTAGTGTGACAGGGACTTTAGAGCCTGTGCATTAGCTCAGTGCATTAGCTCAGTCGGTTGAGATTGTTCTTGAATAATACATGTAGATGTATGTTGAAGTCTCTGGTCAGATTGTGCTATATCTACATCTACATCGTTACACTATTAGCTGTAATACTTGACATTTCTTTAGTGGTGCGCAAGAGAGAAATTTAAGGAGAAAAATAATAGTTTAAGACAGAAACATTAAATAAGACTGTAAGAGGGCGTAAGAATGCACTAGTAAAATAAAGAAGTATAGAAAAAGTTGTTCCCAGCCACTTTTCGCCCATCAGAGTGAGACCAATCTGCCTTCCCTTGGGATACCTGGGTGCAAGACCCGACGCCACAGCTCACTACTCCTAATCTGGGTGTACATTCATAGCTGGAGGATGAATTCCATGATTAGAAGATTAGGTTAGACAGCTCCCTCTTGAATGATACCAAGGAGGGAGCCTTAGCTGCTGCTGGTATCTGTACCAAAGTGGGATTGTCCGCGGAAAGAAGTTGTACTTAAAACAATCGGTCGGTGTAGAGTCCTGCTGATACTTATACTTTTGAGCTGTTCTGGTCCTAGAACTAATCTGAGACAGGGAGTCTGTGGGTGGGATATTTATTAGTCTATGCGCAATTTTGTAAAGAACAATCAGCTGCAGTTTACTTCTTATCGTTTCATTTGACGTCAAACATGTTGGTGACGCTTCTGGTGTTCCTGTATCTATTGGTGACAAAACGTGCATATCTTCTCTGGACCATTTCAATCTGGTATTTCTGGTCTCATTGGTATGGACTCCAGATAGTAGAACAATAGTCCAGGTTGGACCGAACCATGGTGAAGTAAGCCTGAGCCTTGGTTTCTTCACTTGCGACGTAGGAAACCTAACATGTTATTGGACTTTTTAGTAATCCGACTTATATGGTTCATACATGATAAATTGGACTGCAGATCCACTCCCAGATATTTAGAGGACTGTTCTTCTGCTAGGGATACACATTTAAGATGGTACTGGAAGGTTCTGGCGACTCGTGCTCTGGAGATGTGCATGACACTATACATTTCTATGGGTGGAACTCCATTCCCCAGGTCTTCTCCCATGCGGCAAGCCTGTCCAGGTCTTCTTGTAGAAGGCGTTGATCGGTTTCAGAATTTTGTCGACAGAGTATACATGGTATACAATCATCGGCAAAGAGTCTAGTTCTGTGGTAGTTCGTTAATGAAGACCAAGAATAGAACTGGACCTAAAACGGACCCCTGAGGCACTCCACTGACGACGGGAACTTTCTCCAACGACTGTCCCTCTACTAAAACCTGTTGTGTTCTGGAATTCAGGAACGATGAGATCCACTGATATGTAGTGCCTCGAATACCACAGTGTGAACCTTCTTCAGTAAGCGTTGATGGGTTACGTGATCAAACGCTTTACTAAAGTCCAAGATGTTCATGTTGGTCTTGATTATCTTGTCGAAAGAGGCTGCTAGCTCGTGATAAAAGGTCAAGATCTGGGTCTCGCAGCTCCTCTTTGCTCTAAAACCATGCTGGCAATTATTAAAATGTTCTGGTAGTTTACAGCATAGTGATGTAAGGGATACTGGTCGATAATTGTGTGGCATCATGGCGCGTACCTTTCTTAAAGATAGCTGTCACATTTGCATGTCGCCAGTGCTCGGGCACTCTGTCGGTAGTTACTTCAACTGTGTTGACGAGAGAGCTGTTATTGCAGAAGAATAAATCAAGGGTGGTTTCTGTGGTTTCTGTAATCCTAGTTGGATGGGATACTAGTTGTTGGAGGAATCTGTCAGCTGTGATGTTTATCAGCTGGTTGCACAACAGACCCTTCAACACTGCTGTCAGTCCGGTTGATGCCGGCTAGGTTGAAGTCTCCACTCAGCCTGATATGAGCATTTTCTGGTATCCTTGATAAACAGGTGTCCATTGAGGTAGGTAATCTGGGTTGTCAGAGTCTGGTGGTCGATAGAATGCACCAACATATAGGTTGCTCGCTCCAGTTACAGTGGTCGGTACCCATGGCATTTCATAGTCAATCATGAGCTTCTCTGATTCCATACTTCCATACTATATTGCACAGTCAGTCTCATCTGAGACCTTGCTGATCCGTATATTAAAACTCTTAGAGAGATGTCTCGAGTGATCCGCAAAGTCTCTGACCAGATGGTCCTTATGCGCAGTCTGATCTGAGACTTTGTGAATTGTCACAGATCATTATACAATTTCAATTTTGGCTTTTACCGTGACCATGTATATATGACGCATAACTTATTGTATTTCTGTTTTCGTAAGCCAAAAAAGGACAAAAATCTAACCCGATATTAGAAACCTTTTTGCCATGTTCATAAATGTTAAAATGCGAACACATGTTGGCATCTTAACATTATTAGCATGTTCAATACAAGAACTAAATATCTGGCATAAAATTTAAAAGATCGCAAGTTGTTGAGTTATGTATAATTAAACTGAAAAACAAACATGATTTAACTGTATTTATATTCAACGGTCCTTTTCGTAAGACTCAGTCGTAAGACAACAGTCATTTTCGCATTATCCATTTCGGTTGCCATTTTCGTAATATATTACTCCCAGCACTAAATATCTGGCATAAAAATTTAAAAGATCGCAAGCTGTTGAATTATATCTATTTTTAATAAATAATTAAAGAGAAAAATCATAATTTCACCTTGTGTATTTATATTCCACGGTCCTTTTCGTGAGACGATAGTCCTTTTTGCATATTCCAATTCAGCTGTCATTTTCGTAAAATATCACTCCTAGCACTCAATATTGGACATCTCCAGATAGGTACTGTAAATAACACAGTTAATTTCCATGCTTTGCAAAACAAATATTAAAATAATTAAATAGATGCATTATAAAAGTCCTTTTTGTAAAATTGAAACTCCTTTTGCTCCTTTTCATAAAAAGGAGTCCTTTTCGCATTTTAGACCTACCCAGGTTGGCGTGAAACCGGTTTAAGCCCATTGTCGCAGACATGAAGCGCGTTTGCACGAGGTTAAATATTTTTATTGACCGTTCCAAGGCAATGCTTCTTTTGTGGTTCATTTATGTTATTTCTTTCTTGTTTTTGTTATGCTTTCATACGCGTCTGTTGGTCACCAGCTGGGAAAGGGCTGACATCTTGGCTCTCGTTTGTGATGTCTTATTGTGAAGTTGTCACTTCTCATTGGTATCCTGGGCCAGACGTGGTGCTTGATTGTATCGATTCCTGATCTTTGCCCTCTTTCTTACTTTTAATGGATCTTTACGACATCCTTTATACATTTGTCCTAAGATCTAGCCTCGGACCCAGTCTATTGGATACGGAGTCCGAGATCTAACCTATGGAGGTATAAGACATCTAGCTTTGAATGATTTTGTTTGGATACGTGCAAAATAATATGTATTCCTTTCGAGATAATGGTAAACCCCTTCAAAGGCATCTGGACCCACCATCATCATCGTCGTCATCATCATCTGCATATATCCAGTTTCTTTCTTTCTCTTTATACTCTTCATAAAATCACGTCATCTGCAAACATTAAACAATAAAAGAATAAATTGTTTAATGTATGCAGATGGCGTGATTTTGCTATCGTCGTCTGCGACAGGTTAACAACAAATACTATTACAAACCTTTTGTGGTGATTTGTGTCTTTTCCATTAATATTGGAAAAACAACAACAATGTTTTGTTTTTTAATAAGGCAGTTAGACTAATCATATCACATAGATAATCTGATTTGTCATATTTGGAAATGTTCTTTCTTGCACAAATTCTTATAAATATCTTGGGAAATTTATTGTTTGCCGCCTCAGGCACCTGCAAAGAAACAACTGTTTATGATAAAGCTGTGAAAGTTTTATATTCACTTAATCGTAACTATCCTATCTTTAAACGCAAGTACTTACACAAAAAGTAAGTGAGTATGATCAGGAAATACCACAATCACATACTGCTGACCAACCCACGGCACCGTGAGGAAGAGCCACATAACATTTATAGAAACAGTACATCTGTTAGACAATAATATCAAAGCCACCAGCTTTCTCTTCCTCTTCAAGATGATTGTAAAACAAGAATGGATACAAAGTAATGCATAACAAAACAAAGACAAACAAACAATGGGAAGTACATTTAACAGTAGATCAACAACAACATAACCACCGCCTTAGAACGGACAGCAGCCTAAGCTACCGAGGGGGCCTTAAATGCATTTTACTAGCGATTTTATTAAATCTTCGTCCTAGATACTGTTAATTGTTGTTAAAACACAATTTTTTTTAGCTCGCATGGAGGCTTCCTAACTAATGCAATGTATCATCACAGAGTTAAAATCAAATTGAATTAATACATTATGATGATACAAAGAAAAGGGCTCATGACTCACAGATAGTCGGAGCTAAAGAAAACCTCAAAGTGAGCTACGGTGGGCCTAGCCAACGACAAGCATCAGACACCAACCAACGGATCAAAGCTTAACACCAGGGCCGTCATTATGTCTGAGGCCAGACCCACCATCGTGCAATTGAAGAGGAAACAATAGCTATCAACCGTGATTGGGTTCATAACCAGGCCTGCAGCCTATCACATATGACATCCATGCTGTATCTCACTCTTTTATATAACGTTTAATAATCTTTATAAATTGATCACTAAAGTTAGGCTTTCCAACAATTATTTTAAATTTATAAACTAAATCGCCATAAAATACAGGTTCTGATATGCCTTATCGCAGAGGAGTCTTTAAGCAAATATTGTATTTAACAATCAACTCTAGGTGCCGGTAATAAAATTTATAAAAAAGCTTTATGGTATTGATTACCTTGTTGTTGTAACTTAGAAGTCAAAAATTTGTTTCTATTGTTGGAGTCATCAACATTAGAACATACTCTTGCAAAACAAATAAGTTGCGAACTGTATAAACCATAGGAAGATGGGCGAGGAACATCTCCATCAAGAAATTAAAAAATAACTATTTCAAAATTAAAGTCGTCCCGTTTATCATAAATTTTGATTGAAACTATGCCATTTGTAATGGACAAGTCTAAGTCCAAAAAGGGCGCTTCAGTACTGTGTGATCAGAAGGATTCATCTTATTCAACTGAAGTTCTGTGGGATATATCTGACTTACCATTCGTGCAAAATAAGGATTATCAATATTAAGCAAGTCATCTAGGTATCTTGAGGTAGACTTAAATGCTTCAACAACATCTGGACGATTATTGTCATAAAGAGAAAACATGACGCCTCTCTCATAACAAAATGAAAATAAATCTGCAACAAGAGGGGTGCAATTAGTAACTATTGGAATATCTCCAATTTGTCTATACAATTTTGAGCCAAATCTTATAAATATATTGTCCCAAAGATAATGGTGAGCGCCTCAAACTTTCTGACATGATCACAATTTAAACCATAAAGGTTGTTTAATTCTAAGTGAAAAATGCGTGTTTCTCATTACAAGCCAAATAAAGTGAGCCCTCTCTGTTAAAAGTTTGTTCAATTCACTCTGTTAGCTTTTCTTGGATAAGGTTATGAGGTAATGTAGTATAGAGAGTAGAGAAATCATATGTAGACACACTAGATGCTAGAAAACCTTTAGATTTTAATTTGTTAAGAATCTCATCTGAGTTTTTAACAGACCAAAATGAATTTATTTATAATAAACATTGTTCAGACTACAAATATACATAAGCTCATATGCAATGTTATGCGAACAGGTAAATATGAAGATCTATCAAACAACTAGCATTAATTCTAAACTATTATGGAGAAGAATAGGAGAGTAGAGAGAAGCAGGCAGAGTGCCTATGTTTGAAATTAATTAATAAGCAGGATTGTATAATGCTATGGATCATGTGAGTAATTGAATATATATAAAAAAACAATTGAATGAAATTAAATTTCTTTTGACTATATAACATTTGAGAAAATAAAATTCAAACAAAGTATGCAATTCAGCAAAGTAAAAATAAATTTTACGGGTCATTGATTATGATACAGTACCACACAAAATGTACCAACCCTCTTTTCCAAAACAAAAACGCTCATAAGCAAAAAAAATAGCGTTTATATTTTCGCTGCAACCGTTACCTGGTCATTGGTTATGCTCTAATTCCGACCACAGGCAAGTGTTCATATAATGTCAGCTTGTTGCTGTAGGGTCACTCAACACTATTAAGTGTTCTCATCCACCACAGAGTACCTTCTCTAACAATTTTGCCAACCGAAAATTATAACCTAGTCCTTCATGGGACATAAAATCCTGTATCTGTCATCATTGTTAGTAAACTTTCATCAAAGCAGCCGGTTGTACGGTGTGACACTGTTTGGAGATAACATGTCGCGGCTCATAGTGTTTATATGTTGTTTTTTTACTAAAAAGCAACACACCATACAACCGGCTGCTTTGATGACAGGTTACTAACAATTATGACAGACACGGGATTTCATGTCCCATGAAGGGTAGTTATAATTTTCGGTTATCAAAATTGTTAGAGAGGCCCTATGATACTTTGTGGTGGATGAGTACACTTGTTTGTGTTGAAAGATCCTACAGAAACAAGCTGACTTTATATCACTCACAAATAAAGCCACACGTGACCATCATTTCAGACGTTTCCCGAGATATGTCACATAAAACGGTTATCTGTTCAGGTTGTGCGTCTCTCCGTCAAAGGCTGCTGTCTGCACTTACATACAATAAAACTACTATCATTCAGCTACATTTCTGTCAAATTTTAAGCCGCAGTTTGACTTAATAAAGATACTGGACCCCATCAAAGACGACAGGTAGCTGCCTTTGTCAACAGATCTATTTTGAAATGGCTGTCTTTGATGACAGGGCATGAATTGTAGTGGCTAACATTGATGACAGGTCATAATTCTAGAAATTTACTTTAAATTAACATATTTCTCCAGCCTTTGGTCTCAACTGAGAGTATTAATCATCTTCCATATTGCATTCAGGCCAAAATAATCTTATCTGTCAGTTGATTAACTAGTATTGAGCATAGGTAAACAGTCTAGATCCAGAACAGACACTGTAGAAACAAGGTCCATACTGTTTCTTAGAAGATATAAATACAAAAAGTAAACTAAAATGTACATCTAGATCAATGACAAAAGGGCGTATCAACCTTTCAGTGAAATCTCGAGTTTTGTAATACATCAAGTTATTTCATAGTATGTGCTTAAAGGACAGGGTTTGGTTTGGGTTGTGCCACTTCCTTGTCATTGCTCATGTTATCTTTTCTTCATGCAGTACCAGTACCTGGGGGCAATATTACACGTCCCCTATACAAATCAACGAAAAGTTGTGAATCACTGTTACAGGCTGAATGGCAACAGATAATATCCTGATCTTTCAACGCAGCAAAATATTTTCAGCTTTGATATGGTATAAGTTGACATCATGTGATGTTAAAAGCTAAACAGGCATGGTGTCTACTAGCGTCTTGACTGTTATCAATTGAGTTGTGCTTGGTAGCCAGGTATTTGTTAAACAGATTTTGATGGTGGATCACAATTTGGAATACAAGGGTCATTCAATAAGTAACCAGCCTACTCTGTTTCCCATCAAGATAGATCGCCTTTTCTTTTAAAAAATCAATCTCTATCCAAGATACTCTTCAACCCTATGTTTGAAAAATATATTATCTAATGATTTAACAAAAACATAACTGCATTTGAAAGTGTGCTAAAATAACTTAGAAATATGTAACACTGCTATGTTCAAGAGCCATTTTCAAAAGACAAATTGTGAGATGCTTACTTGAAACTAAGCTATGATTGAGGCCAATAGAATGTATTTTCTCTTTAAAAATTAGAGTAAAATTCGTTGCTCTTGAAAAAAATGCAGTGTTCAAAATGAATAGTGATGTTATTCCTTAGTAAAAATAGAGCTTAAATTTTGGAAAATTTGATAATTCAGACAGTTTACTCCTTGCTATTTTGACAAAAATGTATTTATAATTATATTCCCATATTAATTTATATATTGGATAAACATTTGTTAAAAGTTTTACTATCTGAGAGCTCAGAACATGTCTGGAAATAGTTAGGCCCCACGGTCCTTAACCATGGGTCACTAAAGTATCAAATTACGCAATCTTTTCATTTCTATACCATCATGTAGGCAACAAATTTTCCATTCCGCCAATATATTATATACTCACACTTCATTTTTTTAAACTAAAGATATCTATCAAAAAGTAAAATTAACGTTACAGCTTAAATTGGCGAAAGAAAATTATTTGGCTCACTGTCCATGCTTTAAGTCACGATAAAATCAACTAACCAACACATAATGCTTAAACTTTGTAAAAGAGTCTTAATATGGTAACCAAACAAACTGTGAAAATCTTGACTGTATCGGGTCAGTTAGAAATAGGTCAGGCTGGTAACATTGGAACACCATGAATTTAGAGTTTGAGGACCCCTTAGATTGACCCCCATTGATGGATGTCTATCTTCAAAATCAGTAAAAACAAATACTTTGGTCACCAAGGCACAACACAAAAGATACCAGCCAAGACGCAAGAAGACACCATGCCTGTTTAGCTTTCAACATCACATGATGTCAACTTGCAAACCATAATCACAGCTGAAAATATTTTGCTGTGAGGAAAGATCAGGTTGCCATTCAACCTGTAACTGTGATTCACAACTTTCTGTTGATTCATATAGGGGAAGTGAAATATTGCCCCCAGGTAATGCTACTGCTTTGAAAAAATCACATGAGCTTTAACCAGGAAGTGGCACAAGCCAAACCAAACCCTGTCCTTAAAACCTAAACTTGCAATAACTCATATAACAAAACTCAAGATTTCACTGAAAAATGGATATGCCCATTTGTCATCTAACTGATATCTGATCAATACGTACATTTTGAGATTATGTTTGTATCTATACTGAACAAAAGTAAAAACGCTACACATGAATTGTTTGCCATCTATATACAAAACTATGCAAACCAAGAATGCAAATGAAAGTGTATCTTAATGTTCAAATACTGGGTAATGCATAACAGTAAATTTTATACGGATGTTGTCATGAAGAAACACATGTGACAGGGGTCCAATTTTTCAGGTTGCAAATTTGAACAGAAATCTCACACGATCTACAACCTACAAGATCTGACTGCACAGAATGGTAGTCTAGACATGTGACAGCCAGACATGTCAAGGACTTATCTCAAATGTACTTTGATCGTTTAGAAAAGCAATCTTCAAAAGAGTGATTTCCATCAAATTACCAAGTTTGAAATTTTAACACTGAAATCTCCATAGGAAAATCAATGTGTTGTTGCATCTTAGTATGAGGACATTACTAGTTGAGAAATGGAAGATACAATGTGCTGAGAGGTCTACCTGATTTGGCAGAAGAAAATGATTGAAAATCGTGATAAATCGAAGATTAACAAACATTTAATATTCTCTATTTGTTTTTGTCAAAGGGAGATAATTTTCATTTTTTTACAAATTTGTTAATTTTGAAATTGATTTCTGAGCTTGTTTCAAGTGATAAATCAGTTTTCTTGTGTTTTTATGCTTCACAATTATGACCAATTTTGATAAGCATAACAATTTTAATTTGCGCAATGGCAAAATTCAGTAAATAAAGCTTTAAACACTTGAAGGAGCATAACTCAGACATCAAACGAGACAAATTGGTGGAGTTTCGACTAATCCTTTGCTGGATGTCTGGGAAACATTATTAAGTTTTAGTCAATACTTTTTGTCCAATACTTTCTCACAAAATATAGATATTTGAAGTGTAGCGTTTTCACTTTTGTTCAGTAAATATCCTCCAACAAACCGTATGGACCCTGTTCCTGAAGTGCCTGGTCTGGATCTAGACTGTTTATCTATGCTCAATATCAGCTAGCCAAATGACAGATAAGATTATTTTGACCCGAATGCAATATGGAACATGATTTATGCTCTCAGTTGAGACCACAGGCTGAAGAAATATGTTGATTTAAAGTAACTTTCTAGAATTATGACCTGTCATCATTGTTAGCCACTAAAAATCATGACCTGTCATCAAGGACAGCCACTTCAAAATTGATCTGTTGACAAAGGCAGCCATTTTTCATCATTTCGTCTTTGATGGGCTCCAGTAACTTTATAAAATCAAACTGCGGCTTCAAATTTGGCAGAAATGTAGCTGAATGATAGTAGTTTTATTGTATATAAGTGCATACAGCAGCCTTTGACGGAGAGACGCACAACCTGAACAGATAACCGTTTTTTGTGACTTTTCTCGGGAAACCTCTGAAATAATGATCAAGTGTGGTTTTATTTGTGAGTGATATATTGTCAGCTTGTTTCTGTAGGATCTTTCAACACTACCAAGTGTACTAATCCACCACAGAGTACCAGAGGGCCTCTCTAAAAAATTCGTCAACCGAAAATTATAACCTACCCTTCATGGGACATAAAAACCCGTATCTGTCATCATTGCTAGTAACCTGTCATCAAAGCAGCCGGTTGTACGGTGTGAGCAATACAATCTGGGCCCAGAATTACAATGCATCCTTTAAGTTAAGGAAGACTGCGATACTGATGTTAAGTATTGAATTTTCAGGATGCGAAAAATAACGTTTTCAAATTGATTAAAATCAAAATAGTTTCGAAATATCAATACTTAAATTAAGGCTTCCTTAACTTTAAGGAGGCATTGTAATTCTGGGCCCAGATCAACAACTTTTGAACCCCGTCGTAAGAAAACAGGTCTGCTATGAGATGCGAGGTTTTCGCTACATAGACCATGATTCCTTAAGTAACTTAATCTGAATTTTCAAGTCTCCAGCTATCGTATGTGGCTGTGCAATCCAATATGTGTCTGTTCGATGTTTTTTTTCTTTGAAGCTATAACAGTTATGCGATACTGATGTTACTCCACGTTTTTATCCATGTTTTACAGTGTAGAGTAACACCGGGACGCAACCGTGGCGCTACCGGCATGTAATGCTACGTTTACACTATGTCCCCGGCGGCCACGGCAGTCACGATTTCGGCCACCGTGGACGAAACGTGGTGACCGTAGCACAACGTAGGGGAACGGGGTCGACAAACGTAGCTCGCCGTGGTCGCCGTGATTGCCGGGACAGGTTTTTAAACAGTCAAAAAAATTGCCACGGCAGCCACGGCGGGATTGACCTACTTAAATGTGCTGTAGTAGAACGGGGAGAACGCAACAAAACGTGACAGAACGTAACAGACCTTAACACAACTTGGAGTGTGTCCGTAGCGGGACGGCTTGTAACGAGACGGCAACCCAAGGTCTGTCAAGGTCTATCAAGTTCTGTTGCGGTCTGCCACGTTTTCCTTACCCGACCCCACAGCTCGAACCTGAACATGGAGTCTAAGAATCTCAGATAGATGCATCAGAGGAGGAAAGTAGTGACAAGGGTAGAAATAATCATTACCGAATGCATTTGTGAGCGTGCTTGCATTAGTGTGTGCAATTAAACCTTTGTACTCTTTTCTTCTTCTTCTAGTTTAATACAATAAAGACGTGGGTAGTTTCATTGTACTATCGAGGGGTCATAGGTTATAATTTCCCGTGGTATAATATTGCATTTATTTCTCTGTAGATAAGTCAGTGTAGACGTTGATAAGATTCTGCTTTGTGCGCCATTTCATTTGAATCTTTTGTGTTTAAAAACACTCATAAATGAGTTACTAGAGTACAAAGGGTTAATGCTGATACCAATTACAGGTGTTATTATTTCAAGACTCTCATCGAACAGTTTCAAAGAGCTTTTGAGGCCTGAAAATCGTTAACATCTTCGATGCGAAGCTCTCTTGCTATAAAAAGTGAGAAATATCCCAGTTGTTGCAATCGTTCTTCCGTAAACCATGCCCGCACTTTGCATCCGTCTTTAACCATCCTGCTAGACGACTATTCTTCTACACAGCTGCTGGTGGCCTACTTTCTGCCGCAGCTCCTAGCAATTATATAAATACGAAATCGGCTTCTTCATTGCCATTACATGTAATGATGTTTTTGATCAAGGGTGCATAATATAACGCTTGCAGCAGCTTTGTGGACCTCCTCTTTACCGTGGCGCAACCGGCAGTTACCGGGATATCACCGTAAACAACCTGGGTAGCACCGGGGTATACCGGCATGAACCGTGGCTCCGCCGTGCTGCACTGTAAGTGCTCCGTTGTGAACCGGGAATCAACCGGCGTCTTGCTTTCTCGAGGACCGGGCCTATACCGGGGTAACGTCGGTAAGGTGAGGACGCGATTTATTTTTTATGAAATGTATCCCGGTGCATCACGGTATACCGGCTGTCCTGCATCTGGATGTACCGTGGCTACATCGGCACAGTGAGAACGGGGCTAACGTCAAGTTAAATTTACTGAAACTACAAATGCAAACATACTGTACATCCCCAACCATAAAGCCGCGCAGTTTCCAATTTGAATCTCAGTCAAGTTAATTTCACTGAAACTCTTAAATACAAATGAGTCGCAACAGGAGATATCCAACACTGTGGTATGTGCGACCAGCAAAATCTCAGATCAGCCTGCGCATATGCTGATCAGAGCCTTTGCTAGTCGCTTGAATATTCTACGAACTGAACATCATTTGGAGTTTCTTAGCTGAAAAGGAGGCTGCAAGGCTAGTCTGAGTCCACACTTGTCAAAATGCCACATTGTTGAAAATCATATGTCGTGGCTCAAATGCAAACATACATCATTGTGCTACAATAATGTACTCCATTTCACCTTTCACTCACTGGCCATGCATACCAAATGCTATTAAGTACTGTCCTGCCAGCCAAGAGTGACAGTGACTTCATGTTTCGTTTACAAAGTTATCAGGGACTTTTAATCGATAGATCACTCGTGTATTAATCCTATCCCTAGGATAGGATTAATACACGAGTGATCTATCGATTCGCGTTAGCTCAAGTGAAGTGTAGTTTTTTACTTAGCAATTGTAAACAAAGTATTACGTCACTGTCATTGTCACTCGTGGTTGGCACGACAGTAACTACGTGCACCAGGTAAACGGCAAATATTTGCAAACAGTGGAAATCTAGATAAGACAGCTATAAATGAGCCGTCTCATAAAATTTCTACTGTTTGCTTAGTTAGCTTATTAAATCACCCAAAAGGAGCTGGGGCACTTATTGCTTTTGTTTTCTTATTCTTTCATAATTTTAAGAGAAACTAGGCTTATTATTTAAACATATCTTGTTCTTCTTGTTCTTGCTCTTGTTGTTGTTGATCTTCTTCTTCTTCTTCTTTACACCCGAATTTTGTCGAGACGAGTTCTCAGTAACCACTTTTACGGATTGTTCTGAAAGACGTGGATATGGTAGATACTGATGTGAAGTTGTGCAAACTATATGTTTCTTATGATAAGACCGATTCAATGACACAGAGTGGGAAGTCACCCCGGAAGTCCCCTGGGGGCGTGTCCGGGCTAGCTCCATCCCGTCACTACATAAAGGCCTTTATCTCGATTTCCACAGATTTATTTTTAGCCAACTTTATCACTTATAGTTTACTCCGCCCCTTCAAGTGTTTAATACCAACCAATTTGCACAGAAAATTAAATATTTGGCCAGCGCAATCGCATATTTTCTTAATATTTATAATATTTAGTCAGTAAATCATTAAGTAAATCCGCGACCATTTCTTAAGTCGCAGCCATAAAAATGGAGCAGAAAAACTATAAGTAAGTCATAGATTATATATGGTGCGATGCGCTCGTTCCCACTTAATTCCCTTATACTTGTAATATATGATATTAAGTATAGAAGCAAACAGTGTGGACCCAGAACAGACTGCTCCTATAGGAGCAGTCTGAGCTGGGTCTACACTGTTTGCCATAGAGGCTTCTTAAACATTTCAGCAGACGAGAAAAGCAGACGACTTTTGTTGCGATTGGCCCATTAAGGGTTAATATTACCACATCTCCCTTCTTGAGCAGATGAAATAGCCAGACCACGCCAATATATGAATATCAAAGTTGCCGCCTATACAGTGACCCAAAAAGGCCAACACTGAGGCTCACCATGACAGCTTTTAGCACCTATCAGTTATAATTGTTATACCAATACCTTCACATTGATACCATCTGATGATGATAAGATTAGACCAACATGTACACAGAGCTGTGTTTGGAATGACCTAATAAAATTACTGATAAGCTACCCAGAGAAAGTCATGTGAAGCAATTGTTGGTGGATTCTATGCTTTGCTTTTCATTTGACAGACCAGTGACTGACAACTGCCCTATTTTAGGTTTGAAAAAAATGTACAAGATTGAAAAAACATTACCAGCGGCTTCGAGCTGTACCCACCTGATTTCAACCGAGATGAAAGTGATTTAAAAGCATATTAATTTTGATGAGCACCAAAAAAGACACATTCGGTCAGCCTGAACACCCATCGTGTGCAATCAGAGTATTTGCTGCCTGAATCAACGTACCATCGTTTTTTTTAAAATGTTTAAGATACCGTTGAGTAGGCAGCGAAAAATGTTCAGTCTGGGCTGATACAGAGGCTGTGAGTAACAGAGTGAAACCAAGGCCGTCGTCGCCGGTCCGGCAGGACGGCGAGCGCCGGACCACTTTTTGGGCCAAGTATGCTTTCCGCCGTGTCCCTTTTTCTCGTTTTGGCTCATTTTTACTTTTTACTCTGATTTTATTCAATCTGCCAAAATTTATTGATGCAATTATCAATAATACTTGTTGCGCGTGTCATCAATAGACCGAACTAGCCAAGGTGTGAAAGCATTGGAAAATTATAATGACACCTGATTTTCATAATGTGATGGTCTTATAGTCACGCAGTGGACGTTATCATTCTTATGGACCGAGTCGAGTGAAAACCTGACGTAGCTGCATGCGAACATCAAAGGCGCAGACCAGCCTACATAGTCTGATCAGCGCCTATCCCAGGAAAGTGTAATTGATAAACTTGCTACACGCAATATTTCAACATTCTACTGAACTAATCTTTGTAACTGAGAAGGTTGGTTTGAGCCTTGCATTGTCGGAAACCCTGAAGACAGGTCTTCTCGTTGAGGTCCAGATAATTTCTGTGATCCAGTTTAATTCCCAAAAATCGACATATTGTTTTTTTCTTCTTATAATTAACGTGTCGAGCGACAAAGTATGCTTCAAAGGTTTTGACTTTACATATATATATGTATGAGCATCGTAAGCCTATGTAATTACAATGCATTCCGTTACGGATATACGAGTCCCGCCTGTTGTTCTAATTCAGCCCAAGACTTTTCGGATCCCCCAACGTCCACTCGACTTTAAGAATCCTGAGCAAAGAAGTGTTTAGCCGTCGTGGTTTGACAGTTGTTACGATGAAGCGAAAGATCTCATGTTATGCCTACCAAAGCCAAAACCTAGTTGAAGCCTGCATCCTTAACGGGTGTTCTAATTGAAAAGACGCTAGACTAAGTGTATACATATCTTTTGGTTTAAACCTATTTATTTCTCAAATAGATACATACATATACAATAATTAGAAACATTATGAATAGGATTAGAACGAACATATCTTTTCGAAAACATGACTCTTTGAAGTACCACCAAGGATCAGTGCTAAAAGTACTTTGCTAAAACCTGCGAGGAAATAGATGAAATAATGTCAAAGAAACATGCTGAAGAAAAAAAGTAAAAAAAAAACAACATGTGAATGTTTGAAACAATCATTTGTCCAGCATTCGGTTTCTCACGCGACAAGAAATATCTTTGTGACCGAAACGACTAAAATCTGGTCCCAAACGCATAAAAACCCCATTAAAAACGCACATAGAAGCGCTCAAAATTCAAAAATTTTCTTGGGGGAGGCCCCCAAACCCCCCTAACGAGAGGGTGAAGCATCCACCTCTCGTGCTCTCGGCACTCGATGGCTTCCTCCGCCGGACCACTTTTAAATACGCGGCGACGGCCCTGGAAACGTGACCAGACTGTTGGATTGACTTATAGATCAATTTCATTCTCACTATAAGCTCGATTTATAGCTAAGTTCACCGTTAGTGCTGAAAAAATTATTTAGTCGAGGTGCCGTTCATGCATGTACGTGTGCATGTATGCGACAGTAACACATTTTAATAATTTGCCCAAAACTTAAAATGCTTGTTTTATCTTTCAAATTATGACAATAAATTTCAGAAACAACAGTCATCTCATGAGAAAACGTTGTTTGAAATCTGCTAATGACGAAGATGCACAACGGTCTATGCATCCGGTGCGCACCGTTGGTTCTGTACAAGCAACTAATAAGAATATTGAGAATGAATTGAGCCATACCTGGCCGAGGCATACCAAAGACAAGTGTTCTCCCAAAGTTTAAAGTGCTCAGCTCAGGACCTTTCAATGGATTTGTTGTACATGCGAGACACACAAATTTACCCCTTTTCCCACCAGTCAGTCACTTTTGCTTCGTCCATTTTGTCTGAATATGTTCTTAGGTATCAAATATTGCAAAAGACCTAGATAAGGTTGCTCCCTTAGGATCAGTATTATCCGGGTTCATAGTGATTGCTTCGATGATCATGATAAGAGGCTAGTCTGGATTACATTTGAATATCTGCAGCAGACATTAAAAGTATTTAGGACAAAACAATTTGGCTGAAAAGGGGTTAACTCGTTGCATGCTGGGTAATTTAATTATCATACTTTTGTTTTCGTCTGCTGACTTCTTCAAAATTCCTCCACGAAAGTATGGGACCGGGCTGGGATCGAACTCGCGACCCCTGGAACTGCTGTTAGACACGTATCTGTAGTCAGACATGCCACGTTATCGACTGCACTACGCAGCCCGGTCTACCTTAGTGTCAACCATTTTGGATCCAGATCAGCTCTGACCCAATGTCCAAACGGTTTGGAAATGCTATCAGCACATTCCCGTTGGTAAGGAAAAAGTTAAATAGTATATATATTGTCTGCATTCATATTCATGAACCGTTTTTTGATTGTTTGGATTACACATGTGTAGAATGCATACACACCAATCTAGTGGGATTAGAGGCCACCTATATTTTCTCCTCAAAGGGCAGCAAAGACATTGGCGAAACTACATAGACGGCAGGCTTGTCTTAGCCTTTGCTATTCGCATATATATGTGATAATATATAAATATCTAGCTCATTTACATGTGAAATGTGAGGCCACAAAACATAGCTTGTGGTTCTAATAATCAAATGGCAATGCAAAAATGTTCCATAAAATCGAGTTTATTATGAAAAGTAACATCGAGTTCAACTCTCGGAATTCTGAGTAAAAGAGATGATACAGAAGTTGAAATTTCAAGTTCAGGATTTGTCATGTGTAAAATCAATCGTTGTCTCATAATTTCTAATCTCATGACTTCTGAACTTGAAAGTCCGATGATTTTTTATCTTGTATTTCAAACCCTCATTACAAAGTATCGGCATCTAAACGCATAAGTTTCGTTTTTTGCCACTGTTCGTTCCCCTTGCATTTCAATTTCTAAACGCAAAATGTTGACTTTCTATATTTTGATTGAAACCAAATTTTTTAACTATTGAACAATACATTGAAATGCTTTCTTTTGACCGTATATAATATAATATGCGCAATATCAAAATCCAAAATACAGGTAAAATATGCATTACATGACAAAAATCAACAAAATAACCTCTGCAGCTAACCAAAATCAGCCTGTGCATAGAATCATAGAAAGTAGCAGTTTCATGTCTTTGCTGCGTGCTCAGTTGGTAGCTAATAATCATTGGTTTCCCTATATGGACAGTGAACCGGGCATATCGAATAGATGACCAGGTGGCTGATCAGAGTCCCCATTCTATTAATCATGAATATAACTCATTTTGGCGTTATTTTCACTGAAAGATTAGATAACATAGAACATGTGTAATATGCCTTCACAGTAAACAGTTGGAGGTAAGACAGTGGGCAGCCAATAATTATCATTAATTAGTGACCACTGTAACAATTATGGAGCAAAGATCTGTTTCCCTGGGGAAGCAATGTTTGCATTTAATTATACTTTACTGTATGCGTATTATTTATTCATGAAAATACAAAAGCGATAAGATCTGTTAACCCTTAAAGCGCCACCTATAATTTTCAGCAGACGACATTTTAAATTTTTGCTGCTTGTACAAAGATAACAAATAAGGCATGATATTTCATGAGAATCGTCTGCTGGCAGACGATTCTCATAAAAAAAACAACATATCTTATTTGTGTCGAAAACTAGGAAAGATGTCGCAAAACTTGTCGTCTGTTGCAGTTGTGATTAGCGCTTTAAGGGTTAAAAGTTATTATTTTATAAGGTAAATCTAGTAAATAGTGAAAACTTATTTGATTGCGGCAGTTTCTGTTCATATACACTAATTTGAGAACGCAATGTACCACCTAAGAAACTGCAAAACACGTATATTCTCTGACATGGAATGGAAAATGAAAGTAAAGAGGAAGGCAAAGATCAGGAATCGATATAATCGAGTACCACACCTGACCCGGGACACCATGTGGGAAAGTGACAAAACACAAGAAAACCCAACACACGAGAGAACCAAGAGAGCAGCCCTTTTTTCCCCAACAGGTGATCACAAGGCTGCAAGGAACAGGCAAGACAACATAACAAATACATCATGAAACATAAATCCACAAAAGAAGCAACGCCTTGGAACGGTCAGTAAAAATCACTGAATGGCTTGCACATGTTAAACGGTACCAACCCCACCCTTAATTCTAATGTGGATCAAGACAAATAGATGTTTGGTTGAAAAGACCCCTCACTTATCAACGCATCATCTCCAAGTATATACAAATCAAGGAGATAAGACAAAGACAAGGACTCGACAACAGTCCAAACAACTGAAAACCAGAGATTACTATAGAAATCAGACTTCAATGAAATAAGGCAAATTATTTTGATACTGAGCTGAGCTGTCTTGACCCTGGTCCAAAGGCTTATGACCAATGCAACAGTAACTGAGCTAATACGAAATCACTTGATAAGTGACATATTAAAGGCAAATACTTCATTGTCATCCTGATTTAACCTCAGCTTAATACAGCTGATATGAGAACAATACTGCAGGCCTGAAGTCAACATTGATTGACCTTCCATCAGTGCAGAAATCCATGAAGTGTAAACGACACGAATCAACAAAAAATACATAATAATCAATATAAACTGTAGGCCTATTGTTGCATGTTGACCTGATAAATGTTGTCTATCTCATTGCATGTATCTTTATCAGGTCAATATGGCACACAGTGTAAAGAGGTGGATAATCTCTCTGAAAGCTGTCATAGCGAATGTACCATGCTACTATCAAATTGAGAGATTTAGAGAAAATAGAATTGATTGAAGAGAGGGTATAAGTCAAATTGTCGAATGTGTAGGTGTGGAAACTCCACATTATGGAAATGTGGAGATGTGGTGGATCCACATTGTCAAGATGTGGTGATGTGGTGGATCCACATTGTCAAGATGTGGAGATGTGGTGGATCCACATTTTTAGTGTGGCGGTCCACATTAATTTCGAATTTATCCAAGAATTAACGTAAATCTCCATTATGCTGACCCACAATATATTAGTATTTATTCACATTTGAAATGTGGAAATCCACATTGCTCCACAATACATCCACATTGCTCCACATTACATCCATATTCAAAATGTGGAGATGTGGTGGATCCACATTGCATCCACATTTTACGTGTGAAGGTCCACTTTGCATCCACGTCTCAGGCGATATGGACACTTTCATCAACATCTGATCATTAAACCACAATACTATTACATGCCAATGATGATTATCTAAGATATCAACAGAAGCTCTAACTTAATCATAAGATTGATACTAGCTATCAAATACGACTCCATGCAACAACCTGAAAAAGTATAATCTATAGAAACTTTCAAGCAGACATCACCTTTACTCTTAAAATGACCAAGTTATCTATTGTTTCGAAAAGTTATACTTGTTGTCACTTTTAGAAGATACTACTTGCTTTTCAATGACGTCATGTATAAATTATATGACGTAACTTATCATTGAAAGTCGCTAGAAGCGAAATATTGTGCTAAATTAAATATTTCTAAGCTACAGAAATTAGCATTGAATATCTAAGTTATTTTTCTAAAGAGACTATAAGATACATAGAACTTCATGAGCCCAAATTCCTTACTTAAAATATAATACGCTATTGCAACGTACTAGATGTACGATATGCAAATTAGAAACCCTGTTGTTTGTGATGCGAGTAAAGTTAGTCTTTATAAAAAGATAACCACAATATGCCTACCAGGTAGGAATTTGTTACAATCAGATCTTTACGAAAATAAACTAAGTTATTCACACCATTCCAGCGATGCGACAAGGAGACTATCAAAATTGTAGGCCCCAACCAAATTACCCCTAAAAATAAACTAAGTTATTCTCAATAGCCCAGGAAACTATTACAGAGCAGTCAATAAATTAACTAAGTTATTCCCCAATAGCCCAGGAAACTATTACAAAGCAGTCAAAAATAAACTAAGTTATTTCCCAATAGCCCAGGAAACTATTACAGAGCAATCAAAAATAGACTAAGTTATTCCCAAATAGCCCAGGAAACTATCATAATCACAAGCCAACCAGTGGATATGACCAAGAAACTATCACAATCATAGACCCAACCAGAATAGACCTCAAAAATAAACTAAGTTATTCCCCCAATAGCCCAGGAAACTATCACAAGCACAGCCCCAGCCAGAATACCCCTATAATAAACTAAGTTATTCACAGCTAGTCACTCAAGCCTACCAGGATAGCCATCTATGGGGTCATTTTTTTAGCCTGAAAAATTCTAAGTTCTTTTCAGGCTTAAAAAAAATGACCCCATAGTGGCATCCATTACTACTCATTTAGTATTCTCTTTTTACATAATTGAGGAAACAATAGAAAAATCTGTCCCGAGGATCACTGATTGGCATCACGAGGCTTGCCGAGTGTTGACAATCGGTGATCCTGAGGGACGGATTTTTCTATCCCACCCTCACACGAACAATGGATTCTTTTTCTTGCTCACCACTAAATACCTCATTTTATATTAGAAATACATGAAAATGCTTCCGGAAAATCCTGAATTCGCTGAGGTGCGACATGGCGACGTCATTTAACATTACAATGACGTCACGGATCGACATGCGGCCAGCGTGCGGACGACGTGCGGTTGTTCGTTTTTATCTTTCCCTAGGGCTGGTACAGGTAGAATTTTCTCACATGAGTAAAAACAACAGAAATGATCCCATTCTGGTGTGCGAGAAAGCTCTATCTTAGTCTACAACATCGTGCCTTTAATTTCCCATAGCAAACTCGTACTTCCGGCAGCCGGAGTGCATACAAAAATGGATCAATGACAGTGTTTACAAGTTGTAAAATAAAGATAGTTCTCAGCAGAAACAAGTTACCAGGGTCAATCAAATAACCACCGACAGCAAAATACAGTATTGGACCGGGAAACCAACACATTATGAATGAAAATACTATTAAGAATGTTGTTACTGTTGTTTTTCTCTGCCTTAGACTATGACCCGTCATCTCTTGTGACCTTCTTGACAGAGCACTAATTTCACAGCATATTCTAGAGTAAACGAAAATCAGTAATATTATGCAAAGTAAAACACCTAAAAATGACATTTTATAGATTACATCTATTAAAGAGTAACCCAATACCATCTGCTCGCAGAGTGTTACATCTGTTGAATTAGAAGAATCGAGACGATTCCACAGCGCTATCAAATCTCTGTGTCTAAAATCAAACCCGTCTGTAATGCTGTGTGACGTATTCTCTGCTTGTATGTTGACTTCATTCACTGGGTTTGCATATTTCTCTGTGTGAGTTAACAGCGTATTGTTGCGTCCATAGTCTTCTGTGTAAGTTGGCAGCGTGTTGTTGTAGCCATGCTTGTCTTTGTAAGTTAGCATTATGTTGTTTTGTGCAATATTTTCCGTATGGCTACCATTGTCAGTACTGAATCTGTTCATCATGTGCGATCTTTCTTCTGTCATTACTGGTAAGACAACTATCAAAACACTTATACTGAATGACAATATCCACAACATAATCACTGATCTATTTACTAATCTGTATGTTATTATCATTTTATATCGTAGTGGTTTTAACACCATGACATAATTGTTCACCGTTATGAAGGCGACGGCAAATAAAGTAACCAAAAATCCCGCAGCTTGGAATGCTTTGTAAAATGAAATGAAACAAAACTTTGTCGGAAAGTAGTATTTAGGTAAAATAAAAGATAATAGAATACTTCCAAAGTCACTTAAACAAACAGTGATGTCAGCAAAGGCCAGGTTAATCACTAGCCGGCTTGTTTGGGTAATATCTTTAGAAAACGTACAGAGTACAATGATATTCAAGGTGTTCATCAAGGTTCCAAGAAAAACGAGGGTTATTCTCACAAGGTATATGATGAACGCCAAAGACATTATTCTCGACAGTGTTAGTGACTGATCATCAAAGTATGCAGTTAAGCGATAATAGGCAACTCTCTCAACTCAATGTCCAGGGGATCTGACATTTTACTTGCAGTGAGCAAAAGGTAATTGGTATGTTAAAAACTGATGGTTATTGAAAGAACCGCTTTAATGTCAGAATCTGTTAAAATATATTGTCTTACAGTACATTTTTAGAAATCAAGATCATATATCAGTAATCGTCCCACACTCCGAATACAGTTTATATCCTCACTTTTTACTAGTTGATGCACAAGCTCAAATTGTTAACAAACCAATCCAAACCTACTGTAAATATAGTCTTTAATCAGTTGTGAATAGATACTCACAATCCTGTATCATACCTGACATTTTTAGAAAAAGCTTGAATATCATAACTAAAAAAACAAAAAAACTCCAGCTGTTAAGGTTTTAGACTTATTTTTTCGCAATAACTTTTTTATCGTAAATATTAGCAAAATGTGTTCGCGCGATGAAAAGTATTCAGGAACATCTCCGCCAACTTCTCCAAATGGTTCCAACATCCTAGATGTTGCATGTTCCTCTGTGATTGGATGCACTCTTTGAACATTTTAAGCAAAGCGCAAGTAAACTAAGTCCAAGATGTCAGTCAAAAAGTTACATTGCACCGCCCGAATTCAATTACTAAAGCGATGGATGGCATGTTTAGATATAATAGAAATCGCGCCTAATTCGCTCGTGCGTCAAGCTATTAGGGTAATCTCAAAACCGTTCATTTCATAGCACGTGCATAAGAGAAAAAAAGCACGTCATTTGATAACCCAGCCTTTGTTCCTACAAATGAGCCTGCTTTAAGTTGATTCTGCATATGCACGGTAAATTCCGAGTATGGTCTGTCACGCCTATACGAATTATACCTGTCATTAAAAGACTTAGAAATTTAGGACGAATTCAATTTATTGCAAAATCTTCATCTATATACAAAAAATCTATTTGCGCCACAAGCACAAGACCTTTTGGAGAAGTTGGCGGAAATTCTCCTCTATAACTTTCATCGCGAACACATTTTGCTAAAATTGAAGATAAAAAAGTTATTGCGAAAAATTAAGTCTAAAAACTTAACAGCAGGAGTTTTTTTTAGATCTTTATAAATAACCTTCTCAATTTAAAGCTGCATAGTCTGTAACTTTTGATCTTTTCATTTTAGAAATAATGTTTCTATTTTTCAAGAACACAGTAAACAAACTAAAATTCAGGTATACATTTTACCTTTTTCGTAATAATTAACAAATTATTAGTGCCAAAAACAACAGCATTCATGTTAAAAATTACCTGTCTAGAATAATTGGAGGGACGCAAATAATTACAAACAAGAGAAAAAAAAACACCTGTTTTTATAAGATAAATCACTTTTTCATGCAGTTTTCAGCTGTAGAAATTAGATTTATTGTGACAACATAACTTTATTCTACTTTTACAAATGATTTAAAAAGAAAATATTTTTTTTCGAAAAATGTTCATAGTTACAGAGTGTGCAGCTTTAATGTTTTGTTAAGAAAAAGAGCTAGAATTCTTAGCGTGTGACATCCGTTTCTTTGGAGAAGAAGTTCATGATTTAGAGTGTTTCAGGCAATTATCGGACACTGAGGACTGTTAAGGGTTTGACGTAGCTTACGCTTCATTAGACATTCATGCAATATGTTGAATAACCAAGAATAGGCCCCAGCGAATTGATCAAATACAAAACGACTGTTTATTGACTAGAATATATGTATAATTCCAACTGTTTCATGTGTTTTTCCATAGGTAGATGAAGGGTACCAGTGCCTAATTTGGGTAGGGTAAAGTCGGGAATATTCGGACAGACAGCTCAATTCGGACAGCCACCTTGTTTTTTTCATAGTTCAAATATTGGAATAAAAAATAAATCAACTAAGCAAACAGTGAAAATCCTGATGAGACGGCTCATAAGGAGCCGTCTCATCTGGATTTCCACTGTTTGTAAATGTGTGTCGAGTTTACCTGATGTCCGAATTTACCCGACTTTACCCTAACATCAGACATAATTGAATAAGAAATATGCGGGACTATTTTGATTTAGAAGGGACGGAGCCAATGTGCATTACATGCGTACCCAGCTAAGACTCAGATCGGTTCAAGAAGATAATCAAACATATTATAAAAGAGCGGGATATATCATGGATATTATGCTACTGACTGCATGTCTGTTTATGAACCCAATCGTGGTTTATAGCTATGATTTCCTCTTTTAATGCACAGTGTTGGGTCAGGTCTCAGGCTCAATGACGACCCTGACATAAATATTTTATGATGTGTGTCTTTGGCTTTGCGACAATGAGGAATATGAGGTTAGAAAAGCTTGAACTGTTCCCTGAATGAGGCGCTTCAAGGAGTATAGTATCCCTGAAAATAGTTGGTTTGTTCCCCGTCCCAAAATTTTCTTTTCTTCCTTGTTTGAAAATAAAGATAATCTTCCCCCATTTTCAGAACCCTTGAGACAGCCTCTTGAATAGTTAGACAAAACACGAAAGAAGGATGGATTGCATATTTAGAGGAACCATGTTATTTGTTAAAGTATACTTATTTTTTTCACAAATCAACGTTAAATCTTTTTCAGGTGTAGAGTTGTAACAAAAAAAGAATCTAGGGCGAAGATTTAGCGCTTGTGAAATACATTTAAGCCCCTCGGTGGCTTAGGCTGCCGTCCGTTCTAAGGCGGTGGTTCTGTTGTTGTTGATATATTGTTTAATGTACTTCCCGTTGTTTGTGGAAGTTATGTGTTTGTCTTTGTTTTGTTAAGCATCACTTTGTGTCCATTCTAGTTTTGCAATCATCTTGAAGAGGAAGAGAAAGCTTGTTGCTTTGCTATTATTGTCTTACATATGTATTGTTACTATAAAGAGCCACACAGCACTAACAGTCACAAGACATCAGTAAGACAATTAAAGTAAAGCAGCAATCAGCTCTCTCTTCCCCATCAAGGTGATTGCAACACTAGAAGTATCATAAAACGAGGACCAAACACAGAACCCCCACAAACAATTGGAGCAATAATAAACAATGAATCATGAACAACATAGCCACGGCCTTAGATCTGACAGCAGCCTAAGACAATGGGGAGGCTTAAATGCATTTTACTGGTACTAAACCTTCGCCCTAGATTCTGTTGTTGTTAAAGCAAATAATGTTTATCTCACATTGAGGCTTCCTAACTATAGCAATGTATCATAACAGAGAAACAATCTAATCAAATTAACACACTATGATGAAACTAAGAAAAGGGCCCACAGATAGTCTGAGCTAAAGAAAACCTCAAATTGAGCCATGGTGGGGCCAGCGAAAGACAAACATCAATCACTGATTAAAGCTTTACGTCAGGACCATCATTGAGTTTGAGGCCTGACCAAACGTCGTGCAGTTAAAGAGGAAATCATAGATATAAATCGTGATTGGGTTTACAACAAGACATGCATACTGTCGCATGATATACATGTTATATCCACTTTTTATAACGTTTGGTTATCTTTTTGAATTGATCCCTAAAATTAGATAATCCAACAATTCTTTTGAATTATAAACTAAATCACCATAAAATACTGGCTCCGATATGCCCTGTTGCAGAAAGGCCTCACTTTCGCTGCCAAGCAGCTCAAAAACCAATACCTCAGTGCCAAGCATGTTTCAAGGACTCCTGAATATTGAGGGTATATGGGTTCAACACAGAGAACCTCCAGAACCATTCCACCTATTGCTGTGAAACTTTCACAGAATGTTGCTTATATATAAAACTTTCATTTGAATCTATAATAATAAAAAATAGTCGCGTGACCGTTTGTGGCCTTTTTGGAAGCCATATTGAAAATATGAAAAATGCCTATAAACAACTACTTTATGCAAAAAAAAGATAAAAAATCCATCTACACCAAGTATCAAACATAGGGTTTTATTCTTTTATTATATTGTTTCATCAGAGATAAATCAAAATATAGCAGTTGAAGGGCTTAATGCATTCTGTATATCATTCCCTTGCACATATTTTCGTTGTTTTTTGACGTCCGTGAAATCTAATGACATTACAAATATTGTTCTGAAGTTAATTCTCATTCAAAAAATTGCGTATACTTCCATATATGATATTATTATGTCCACTAAACATTTTGCAATAAAGAACAAATATTTGTGCCCCTTTTAACGGTTAAAAATAGACATCTATCAACTGTGCCTTTCGACTATAGTCGCGTTTGGCAGCGAAAGTGTTAAACCAATATTGTATTTAACAATCAACGCCATTAAAACATTCTCTCACAAAACGAATAAGTTTCGAAATATATATGTTCGAAATAGGGATTATCAATATTAAGCAAGTCATCTAGATTGAGGTAGAGTTAAAAACTTCAATAACATCAGCTGAATTATTGTCAAAAGCTGGTATTAAATTTATTTATCTGAAAAGATAAACCATTTCTTAATATGATACAATCGTTTCATACAACTTCCGCTTCACTAGACGCCTGATAATTATGATAATTATGACACGTCCACCTCTCTGTATAAATCGGCTTCTGGATCCGGGTTGGGTTCAATTCGTTCGTTTATATAATGTGGTTTCTCGAACGAAAACATTTAGTGTTCACTATTGTTGCATTATATTAACTCTTTATCTCCTTGTGCCGTCTGCCGATAACGTTTGCAAACAGTTTGAACCCAGATCAGGCCCGACAAAACGTCGGGCCTGATCTGGATCCAAACTGTTTGACACTCAGATGGTATTCATGAAATAATTTTAAAAAAGGATTTCGAAAAAATCAGCAGACGACACAAACATGAAAAAATTCCAAGTGGGCAAAGAGTTAACAGTGATCCTGATAGTCCACGTCATATGTTTCAAAAAAGTTGCAAGAACGTTAAAACGCACAAAACTTATGAATATCGTTTCAGTTGGTAAGAATCTATTTTCTGATATTTTCACAATTATATTTATCCTATATACTCGTAATTGAATGTAGCCCAGTTGTTTAGTTGTTCAGTACGTGTAAGCTTAACAAAGCAAAATGCCAAAACCTGTTTGATAGCACATACGATGGTACTAGGGGCATCAGAATGTAAGAGTTGCATCCATTTTTTTCTCACCTTTTCCCTTTTTTTCTTTTAGGCTCCCCTGCTCCCAAATTAACCCCTTAACAGATAACAGTTCGGTGTTGGATGAGCTTAGCACCGATGACCGTCGTATTATCGTGTCTGGTTTGTTACCCAGGGGGAGTGTAGACCTGGAACCGTATAATACATGTCTTAAAACACTGTGTGCTGAGAAAGATATTGATTATATAGACCACTATAATAGCTTTTTGCTTGCCTCAGGTGACATCGCAGATTCATATTTCCATAGAGATAGGGTTCACCCAAACTCTTCTGGAATTAGGAAGATGCTCAAAAATATTGATGGGGTTCATGGTATTACTAACTCTCGTGCTGGTTCTAGGCCATATGTTCCAGCCAGACGCACAAGTACATACTTAAAACGCAGCGGCTTCTCATCTGCTGTTGGCACAAATGGGAGAGACTATCGCAATAATGCAAAGTATTGTCACATTTGTTTGATAAGGGGGCATGACACACATGACTGCTGGTTTAATGGTAGAAGCGCTAGTCGGACTGGAAGCATGTCGCGATAGGGAATTGTTGGGTGCATAAAACATTACCCAGACATTGTTTCTGAAATCACAGTTGAAAATAGATTTAATTGTTTGCATCTTGATAAGGATATCGATGGGTCTGACTCTAAATCCTATCTGACTGGCGTTTCCTACATAGATACTAGTTCACAACTAAATACGTCTTTTTGTAGTACTGAAAACATTAGCTCGATTAGCTGTAAAAATGATGCATCATCAGAAACAGGCATTTCTATTGACACTGACCTTATATTTAGATCCAGGGGACTTCATCTCTGCAATCTGAATATTAGGCACTTAGTTCCAAAACTAGACGAATTGCGTATTTCCATGACTCACAATCAATGTCCTGATATTTTTGGTATATGTGAAACCTTTTTAAGTCATTCTGTTTCTGATGAGCAGCTTAAACTTGAGCGTTTCGATCTCATTCGAAAGGACAGATCTGAAACACAGAATAAAGCTGGGGGAGGCATTATACTGTATTTTCGAAAGTCCATAAACTACAAGCGCAGATGCGAAATCGAAGCATCGAATATTGAAACGCTTTGGGTAGAAATCTCTTTGCCAAATGCTAAACCTTTTCTCATTTGCACAGTTTATCGACCACCAAGCTCAAATTCCGAGTGGATAGATCAGTTTGAGGAAGAGCTGTCAATAGCGCAGGCGACAGGTCTAGAGGTTATACTAATGGGTGACTTCAACATCGATGACACTGTGCCTTCTAACAAAAAATGGCAACATCTAATAGACTTATTCGATTTATCCCAAATGATAAGGGAACCAACTCGAGTAACAGAGACCACCTCTACAATTATTGACCATGTTTACACATCCCATCCAGATAATATTATAGAAAGCTTTGTATCGCCTTATTCTATAAGCGACCATTTCCCTGTATGCTTCACGCGAAAGATAAGCAACAGAATATCCAAATCAAAGCACGTTACTACTAAATATAGGTGCTTCAAGAACTTTAATGAAGATGTTTTTGTAGCCAATCTTTCGTCTGAACTAAACTCTTTTGAAGTTACCAATTCAGGTGTAAATGAGGACCTTTCTTGTTGGTATGGCATAATTTTAAAACACCTCAATCAACATGCGCCCTATAAGACAAAACGGGTAAAAACAAGCAAGTTGCCTGACTGGTATAATGACGAAATTGCACAAGCACGTAGAAAGAGAGATGACTTTAAACGCAGAAAATTATGGGCTGATTTCAAAACATATCGAAATAAAACTAAGCAACTGATAAAGATAGCTAAGCGCAAACATTTTTCGGACTCAGTCACTGACTCAAAAGACACTAGAGCAATATGGCAACATTTTCGGAAAATCAATAATAAGGACAAAAGTTCAAATAGTATTTTACCTGAAGAAGTAATCATAGACGATATCAGCTATACAAAATCTGAAGATATTGCTGCAAAACTAAATGAATATTTTTCATCCATTCCAGATATATTTCGCAACAATGATGCATCGAATCTTAACACAGATTTAGCTGAATTAAAAGAGTTTGTAAACAGTAAAGTGCCTAATGGTATATTTTTCCAAATTCCACTAATTACCCCAGGTCAGGTTTCAGCCATTATCTCTGCCTTGGACCCATCTAAGGCAATTGGAATAGATGACCTTGGTCCAAGAATATTAAAAACAATTGGGCAAACATTATCACCAAGCATAGCTGCCCTCATAAATAAAAGTATACTCACAGGAAAATTTCCTGACAAATTGAAAATAGCCAAAGTTTTCCCTATTCACAAAAGTGGAAGCAAATCTGATCCATGTAACTACAGACCTATATCCATACTACCTACGATCTCCAAAATTTTTGAGAGGCATGTTAACAGACACTTGATGTCATACCTTAATAAATATTGCCTAATCCATGAAACCCAATCTGGATTTCGCCAAAAACATAGCTGCCAAACAGCTTTAGTAAAATTAATTGATCAGTGGATGGCATGCATCGACAAAGGGGACATCGTTGGATCAATATTCATCGATTTTAGAAAAGCATTTGACTTGGTTGACCATTAAACCTTAATAAGGAAGCTCTCAACATATAAATGTAGCCAATCATCTCTCCAATGGTTTATCTCTTATCTTGAGTCCCGCCAGCAAACCATTGATTATGGCCATGGAACGTCCCTTCTGTCTTTTATTAAGTCTGGTGTGCCACAAGGGTCAATATTGGGACCATTATTGTTCCTTTTGTTCATAAATGACCTGCCACTGTTATTAAAACACTGCTTCTCTGATTTCTTTGCAGACGATTCGACTATTCATTCAAGTGCCCCTAGCATTGCTAAAGTTAACAAGGAATTGCAGGCTGGTCTTAAAATAGCTGTGGCCTGGAGTAAGCAAAACAAATTACCAATCAATTATGATAAAACTACTTATATGGTATTTGGGACTAAACCAAAGGAGCATGACACATACCTACTCGACTTAAGTGCTGATGGTAACAAAATTGAAAAAGTTCCAAAACAAAAGCTTCTTGGCATTGTTATTGATGACCATCTCTCATGGGCTCCCCACATAGACTACTTATGTTCAACAATATCATCAAAAATCTCGCTTCTCAGACACATCTCGATATACGTACCCCAGAATATTCAAAAGATATTCTATCAAAGTTATATACAGCCGCTACTTGATTATGGCTGCAACACTTGGGGAAACACGACGGCCGCAAATATTGAACGTCTCACCAAGTTACAAAAACGGGCTGCGCGAATCATGTTAAGGGCCGATTTTATGACTCCTTCAACTATCATGTTTGATAGACTTGAATGGCTTTCCGTACCTAAACGCTTAATGTACAATAAGGCTGTATTAACATATAAAGCACTAAACAATTTAGCACCAGCATATATATCTGGCTTGCTTAAACCGGTGTCCAAAACCCATACTCGTTCTTTAAGGTCATCTGAAAATGGACTTCTCTCCGTACCTAGATCACGTACTGCGTTATATGACCGCTCTTTCTCATACTCTGCCTCAAAATTGTGGAACACACTACCACAGTCAATCCGAACTAAACCTTCCTTAAAAAGTTTCAAAACATCTTTGAAAGCACAATTTCAAACATAATTGTACGCCGGACACTTTGTTGATACCGCATCTGTATACAGATTACAGTAATTGGTGATGAGTGTCTGCGGAAATTTGAGTGCTACTGAAAAGCTACTGGACAGACTAGTATTTTGGTCTGGGCCTTGCCTTCTGCTATTTGCACTTTGGAGTGATCAGCGGGGCCTTTGTTGTTCTGTGCGAAGGCTCAGACACGATTGAGTCTCCGCCGATCAGACGGTATTAAATTTGACATATGTTCGGTGATTGTTGTGATTGGCTCGTTATTAATTATAAATTAGAAAGTTTTCCATGAATGTGCTATTTCAAGCTTTAAAGATGTATTTGAACTGTTTAATGCATCCATGCACCCTTATAAAACATGTGCAATTTGTAAATAATGTTTTGATGTATATAGTTTTGTTATAGAGGGCCACTTGGTAGAATGGCTATTTCAGCTAAAAGTGTACACCTCTTTAAATATTGTATAAATAAATAAAATAAATAAAAGTCCGTTATACCAAAGCATTCTGAATAAAAAAAAAATAGGCCCTATCTAATCACACATTGTTTTCTAAGTTATGCCTATGAAATATGATTTGACTACGTTATATACGTGTTGGTTCTTTAAATGGCTATCAACAGAAGGGCAGTGGCTGACTAGTAGAATGTTCGACTCAAGATCGAGAGATCAGAAACTGGTGGTCATTTCACTTTGAACGGATCACAACATACCTTGGTCAATTCCTGGAGAAACTTAATTTTTAATCACCGCCAAATATATGCGTTCTTTTAAATTTTACTCCATCTCGTGCATTATAAACATCTTTTCATTTTAGTCGCTTTGGCCAGAATATTTTATTAGTTGATTTATGGGTAAAAATCAGATTTAGGGTCGGGGGACTGGTCATTTTCAGAGCTTTTTTTCAACTGGTCATTTTCAGAACTTTTTTTTTTAATTTCTCCAGAACAAACAGTAAAACTATTAAAGTAAACCAACATGCTGTTTTAAATCTTTAAATATTCCATAATTTTCCTAAAAAATCTGTACAGAACATTCACTTTTAACAGTGTCACTGGCAAAAGTCAAATATATAGTATTATATCTAGTATGAATATAATATTATTTCAACGAAAGAAAAAGTATTTAGAGTCGGCGGATAAACTAAAAAAAGAATTTTAGATTTTTTTTCTACTTTCCGGAAAATTACAGTAGGAGGGTTTGTAAATCAACTAATTAAAAAAATCTGGCCTTATGTGTTCATTACCGATCACTGATTGCATATATTTCTTAGGTTTCCTAATATCTATTTGGAAGCAAGTGTTGAGTAGGATCATCATAAAAAACAATTAAGGTGTTTTACCGTGCATATGCCATTTTATATCAAACAATGGACATTTTTGCTAATGCCAAAATAAAAAATAAACTAGAATGCGCAGTCGATGGGGCGCCATCGCAAATCCCCACGCTAAAGTTTTTGACCCCCAGCACCCCCAGGTCCCACCCCTGGGGCATGACCCCAGCAATAGAATAAAAATTCTGTTCAATATATTTTCTTTTATTTGTGAGAACACGCACACAGTTTGGTACAAAAATCTTTGAAATTGACATGGTAACTGAAATTTAATGATATTTGACCTTTTGACCTCACCCCAAGGTCACCAGTTTAACCCTAGGATGAAAATATTACTTGCATTCTGTTCAATTTGATGTGACACATGACCATGTTTGATTTTTTGACCCCCTGGGCACCCCAGCGCCCATAGGTCCGACCCCTGGGGTATGACCCAGGCGACAGAATGAAAACCCAGTTTGATATGTTTTGTATCTTTCATTTGTGAGAACACACACAAAGTTTGGTATAAAAATCTTTGAAATTGACCTGGAAACTGAAATTTAATGATATTAGACCTTTTGACCTCATCCTAGGTTAGGATAAAAATTTTACTTGCATTCTGTTCTGCTCCTCATCTCCGTCGATTTGATATGCTACATGACCATGTTCAATTTTTTTTTACCCCCTGGGCACCCCCAGCGCCCATAGTAGTCCAGGCGCTGATTTCTGTTCAGGCATTAGTTTTTGACTTGGCACAACTTACCTGCCAGAAAAGGTTTGACTGCAGAAATGCAATCCTGGGTCTTCTGCAATACTGCTAGGTACGTCGTACAGTTAAATTGTGGTAGCAGTTTTGCTGTAGGACGCCATCTTTGAACGTACCCCACGCTAAATGAGGCTTGGGTAAATTGAGAGGAAAACACACCTCACGTTCAACCATTGCTTCCTATTCAGCATATTTCCCTTTAAATTAAAACATTATATGTATGCAATAGCATACGACAGTAAAGCAATACAAAAAATTGTATATATGGTATATTAGACGTGAAAATGTCCAACGGAAGAGGTGATATACCCCCCCCCCCCATGAATATAATGTATCCAAATTCAAAAAGAAATGAAAACTTCCCCATTTCTTAATTTGTCAAGTAAAATAGCATATTTAAAACCATATTTAAACATTATTCTTATAGTATGTTTGTCATGTTTTACGTTTGTTACAAATTAAAGAAAGAACATACCACCTGAAATGACAATTCATGAATGCGTGTATTACAAATTTTCAGTGTACATACTCTGCTGCAATATATTGTATCAGTGACTTATACTAAATTCTTATATATGGACATGATGATAACCTTAAAATCATTAAATGAAATGCAGCAAAAAGCCAGTTTTCGTTTAACCATTATACAGCATGATATTACAGTTATATACGTTACTTACTTTCAAATGTATTACGATTTAATGCAGTAATATCATTAGATTATGGGCTACCAAACGACCTACACAAAATGAGATTTGTAGACTGTAAATTTCTAAAACTAAATTATATTAGCCACATAATGAAGTGTGTTAGCTTTTTAGTGGATAAGGCGTTACCCTGCAATAGCCAAATTCACTACGTTACCCTAAAATATTAGGAATTCCTATAGTGCTGATAACCAGTTATTTCCTATTTTTACGTATCAATATTAACTTTTATTTGAAAGAAAAATTACCAGCAATATGATTTTAAACTAATTTTGGCACCTGTTATTACAGTTATATATGTTACCTTCTGCTGAATACAATATTTAATGAAATGACAGCACTATCTCTCCAATTGTGTAAGCCACCAAACTACATGCAATTATAACTTGTCAGCTATTGACTACAATTACTATATTCATAGCTATGATTTGGGGAAAAATACACTTAATTCCTAAAATTACCTTTTTATTTACAATATTGGTTGAAATCGAGATATAAACATTAAAGCAAAAGTTAATCCTTGCCATAACAAAAACTGTTTTAATTGTAACTGTTTCTGTCCCACATATGGCAAACGCCATGCCTATTCATATGGTTAAACCCGCTCTATATCCAATCATTATCCAGTTCGATGAAGAAACAATACAACTGATGTGAGTAACATATACAACAAAAGTATTTAACCCATATTAGACGAGCGTTCTTTTTGTGGGACATAGACAAATAGTACAGGCCAAGATCAGATGCCACAGACTGCAGTTTGATCAGGTTCTCTACTATTTGCTTACAGGATGTTCTATTTAAATTTGAATAAGAATAAAAAACACCCAACAACCCTGAAGACGAAAATGGACTGGTCCATTTGATAAAAGTGGAAATTTTCATTCGACTTAAAAGGGTTAAGGAGATATTGATATTTATCTTATGCTTTGTCTGGTTTTGCAATGTTATAGAGCATTGAAACAGGATATTTTTCCAATGTTCTTTATGGTTGAGCATTTTAGAGGTCAAGGCTTATCACTTAGAACAACTCTCTTGCATTGTTAAGATTATATATATTGTAGCTGTTGCAAAATGAATGGACTCAAATAAATTATTGGAAATTTTGTTTTGCATTATTTCTATCAATTAGGCTTAGTCTAAACATGGAATTGGTTCATATAAAATCATTTGGATATTCAGCATGTCATATGAGGACATAATCATGGATGCAAAAATGGCATCCCATTTATCCTTTGTATGTTCCAAATCAAACTAAATTGATGATAAATAGTAACGTAAATAAAATATCAAATTAGTAACCACATTTGATTTTAGTTCAGCAATGAAAGCTCATGCGAGCATATAAAAAATGTGTCATTAGACACATCAGAGCATTTGCTGCGTGTAAAGTAGATGAAGACAAACGCTAGCTCCACTGCATCATCATTAGGGATTAAACGGTGCATTTGCCCATGTGAGATAGGTACCAAAATCACATATGGTGGTTCAATTCTTCAATTGAGCAAGTATAAATTACATAAGAGAGGTCAGCAATTGTTCTTTGATTTTATGGCAACAAAATTCAAACTTGTGCTACTGTCAAAGATCATATCGAAGATAAGGTATTCAAAATCTTGTATATAATATCACATAACATAGCACTGCTTTATCAACCTCTTAGATTTATACTAACCTTTAAAAGTAATAGAAGTATGATTTCTTTTGAAAAGAAGCATTGCAAATATGACATGCATAATATAGTTTAATGCATCATTTCTAGGCATTGCATTTAAGTAGTTAATTGATGGCAAAGACTACTGCACAAAGAGTTTGTAAGAACAATTGACTCTTTGTATGTCTCTATAAATCACTACCCTCAATATGTTTTGTGCTTTTATATAATTTCCTATTTATATGTTATGATTCTGTTTTCTGTCTGAAGAAGTAAGATATTTTTTTTAAAAAAAAAGCTGTGTTGATTTTAATATTATATCACTTATTCATCCTTATGTCTGTATACATATAGCGCTTTGTTATCAAGAATTATATTTACAAGACTTCTGTTATAATTTGGCCATGCCACATTATGTATAGTGAAAATTATCATCAGTCATTTGAGCATTGATTGCTAAAACTGAGTAAGATCTCATGACTGCATGTTTTTAAACGTTTTATTTTTCAATCCAATATCTTAAAGAACATTTTAAAGTATATTTTACATTACCTGAGTGTCACAATGTTTTATACAGCCTGACATAACTCTTGACTGATAATGTCATATGTGTTAAAATAGTTTCTTAAGCAGCAATTAACATATGTTCCTTTGATATAATCATATCACATGAGATCTTTGTCATCCATTATAACTGATTTTACCCATTTTCAGGAAAATGTTTCTTCAATATAAAACCTCTCCTTATAAAGTTATATTAGTTTAGCAGATGATCAAAGGTACTAACAGTTTCATTAAACAAACTATAAAAGGTATGCTGAAAATAAACTAAAATCTGTTTAAAAGCTGAAACAAGTAATGTGTCATCATCTGCATATGCATTTAAATGTCAGTATACAATTTGATTTTTAGAGATAATCTTTAAACATAATACTGATTACAGGCACGTATAATGCATAACCTCTATTGTAATATATATAAATTTTACCCTACCAACTCTTAGGTAATTGATTTTGTCTGGAATGTAAGCAACGAAAAATAGTATAATTATATTACCATCTCTCTAAACATTCAGTAATTTGTATTTTTTCTATGGAAAATTAACCTAGGTATTATGCAAGGAGCTAACCTATTTCATGTTACTGACTTTGTTTTCACAATGTGTACAATAGTAAACTGGGTACATAAAATATTTTCAAATGACTGATGAGACTTCATTCAATAAAACTTAGTTGTGTTGTTTTTCTCCTGCTAAATATTACAAAATTCTACATCCTTAACATTTTAGCTTTTCAGGGCCCAATCGTATACTGTCTTTGATGACATTTAGGACAAACATAGGACCTTATGATATTTGATATGGTTAATTATGTTACTTTAATAAATTTGACAGAAATGGAATGTATTCATTACTACTAAAGAGTTGTCTATTTCTTTGTTTATGTGTTTTAGAATCTTTAACGTTGGACAAATCAAAATGGTATTTGGTGGAGATGGAAACTTAAAACAAATCTTTATTGCAAATGTAAATGCTTATATATAAAGAAACTTAATAAAAACTGATAAATATTTTAGAACAAACTGTTGTCTTTTTATAAATTAAAAACAAAACAGGTTTGAAATAAAATATAATACCATATGACATATAATATAAGGTATTTAGCAATATATATACATATATATGTTGTCGAGGTCGTGGGTTCGAATCTCGCTAGAGGCAAAATATTTACAGCATCTATCGGCTCAGTTGATTCACTATATCCCTCTGTATTCATCTACTGTCTGAATCTGCATCAGTTTCTGATCCTGTGTAGCTCGAAAGCAATGATGTTTGTGAAATTATATTTCCGCACTTCTGATATTTATCTAATTTCACTTGTATCCTTGGATCCATCAGGCTTTCACTTGCGAACGAAATAGATGCCATGCATTGAAAAGGAACCAATGTACGACATGTACTGCATCAGGCGTCGTCAATATCAGCGCTTCCTGAACATCCTTTTTTGGGGATGTCTCAGTGGCGCAGTTGGTAGCGTCAATGTCTGTTGTAGTGCTAGGCGGTGTTGTCGAGGTCGTGGGTTCGAATCTCGCTAGAGGCAAAATATTTACAGCATCTATCGGCTCAGTTGATTCACTATATCCCTCTGTATTCATCTACTGTCTGAATCTGCATCAGTTTCTGATCCTGTGTAGCTCGAAAGCAATGATGTTTGTGAAATTATATTTCCGCACTTCTGATATTTATCTAATTTCACTTGTATCCTTGGATCCATCAGGCTTTCACTTGCGAACGAAATAGATGCCATGCATTGAAAAGGAACCAATGTACGACATGTACTGCATCAGGCGTCGTCAATATCAGCGCTTCCTGAACATCCTTTTTTGGGGATGTCTCAGTGGCGCAGTTGGTAGCGTCAATGTCTGTTGTAGTGCTAGGCGGTGTTGTCGAGGTCGTGGGTTCGAATCTCGCTAGAGGCAAAATATTTACAGCATCTATCGGCTCAGTTGATTCACTATATCCCTCTGTATTCATCTACTGTCTGAATCTGCATCAGTTTCTGATCCTGTGTAGCTCGAAAGCAATGATGTTTGTGAAATTATATTTCCGCACTTCTGATATTTATCTAATTTCACTTGTATCCTTGGATCCATCAGGCTTTCACTTGCGAACGAAATAGATGCCATGCATTGAAAAGGAACCAATGTACGACATGTACTGCATCAGGCGTCGTCAATATCAGCGCTTCCTGAACATCCTTTTTTGGGGATGTCTCAGTGGCGCAGTTGGTAGCGTCAATGTCTGTTGTAGTGCTAGGCGGTGTTGTCGAGGTCGTGGGTTCGAATCTCGCTAGAGGCAAAATATTTACAGCATCTATCGGCTCAGTTGATTCACTATATCCCTCTGTATTCATCTACTGTCTGAATCTGCATCAGTTTCTGATCCTGTGTAGCTCGAAAGCAATGATGTTTGTGAAATTATATTTCCGCACTTCTGATATTTATCTAATTTCACTTGTATCCTTGGATCCATCAGGCTTTCACTTGCGAACGAAATAGATGCCATGCATTGAAAAGGAACCAATGTACGACATGTACTGCATCAGGCGTCGTCAATATCAGCGCTTCCTGAACATCCTTTTTTGGGGATGTCTCAGTGGCGCAGTTGGTAGCGTCAATGTCTGTTGTAGTGCTAGGCGGTGTTGTCGAGGTCGTGGGTTCGAATCTCGCTAGAGGCAAAATATTTACAGCATCTATCGGCTCAGTTGATTCACTATATCCCTCTGTATTCATCTACTGTCTGAATCTGCATCAGTTTCTGATCCTGTGTAGCTCGAAAGCAATGATGTTTGTGAAATTATATTTCCGCACTTCTGATATTTATCTAATTTCACTTGTATCCTTGGATCCATCAGGCTTTCACTTGCGAACGAAATAGATGCCATGCATTGAAAAGGAACCAATGTACGACATGTACTGCATCAGGCGTCGTCAATATCAGCGCTTCCTGAACATCCTTTTTTGGGGATGTCTCAGTGGCGCAGTTGGTAGCGTCAATGTCTGTTGTAGTGCTAGGCGGTGTTGTCGAGGTCGTGGGTTCGAATCTCGCTAGAGGCAAAATATTTACAGCATCTATCGGCTCAGTTGATTCACTATATCCCTCTGTATTCATCTACTGTCTGAATCTGCATCAGTTTCTGATCCTGTGTAGCTCGAAAGCAATGATGTTTGTGAAATTATATTTCCGCACTTCTGATATTTATCTAATTTCACTTGTATCCTTGGATCCATCAGGCTTTCACTTGCGAACGAAATAGATGCCATGCATTGAAAAGGAACCAATGTACGACATGTACTGCATCAGGCGTCGTCAATATCAGCGCTTCCTGAACATCCTTTTTTGGGGATGTCTCAGTGGCGCAGTTGGTAGCGTCAATGTCTGTTGTAGTGCTAGGCGGTGTTGTCGAGGTCGTGGGTTCGAATCTCGCTAGAGGCAAAATATTTACAGCATCTATCGGCTCAGTTGATTCACTATATCCCTCTGTATTCATCTACTGTCTGAATCTGCATCAGTTTCTGATCCTGTGTAGCTCGAAAGCAATGATGTTTGTGAAATTATATTTCCGCACTTCTGATATTTATCTAATTTCACTTGTATCCTTGGATCCATCAGGCTTTCACTTGCGAACGAAATAGATGCCATGCATTGAAAAGGAACCAATGTACGACATGTACTGCATCAGGCGTCGTCAATATCAGCGCTTCCTGAACATCCTTTTTTGGGGATGTCTCAGTGGCGCAGTTGGTAGCGTCAATGTCTGTTGTAGTGCTAGGCGGTGTTGTCGAGGTCGTGGGTTCGAATCTCGCTAGAGGCAAAATATTTACAGCATCTATCGGCTCAGTTGATTCACTATATCCCTCTGTATATATATATATATATATATATATATATATATATATATATATATATATATATATATATATATATATATATATATATAGGAAGTCTTAAAGTTTGTAATGTACGTTACATATTGTCATACAAGCATTAAAATATGGAACTTTACACCAGAAACGCAGTTAAGTATAGCTTTTTACTATCGTGTATCGATAGAATGCTCAATTATGGTTTAAAAAGGCAGGAGATGGTATTGCATGCTAACTTGCAAAGTACCATATTCACCATTTTTTTTTTTGGGGGGGGGGGGGTAATCATATTCAACAGCTTATAATTCTTTAAGTAAGTATGATAGAAACAAGATGTTTGCAGTTTTGAAAGAGTCAGGTAATTATCTTTTCCAAACATTGTATGTAAAATGTATATGCCCATTATAGAACTAATGAAATTAAACTTTGACCTAAATTAATTGATTTTATATGGCTTAATTGAATATATAACGTAAATGACAGTTATAACATAAAAGTTGTGCTTCTGGATGCAAACAATTTATTTCCATGATTTTTTAGGTCCTAATCGAGGTTTTGGCAGTAAATAACGACCATATGCATCATCTGGATACATCCTGGATACCATTTCTTATTCAAATGTCGCCATTTCGTTTTTATAGTAAAAATGGGGTAGGTGTACTAAACGACTCCTCCTGGAAAAATGCTACCACAATTTGACTGTACGACGTGCCTAGAAATGTTGTAGAAGGGTAGTTCTAACGATTTCTGAAGTCAAACTTTTTCTGGCTGGACAATTGTGCCAAGTCACTTTTCAAAAACCTAGCTCCTTGACTATAGGTCCGACCCCTGAGGCATGACCCAGGCGACAGAATGAAGATCCCGTCTGATATGTTTTGTATCTTTCATTTGTGAGAACACACACAAAGCTTGGTATAAAAATCTTTGTTATTGAAATTAAATGATATTTGAGCTTTTGACCCCTCCCAAGGTCCCTAGAGGGCGGGGCCAAAAAATTGCTGTTGCATGCCCCATTCATGTGAGTAATTCACACACCAAATTTGATTGAATTTCGTCCAATGGTTTAGGAGGATATAGCATAACGGACAGACGGATGGACTGACAAACGGACGGGCGGACGGACGGAGGCAATTACAATATCCCCTTCGCTTTTTTAAAAAAAGCGTGGGGATTATAAATAAAAGGATAAACAAATGATTCTTTAAAAAAAAAAAAAAAAAAAAAAAAAAGGTCATGCCTTTTCAATTGTCGGAGACTCGAAAGAACCCATGTCTTTAAAATGCTGCTACAGAGTGATATCAATTTGACTAACGAGAAATTGGATACTTCTTATATTCAGATAGGTATATGTAGCACAATCTAAATGGGTGGGGGAGAGGGGGAAGGTCATTGAATATAAATATATCCCAGGTTATAACGTTATGTAATGACGGGCATAACAATGTCGTATATTAGCATATGATAAACAAATCTAAAATTTGTACTCTTGTGGTATTGTAAACATTAAGCTATTTGTGCGAAAATGCAATAATATGCTCAGCCAAGCCTCGCATGTTATCTCTTTTCCTCAACTCGTTTAATAAATTCACTTATAAATGAACACTAATGTAAGATCCTCCATGTAAAGCAATCTATGTTTCTATCAAATGGGTCTTAAATTCTGCATTTCATCAATATTTCATAGACTGGGACATTTTTCTCGACAGTTTGTATTTCACATTTGACTGACATTTTATGATAAGTTTTGTAGAATGTCAACTATTCCCAGATTAATTTATTTAATTCTCCGATTGCTGGCCTATTTGTGCATTTGCTGTCGTCTATTATTTTTCAAAATAAATCTTTTAAAAACTTATTTCAGGAACACTATCAGAGTGCCAAACGGTTTGAAATCAGATTGGGACAGACGTTCTGTCGATCCTGATCTGGGACCAAACTGTTTGCAAAGGTTGTTAGCAGATGGCAAAAGTCGCCGCTACCAACGGATTTACGTTTGAGCGGATCCATAATACGAAAGAGCAGATTTATTTTTTACGAAAGAGTGGAGAATCATAAGGCAAAAGAGCGGCTGTTTGAGTCATTCAGATGAGCGAATTTTCCAGGTAAACATCCATATGCAGGGGCGGATCAAGGATTCCTGGAAAAGGGCTTCATATGTATAAAAATTTTGGTTTCGCTTTGTGGATTTTATCATTTATCTTAAATATTCTATGAAAATGAAATATGAAAATGAAACAATTTGGTCTCATCGAGACCAAATTATTTCATTTTAATAGAATATTTAATAGCGGGAAGGTTGGGGGCGAACCCTGAACTCGCCCTGGATTCGCCGCTGTAATGCGCTCCAAATCACCTATTAAGGACTGAGCAATTTGGTCATTACAGGTAATATAACTGAGCGAATACTTATTTAAAGGTCATTACCTGGAAAATTCGCTCATTTGAATGTTCTATCAATCCGCTCTTTTGACTGTATGGTTCTCCGCTCATTTCATACTCCGCCACGGTGTGATTTCCGCTCAAATGTAATTCGCCCCTCGGAAAGAACAGATGCAATACCACACTAATTCCCAATTTAATCCAACGATGTGTCATGATGCTCTAGCTGTAGACTCAGCCCAGATTTTTTTTATTAGTTGATTTACGAAACCTCCTACTGTAATTTTCCAGAGAGTAGAATTTTTTTTTCTAAATTTAGCGTTTTCAGCCGCTAGTGGGTAGCAAAAGGACGTGTAACGGTTTGGCCGTTTTTTGGCCCACGATGGATTTGGCTGAAATTTGAATATATGGAGGTTTGAGCTTTGCCCTTTCACATGAGCATGTTTTTGAATTAACGACGGCATATGCAGTCACATGAATTAAAGTTTCTCACTAGTGTGTATAAACAGAGGTTTGTTCATGAATGTGGATATTTTTAAAGATGCAACAAGCAAACTGACCTCAAACATCATACCAAACATGCGTATGTTTATAGGCGTCATGTCTATGTCGTAATTTGAGCTAACACTACTATCATTTATTAAAAATTATGCTAAAACTTGGCTAAATACTGTGTTTACGATTACTTTGATGATATGTTGTTTTTAGGTGTAATATATATTGAACATTTAGTGTTTTATCGCCTTTTTCAGTTAATCAATAGCTCAAACAAGCCTATTCTGGTTTATTCATATCAATATAATCAGTACGACATGTACACAAGCGTCCATGTAACATGTTAAACGCGGCATTACATGTGTAACCTTTTTTTGCTGGATTAGTATGCAACATGAATATAAATAATTATAAAGCAAAGGAAATGATAATGGAAGCTTTGAACACTTTTTTTTGCTCACAGCCACAATTATTAAATAGATACATGTGAGTGTTGTATATCTGTCTGTTCATCTGTCAGTTCGTCTGTATGTCACACATTTGTGTCTGTGACATATCTTTCAAACACCTGATTCGATTATAAGATTAATTCACAAAACTTTGCACCTTTGTGGATGAACATGCAGAATAAATGAATACTTTAAGGCCATGTCAAAGCAGGCGCTCATAGGTTACATGTACAGAATGCATATCTGCTCCATATTTTACGCATGTCCCAGCTCAGATATCCAACAGTCGTGATAGCGCTGTGGTCTATAATACTTACCTATTATCTTACGTGTAACTAAGGGTTCGCAGTTCACAATTCCGAAGAAACATATGTTTTGTGTCATTGTGCAAGACCCTTCATCTTTATTGCGTAATACATGTTCAACCGAGGAAACGTCATGACTGAAATATGTTTCACTGTAACGTAGAGCAGTGACGTAGAGCATTAAAACACTTAGTCATGTTTCAACATTTGTGATGCAGACATCTATTTCAAGGGTGACAACTTCTGTCAATGCAGGGATTTCAGAACCGTTTGAACAAAATACATTGTGTTTTGATAAAGGTGAATAAACATCTAAAATAGAGTATTTCGATCCTTGAATATTAAATGTATGTGCTTATTGGTACCAGTGACTATTTACCATCTGCAGATAAGTGGTTGTTGTATATATACTGCATTATTTTAGCAAACACTTTACGAGAGCGATATTCGTTGAGGAAACAAACAGTTTAGCACAGATATTGTGCACATGTAAGCATGAAAAGCGCATTACACTCATTATGAATAAAATGCTTGTGGCGTTCGCATTCAGGCCATTGGCTGTTTTTATACATGCTTAGTTGCATAAATAACAATGAATTGAAAAGAACAAAACTAAATCAAAGAATTACATTGGTTATTTGCGACAAAATCTGCGCCACCTATATACATCATATATGTACATGAGAAGTCAGGAACTTCAAAAAATATAGATAGGTGTTAGTTTTGAGGGTCAGTTACAATATATGTTGAGAGTGTGCATTTGTATACATCACACCAGCTCCTTTTTCTTCAAATAACCTCACTTTAATAATATTACCATTTAACTGACAAAGTTATATCAAAATTTTAGAATCATATCAAATGATTCCGATATCTGTGCTGTGAAGTAGCGTTTTGCTTTACCTTATGAACCGCTAGATGAATTTCATCGAAACTTGCACAGGTACTTATCTGGGACAGCAAAAACGAATTATAAGATTTTTGTGACCTCAACCTTATTTACAAGGTCACCAGAGACATATATAAAAATGGCTTGTCTGTACTCTATCTTCCTAACCAATAACCAGATTTTTACCAAACTGACACAGATAACTCATTGGGAAGACCTTAATGAATGACTAGAATTCGGTGAAATTGACCTTAATTCCAAGATCACCAGCGTCACATAACTCTTTTAAGTGGCGGGGGGGGGGCAACTCTATCTAATGTTATATACTTTCCATTCCTAACTACTCTAGTATGGCCATATTAAACAGTGTCTGCCCTGTAATTTGAGAATACCAATAATTGATTATTTTTTCCTCATGCTCCAAAGAATGATCACATAATTTGCCATTTTTGACAATCTTAATTCAAAGCAATTGGCCATGCCAAAACAAAAGTGGCGGTGAGCTGTCTTTTTAAAAGCAGATTGTACCAAAGAACTGTCTCCAGAAATCTATGTATCAGTTTAAGAAGGGGGCACATCAGACTTTCTCCTTGCACCTTCTCTCTCCTCTGGTCTCTCTCTCTCTCTCTCTCTCTCTCTCATATAAGACTCGCATTTACTGAAATGTTGTTGTATTTGCTTTTCAAACGCAATATATCCGAGGACTGTTTGTAAGAAATAATATTGATACGAGCTTGCTAATATGCACATTGTATTCCATTTTTGTACGGGAATCTTACGTCTCTCCAGTGATTTTAGTACTCTCAGTGCTTTGATAAGTATGAATTGAATAGCAGATTTCAGGATAAAATTTGCAGAAAAAGTCTTTTTACAGTATTTGCCACATGCGGAACCGGCTCAGAGTTACCATTTTATGGTGTAATATTATATTCACAATAAAATGAGAAATAGTTTTATCCGGTTCCGCATGTGGACATGTATGTAATTGAGCCACGAAGTACACGAGGGTGTTTGGTTTTACCATAGACTTAGTGTTAAGTGTGGTTGATAGGGCATACATTTAACCCCAGAATTTATCATAAAAATACATTTTAATGAAGAAAATAAATTGTGGACATTAAACTAGAGACTCTTAGGTATCATTTGGTGATATTTTGGAGGGATTTCTTTACAATCGATTTTTTACTGTAAAAGTGGGCCATTTGTAATACAAAACCGTTACACGTCCTTTGTTTTACGATTTCATGATAGTTAATGTACTTATGTATATCCCTATTATGAAGTTGTAAGATTTTACTTATTTACTTGCTTTACTTGTTTTTGACTCTAAATATTGTTACATAATTATGTAATGTTACTAAATCTGTAAACCACTAGTGGTTTATTGATTTTATTTCATAGCGTTCTATCACTCCTAGACGCGCGCGACGTCATGTCATGAAATACAATATTATTGAAACAATCTGGTGTAATTTGGTGTCAGTGTTTGGTTTGGGACGTTTAACTGTAATTAGGCAAAGTCTTATTTCTAGATACTAAAGTAGGTTCTCAAGTGTTGACGCTAATTAAAACTAGTTAATTATGAAACATAGTTTTTAGTGGTACAGAATCAACCCAACTGCCGAGAGAAACAATGGTGAGTTTTCTTAATTTATATACTATGCAAAATGAATTTAGCATTGTTTCATGTTTTGCATCTTATTCGGCTCACCTTAGTTCAGTGTGGAATAATTTCAATCTTTATGATGAGAACAGGATTTAAGGCAATATCGTTAGAGAAAAGAAAGGTGTTTGTTTCACATGAAATTACTTTTGATGTTATGTGACCGTAAATGTTCTGTGTCTCGCCCTCACGGTGCCGTGGGTTGGTCTTCAGTGTGGCGTTTCCTCGTCATATTCACATATTCTTTTTTACGGAATCTATGGAATGTAATATATTTTCGTTCGACTGAGCTAAATGCAATTAAGCTCAAATTTTATACAGGGCCTATGGCATGAGGGCACAAAACTTGCATAAATTGTTCACGTAACATCATTAAGATCTGTCACACCCAAAGTGCTACGTGCATTAAGGGGATGTTTGCCCCCGCACCCCCTGTCTATGAAGCCAAAACTGCTTTTCACCAAATTATTCTTATTAGTTTATTTGAACAACACACCTTTGCTATGGTAGCGATAATTGCCGCAAAAATAGGCTGAAAAAAACTGACCTTTTTTGAACAATTTTGAGACATTTGACTGTGAAATTAACAAAGATTACAAGCGAATACAAAAAAAAGATATTTTAACAGATGATTCGATTATCACGGTACACGGCATATTAAAAGGTTTGTTTTATATTTAGCTGATCTGCCAAAGCCTTAAATTGGGTCCAAATTGGCAATTTCTCTATTTCATACATATTTGATGGTCAATTTCGTTACTTTGGCAATGGTAAAAGTTGAAAAATGCCAGAGTATTACACTAGGGTTATCTTCTGAACAGCCAGTCAGAAGAAATTGGTGAGAAGCAACTTTCAGTTTTTGGCTCTAGAGGGTGCCTAATTAATTAGCCCCTTAATGCACACATATAGCTCTTTGGTAAAAACATGAGAAAATAGAGTGAATTTGAACAGGAAAAGCCATAATCACACACCTGCGATTCATAAGAAGCTGCGTCTGGGAGTGAAATAACGCCATGCATTAAATCGATAAACCACCAATGATTAACAGATCTTCGGGAAACGCTACGACGTCCATAGCAACGCACATAATGACAAAAATTATGACTTCTTACGCCAGAAATGAGATGTCAAAGTCATCTTAATGCCATATAATGAATAGAATCTAACACTCGCGCTCCTGTATTATTGTATTTATTCAACTCGTTGCGAAAAATGATAAAATTCTCGACAAGCCTCGCATTTTATCTCTTTTCCGCTATTCGTTTACCAAATTCAATAAAATATGGGCACTCATGTAAGATCCTTTATTTATTTTTGCAGATGGGACTTCTCCGAATCCTGTTTTTACTGATCCTTCTCACAACACCTGCAGCAGGTGAGTTATTGTAGCAATACCAGAAACCATTGTCTATACGTAATACAACCAGGCAACCACCAAGTTAGCATTTCATTCCAATGAAGCTGTCAATAATATAAAATTGGCTATTTATTATTGTCATCTAGATGCACACCAACCTACACAAAAACTTGTTCATTTCTACATGCTCGTTGCACTGAAACATCAAAAGTAGTTGAGAAGTTTGTAAAAAACCTGTTTTATGGTGAAAACACTCATTTATTGAATGGGCATATGTTGTAGGTGAGACAATTCCAATGTGCACCTTCAACATAATTATGTAAATTAAATTAAGGAAACCTATTTCGAAATATACACTAAACAAGTATCATGTCCATTGACTTTCCTCTTTTAATCATCTCACTCAAAATGGCAAAATGTTTATATTTACATGACAGCTATATCACCAAATTTGATTTCATGAACTATGCTTTTGCTAAGCTGGTAGTTGCATGGTTGTAGTTATACCATGGGTTTTCCGCCTGTATGTGAATATAATCCACTAGCTTTAGCGAGTGGATTATCTTACGTACAGGTGGACAATCATTATATAGCTATTTTATACCACCTACATCAGTGCAGACATTGCACATCACGAGATATTTCGTGCTAAAGTCGGTAAGGGTGGTATACATAAAGATATTTCATAGACCTATTAAGCACCAAAGGCGAAAAGATATTGAAGTTACCGCCAGTAAACAGTAAGCAAGCCTGCACCTCCTGAAGTTGGCTACGTATCTCAGCTTTGCCGTATTGAATTTCCTACAATTGACATTGGACTTTCATTAAGACCAAAGTTGGAAGAAATCTGGGGTTGAAATGGTTAACCCTTAATAAGCCAATCGCAACAAGAGTCGTCTGCTTTACTCGTCTGCTGAAATGCTTGAAAAACCTCTATGGCAAGCAGTGTGGACCCAGATCGTTACGACAGACGACTTCAGCGGATGACATTTTCAGATACATTTTTTCTTGGCGCTTTAAGGGTTAAACTTTCGTTCATCGAATTTATGAAGATACATTGTCATACGAGGATGCATCACAATCGCTGTAAAATTAGATTAATCTGAACAACAAAACAACTATCTTTATTCTGTTTCAAATTTTCGCCCACTTGGCCTTTGTCAGGAAACACATATCTAGATTTATGTTGTGAGCTACATCTCCATTGTCTAAGCCAGCCAGTAAATATAAATGACGTTATGCTATTGTCAGAGGCAACATGAAAAAATTACAGTACGCCAAATGATGCATAAGTGCCAAATGACGCCACACACTTACCAGACAAAACCACATACCGATTACCTGGACAAATGCATAAATAACATTATCAAATTAAATGGAATGGAGAGAAGAGCACCATGTAAGCAAATATTCTGTCCTTTTACATACTCTCGGTCGCTAGGGTGGTGTCAAAGGGTAAGATATTTCTTTTTTTCTTTTAATTCTGAAAGAAATCACTGTATATTAAATTACACAGAATGGAGCGTAGAGCAACACGTAAGCAAATACAATCTTTCCTGGCACACACAAAGATCAGGGTTAAAGCGTTTTTCTCTAGTATCAAATAAAAGGGAAAAAGTATAGCCCAACATAGGAGCAAAGTGTTAAGATTCATTAAAGTCTTTCTTTGAACATGTACATATATAGATGTGGAAGAACTACTGTCCTGCCAGCCAAGAGTGACAGTGACGTCATGTTTTGTTTACAAAGTTATCAGGGACTTATCATCGATAGATCACTTGTGTATTAATCCTTCCCACAGGATAGGATTAATACACAAGCGATCTATCGATTAGCGTTATAATGCCTTCAATGTTTATTGTCGTGAGTTGGCTCCCGGTACCGTTAGTTTAACAGGTAACAGGGCCCAGGGAGACGACAGTAAACATTGCGCTTACAGTAGCTCAAGTAGAGTGTACAAGTTAAATTTTACTTAACACTTGTAAACAAATATTACGTCACTGTCACTCTTGGTCGGCACAACAGTACCTTGCTGTATCTAGAGAAGACAACGTGGTGACCATAAGCATTTATTCAATATTCTCATTTTAGGTCGAAATGTTGATACCGAATCATCCAAGCTCCTTCATAGGTAAGTAATTCTTCAACAAAACAACACAAGGAGACAATTCATAGCGTTTGACCAAATAAAGGCCAAATAAAAAAATAACGTGTGTTTAGGGTAACCCGAACCTACCTAAATTTACTTGTGAAACCTAGGATTTTTTCAGTGTTTCAGCAAAAAGTATAGTTTTATCAGGAATCGATACAATCAAGCACCAGGGAATTATTGTCGGAAGCCAGTTTTGAAAACTTAATTCAATCTAATGACAATATAAACCAGACTATTCGAGACATTACTGACGCCATAGTCTCGGCTGCTGAGAAATCTATCCCAAATAAAACGGTAACTGTTAAACCCAATGAGTCTTCATGGATTACATGTCACATCAAAAGCCTGATTAGGAAACGCAGACGCATCTTCCGACAGTTCAAAAAACAAAACTTGATTACTTTTGGGGAAAATATAAACTCTCTTGAAACAAAATTGTCAAAGAAATTAGAAATTCAAAACAAGAGTATTTTGATAAGCTTGACCGTTTTTTGTCATCAGATAATCATGATCCAAAATTATTTTGGAAAACTTCTAAACAAGTCCTTAATCTAAAAAAATCCAATGCCATTCCTACTCTTAAAATGAATAATGAGTTTGCGGAAAGTGATCAACAAAAAGTGGAAATGCTCAACCTTTATTTTGCCTCTCAAACCCAGGTAGATGATTCTAATAAAGCTCTTCCCTATCTTGAACCATCCCCTTATACCCTAGAATCTATTACAATCTCTAGACAAGATGTCGAGGACGTTCTACAGCACCTTAATGTTTCTAAAGCCTCTGGACCTGATCTTATCAGCCCCCGCCTTCTCAAAGAAGGAGCAAATGTGCTTGGGTTACCATACTCCAATGTATTCAACCGTTCCCTAGAACAGGGATACTTCCCAAACTCTTGGAAAGAAGCCAAAGTTTCGCCTATTTTTAAAAAGGATGAAGAATCTCTTCCTAGTAACTACAGACCTACATCTCTATTATGCCAAGCTGGAAAAGTAATGGAACGATGTATCCACAAATATCTTTACAACTATGTCGTCTCTAATCAAATCTTAACTCCTCTTCAATCAGGCTTTGTTCCTGGTGATTCTACTTCTTGCCAGCTTCTCCATACATACCACATGTTCTGTGAAGCGGTAGATAATGGCATAGAAGTTCGAACTGTTTTCTGCGATATAAGTAAAGCCTTTGACCGGGTCTGGCATAAAGGACTACTTCATACACTGCGAGGCATAGGTTGCTCAGAGAAGGTTCTTGCCTGGTTTTCGAACTATTTTTCAGGACGCAAACAGCGAGTAGTTTTCAATGGTAAATTTTCAAACTGGGTCGAAGTACTAGCTGGAGTCCCCAAAGGATTTATCCTTGGTCCTTTGCTCTTTCTGATTTTTATTAACGACATTGTCAAACATATTGGTGGCTCTATTCGTTTGTTTGCCGATGATACCAGTTTATTCATTATTGTAGACCTCCCAGAGGACGCTGCCAGGATTCTTAATGCTGATATGCAAACCATCCCACAATGGGCGAAAGCCTGGCTGGTGACATTCAATGCAAGCAAAACTTTATCTATGATCTTTTCTCGCAAATCCAATCCTGTACATCACCCGTCTCTTTTTATGAATGGCACCATCATTGAAGAAACAACACGTCACAAGCACTTAGGTCTCACTTTCTCTAGCACATGCACATGGCCTGACCACGTCCATACTATATCAGAAAAAACATGGACAAGACTTAATTTCTTAAGGGCTCTCAAGTTCAGGGTCAGCAGGAAATCACTAGAGAAAATATATATATCTTACATACATCCCCTACTTGAGTATAGTGACTCAGTATGGGACAACTGCTCTTCTGATTCAAAGAAACAGTTGGAAGCAATCCATACTGAGGCTGCTAGAATAATCGTAGGTGCAACAAAACTCTGCAGTATCGAAAAACTCCTTACTGACTTGGGATGGGAGACTCTTCAAAGTCGCCGAAACAAACACAAACCTGTACTTCTTTACAAAATCCTCCATGGTCTTGCACCTGATTACCTCTCAGAGCTTGTACCTCACCTTGTTCAAGAAACTACAACCTATAACCTCCGAAATTCTGAAAATGTTCAAAACTATAGAGCCCATTCTAACCTCTTTCTAAACTCATTCTTTCCTTCATCAATTCGTGCATGGAACGATCTACCGCATGATATACGAAACGCACCTTCTGTTGCATCCTTCAAGTACAAACTGATAAAATTTAGCCTTAAATTAAATTAGCCTTATCGCTAGAAATTCTTTGTCCTTTGCGTGAGCCAACGCAAAGGACAAAGAATTTCTAGCGATAAGGCGAGCAATCTCCCTAAACGAGACGTTCGTTTTATTTTGTTGAAATAACGACTGGAGAAACTAGGCACATTCAAGAATTATATATAGACGAGCCGTGAATGCACCCTTGCTCCCGAATTCGTATATTTAAAACGGGGTTTCCTTCATGCATGTAATAACACTACTTCTTATTGAATGAGAATTTATTTCGATCATCAACTGTGCTTGTTATTCAGTAACTTATATGGGAACTAGACCGTTAAACAGGGAACCACGCTATGTACAGTAAAAACTATTTATACAGTTGATGCACAATAAAAACGAACATCTTGCAAAGTGGTCTGATTTTGTCAGATATTTGATGTCTTCTTTCGCTTATATAACCCCTTTTCCCCCCTAGACCCAAGACGCCCTTTACATATGTTATATATTTGTATAGCGACATTTAATTATCCAAAGGGCATTTTGGGTCGGGGGGGGGGGGGGAGGGAAGCATCTAAAACAAACTGAAAGACGCCAGTTTCATCTTTTCAATGACAAACGTCACAATTTTAAGTATATTTCGTACGCATGCGTAGAAGGAATACCGCAAAGTTTTGGAAATGAAGGGCACTTATATCCTTAATATTTTAGCACTTTTACTTTTTGAAAACATGTAAAGGATTTACTAAAAATCTCGTCTAAACGCACCCAGTCTAAAGACGTAAAATGAGGGGTGGGAGTAGAAGGCGCAAGTTTTCACGGCTTTGTAAATGATGAATCTCTTTGAAACCTATTTTGATGCTTTCTATGCATTTTTTACTACCGAAAAAGTCCAATTTTAAAAACATGAGGGCAATTTGAAAATTTAGGTTTTGTAGTCATGTCAACTAGGGAAAATATACGCCTTATAGCTAGAGCTCCTTCTCCACGCTAGGTTAAGACTAGAATGCAGCTCTCTAAACTCGATTTGTTTAGGAAACACATTGTCCCCAGTCCATCGTGTCAGTGTGGTGGCTTCGAAAGTGCAACTCATTTCTTTTTTACCTGTCCAATTTTCGTGAATGCTAGGCAAAGATATTTGTCTGACAATCTTGAAAATTTCACAGCTAGGGAACTTCTATTTGGAAAAGAAAATGCAAAAGAGCAAGATAACCAATCACTCTTCTTGCAAGTTCAAGATTTTATTATTAAGTCAGGCAGATTCATAGATTCATTTAAACTTGCATAGTGTACTTCCCACATTTAACATGCCTTCAACGATAGGAGTCCAGCCATTCTCTATATAATATGTTTAAATATGTTACACCTTGGTCAGCCATCGAGACAGCAGTATTTATCGCATATGTTCTGGGTCAATCTTGTGCATGCATGGGAATATGTCTGGAATTTATCTGTAACATTGTCTGCTACATAACATTTTACATGCATGATTAGTTGGTTCTGGTGAATTGGTACAAAGCACCAACCTTCCAGATGCCAACTGAAATCATATTTAAAAACGGATCCCATATGCAATACGTGCTATAGTTACGTGGGCTGCATCATTTGATGAATTGCTATTGTTTTTCGATTATATCTATAGACTGGCAGGCGCCTGAAGCAAACGAATAACGAAAAAAAAGTAATGAAACAACAGCGCCGTGTTAGCGTCGATGAGGCACTATCACGTGACATTTGCGTTATCACGACGTTTTTGATTCAGTTCACTCAAATGCCTGCTAGAAAAGGAGCATCTATCTATCAATCTATGTGTCTGTTTGTCTGTCTGCCTGTCTGTCTGTCTGTCTGTCTGTCTGTCTTTCTGTCTGTCTATCTATCTATCTATCTATCTATCTATCTATCTATCTATCTATCTATCTATCTATCTATCTATCTGTCTATCTGTCTGTCTGTCTGTCTGTCTATCTGTCTATCTATCTATCTATCTATCTATCTATCTATCTATCTATCTATCTATCTATCTATCTATCTATCTATCTATCTATCTATCTATCTATCTATCTATCTATCTATCTATTAAATGTGTTTAGACTACGCATGTCATTCTCTAATATTGTAAAATCAACCTGTATTAGAAAATGACCAAAATAAGCCTTATGGCTTAAGGCCCTGTCACACTATAACGTTTTAGCCAACGTATGCCGACGTATGAAATATATATCTAGTACGCTGGCATACGCTGAAATCTAATAAAAAAAATCAGAGTAAGCCTCTCTCTGAACTTATGCAAAGCGTACACGAAACGAGCATAGAACGTATGTCTAACTTATGAGTAACTTATTCCCAACGTAACATAACTTATAATCGTATCAGCGTATAAAAGCGTATGCCCAGCGTATCACTAGCGTTCTTGAAACTTATGCCCAACGAACGTCTAACGTATGCTGAATTGTAGATATAACGTACGTTAACGTATGCATAACTTACATGTAGCGTACTTCTAACTTATGTCAAACGTATAAAACAGTACAACATTTTAGGACCATTTTGTCATATGGCAACGTATACCAACGTACTGTAGCGTGTTCGTAACGTATTGATAACGTATCTCTAACTTATTCAGCGTACACCAACGTATTTGGTGAATTTTCATACGTTGGTGCTAACGTACCTTAACGTATGCATAACTTACCCGTTGCGTACATCTAACTTATGCCTAACGTATAAGCAATACGTCGGCATACGCTGAAGATTTTTTATGCAAGCACAAAATTTTGGGATCTGTTCGCCGTATGACAACGTATACCAACGTACAGTAGCGTGTTCGTAACGTGTTTAAAACTTATCTCTGACGTATTCAGCGTACACCAACGTACTTGCTGAATTTCTCATACGTCCGCATACGTTGGTGCTAACGTACCTTAACGTATGCATAACTTACCTGCTGCGTACATCTAGCGTATGCCTAGCGTATAGAAACAGTACGTTCGCATACGCTGTCATTTTTTATGGATGCACAAAATGTTGGACCTCTTGGCCGTACGTCAACGTATACCACCGTACTATAGCGTATTAGTAACGTGTTTAAAACTTATTTCTAACGTACTCAGCGTATACCAACGTACTTGCTGAATTTTTCATACGTCGGCATACGTTGGTGCTGTACGTCGTAGTGTGACAGGGCCTTTACTGACAGATCCTACTTCTATGATATTGTACTTATGTAAAAGTGATTGATGAAATCAAATATGTTTAAACCAATCAAGCACCACATCTGACCCAGGATACCAATGGGAAAGTGACAACGTCACAATTTCTTGGTGTCGAAATGTTGCACGACCCGAAGTTATGCACTTTAATCACTGAGTCCGCCTGTCCGTCTAATTTGCTTTCCAAACATTACTTCTAGTACCTGAATATTTAAAATATATAAGAATCCAAATCCGATTCAAAATTAACAGACCTTCAGAAACTGCCTCTGTGACGTTATCAGTACACTCCTATAGCAAAGGGAAGTAACTAATTCAAGGGAAGTAAGCGAGTCGATATTTTATTGCCAAAGCGCACAAGCTTAAAGAAAATGATGCTTATTCCCATTTTATCACTGAACATTGTGGAAAATGATCTGTATTCTTAATAAATACATAAAGTCCGACACTTAAAAGGAAATTGCAAAGAAATATGAAAAACCTTAATATTTCGCATTTAATCTCACATGGGTTCTGCACATTAGTCAGTTGATTTTATACCATTTTCATCCAGGCAAAAACGAGGCTTGTATCCAGGTAACGCTGAGTATGAATTCTTCGACAACTACTTTCGAGATTCAGGGAGGGGCAACGAATGTTTCCGTAACTCAATCTGTAACGGAAGAATTAGCGATTGGCGGCAAGTCTTTGATGTAGGTCACCATGTAGATTACAGAGGAGCTATGGACAGAGTCAGACAATTCTATGTTAACGAAAAATATCGTGGTAAGGGTGCACACCGTGTAGGCGGCAATCGAAAACGTAATCAACAATCGACGAACGCGGATCAAAATCGATAGAAATTGTGTTTTCGATTGCCATTTGTCGCCAATGTGGCGACAAATGGCAATCAAAAACACTGTTTCTATTGAATTTTGATCTACGTTCTTCGATAGTATTGGCGTTTTCGATTACTGCCTACCGGGTCTGGGGTGGATGCGCAATGTGCATGCTGTTGTACATGTAAGATCTTATAATTTTATGAACTGTAAATTCAGAAATTTTCGCGAGGATTTTGTTTCGTGAAAATAAAATCTTTGTGAAATGTCAAAATCACTCTGTCGTTAATAGCTGATGTAGAGAGATTACTCAGATTGTGTCCTAGTCGAGAATTTTAACGTGGCAAATATGTCTTTTAGCGCTATTCGTTTGTTGTTTGAGCAGTGCAGGCTGCAATCATTTAATGAAAACCATGACCAAATTTAAACTGAAAATTTGCAAATCCTATAAATGCAGCAAATGTCGTCTGCTGAAATGTTTTGAAGCCTTTTCGACAAACAGTGTAGATCCAGATCAGACTGTTCCGATAGGAGCAGTCTGATCTGGTCCAGACTGTTTGCATCTATACAGTAACCAATATACATACATTTGCGAATTAGATTGGTTCCCCTCGTTGATAAAGCTCCACTTCCGCTACGCATATAACGACTGGTAACGTCTATTTCATTACAAGTAGAGAATCCTACTCATCCGACTGCGCATGCTCCAGAAAAGATTTTCAACACAAACGTTACCTGTCTTAATATGCTGAAAAGCTATTAAAGGGAGAGAACCAGTCTATTTTCGAATGTTATTTACTTTGCAGGCATTTAAGGGTTAAACAATATACTGAAAGAAACTGGTTTAAGCCCTCCAGTAAAATATTTTTACTGACCTTTCCATGCCGGTGCTTCTTTTATAGATCGTTTATGTTATTTCTGTCTTGTTTTTGTTATGCTTTCGTGCGCGTCTGTTTATTGATTCCTTGTGGTCGACTGCTGGGAAAGGGCTGACCTCTTGGCTATCGTTTGTGATGTCTAATTGTGAATTTGTCACTTTCCCATTGGCATCGTGGGTCAGGTGTGGTGCTTGACGACGATGACGACGAGGACGACGACGAAGATGATGATGATGATGATGATGATGACGATTTATTTTCAGGACGAAATATCGATCATGTAATATACGACATCGAAAGAATCATTCAGGAGAGAGTGGATGCAGGTAGAAGACACGGGGGCTTAGACTATCGTCACAGAACGGTCATTAATGGTTGGCAAAGTCTAAAAAACGATCTGCGTTCGGCAAGGTTCAAGAGAGGCGTGCAATTCCTTTTGGCACCTTTTGCATGGTTTGGAGGCGCGCTGGGATCATCGCTATTTGGATTCAGAGGTGGAGTCGTGGGGAGTCACTGCTCTAGAAGATGCTGAAAGAGAATAATATAATTGGCGTAGCTCCCTTTACGCAGTTACGCATTTGCGTAATGAAAATAGTGCACATACAAGGGAGGCAACCTAATGTGGTAAAAATGATTTTCCATACCAAAAGGAACTGCTCATAAAGGCAAGAATTCGCTCCCTCTGGGAGCAAATTCTTTCCTTTAAGAGAAGTTCCCATTTTGAAAAGGGACGCAATTGAAGAAAATATCTGCATGTTCCAGTAGTCTCCCTTTGATGTGCGTAACTATTTCGCCGTTCTGCCAACGCCATTGAATATGAAAAATGTTCCTCATCCTTTCATGGTAATAATTATTTGCCACGTAGCCATTATTTTTTTCCATCTCGCAATATTTGTGATTTTTTAGACAATCATTAAATGAGATTTCAAATAATGTGGCATTTTGACATGTGTAGACTCGGACGAGCCTCTGTAGCCTCTCTTTAAGCTTAGAAATTCCAAATGGTATTCAATAAGTAGCTTAACAATCATAGAATACGCGTAGACTGATCTGAGGCTTTGCTGGTCGCACTCACCACATTGTCGGAAATCTCATGCACTGGCTCATCATTTAATTATTACATTATTAATGGACTACCAGACTTTACTGCTGTGGATAGTGGGAAGAGCTACGTGAATCAAGGAGTTAATTTGACCCCCTTTGGGGCCAAAAACTGAAAGTTGCTTTTTACCAATTTCTTCTGATTGGTTTATAAGAAGAATAATTGACTTTTACTGTTGCTATGGTAGCTAAATTGGCCTACAGAATCGGCTTAAAATAGAGAAATTGCAAGTTTTTGCCAAATTTATGGCTTTGGGAGACCGATTTTTTAAGGATTAGGCATAATCACAGCTAAATAACAAAAAAACCTTTAGATATGTTGTGTGCCGTGACAATTCCATACACCTGTTAAAATATCTTTTTTTTTTGGTATTTGCTTGTGCTGTATGTTGATTTAGCTGTCTAATGTCTCTAATTTGCTCCAAAATAGTCACTTTTCTACTTTAGTCTATTTTTGCGGCCATTTTTGCTGTAGCAACGGTAAAAGTAGAATTAATGTCAGATTTTTACATTTGGGCTATTGTTCTAATAAACTAATAAGAAGAAATTGGTGAAAAACTATTTTCCTTTTAAGCCTCCTAAGAGAGGGGCGGGGCAAAACAGCCTCTTAATGTATGTAGCCCTCTTGCTCGACTACTTTTGCAGGGATAGCCTACGATACAACCTAACCATTCTTACGCGTTGTCAACTGGACCTCGTCGCGACAAAACATGTCTTCGGGATGTCCGACAAAGCGAGATTCAAACCAATCTCCTCAGCTACAGAGACTAGCTAGCATATTTAGATTTTGCTTGAAGGAAGTCTAGGCATGATAGTTTCCAATTAGTGAATAACAAAGGCGCTGATCAGACAGCGCGGATGCGCAGGCTGGTCTCCGTTTTTTATTGTTCGCAAAACCCAGAAGACAGTTTTTTCGCGCCGAGACCCAGTCCACGGCCTTCACAACGACCGTTTTGTGTTTGTTTGTATAGGGGAGACCGGGGCAAAATGATACATGGGGCAAAATGGAACAGCGCTATTTTTCAAATGATGATGCCATATATGACGTTTCTTACTCAAACTGAATGCGCATTTTAAAATCCGCTATATTATAAGAAAGGCTAAGCCAAAATAGAGCAAATTTAAGTTTTTTATTTAAACAATTGACTTTTGAGGCACCCTGAGTAAATTTCGAAGGTATCAGTTATTTTATGAATGTGAAAGATGTGGTAGATATATATTTTAATTGTATCGTGTCAACAGCCGATAAGAATAGCTATGCCCTATGTCGACAGTACTTTTACTGAAAGGTGCTCTCATTGGTTCATTTCAGACAGTGCAACTGGATCGTTATCTTCAAATATCTAAACATTGCGGTCAGACTGGTATGTCAGATCCATAATACACCTTTCTGAGAAACAAGTTACACCTTTGTCATGCAGAATATTTTCTTTCACAATGCTCCTCCCCAATTTCAATCCAGTTTACCTGCAGCATTCTAGCTTTAAGCACTGACTCTTTTTAGTAATCTTTCGAAAAAAAAACTTCAAAAATAAACACTTTAAAACTAGTTTATCTGATAGGGTCCAATATTTCTTGTAGAATAAATCTGAATCAGCATCAATGCTCAGACAGTTTAAATGAGTCGGCACACAGTAAAAGGTAGACATTTGAATGTATGCACAGAGAAGACTCAGATCAGTCTGCCCTTCCCAAAAGACTGATCAGTCTTTGCTAAATACTTTATATTTCCTGACATGGTCAGTGAAACCTCTGATCTGACAATGTGGATGTGCAGTTGGTTGGCATGTCAAGTTGTACATTTTGCTGTGATTATAATCTTGTTGATGGCTATCACGTTCTCTGCAGTGGAATGCTAGAGGTAATAAAACTCCGAACTTCTGACACTAATGATCCTTGAGGTTTAATGATTATACTGTTATCCCTGCGTAGAAATCCAATGAGTAAAACTTTTGCCAAAACCACCGTTCGTGTGCGGCTATATGGAAGGTGTCAGCTCTTTCATTATCAGCTACTTGATCGTGTAAATTGAACTATATAGATACTGATATGTCTCCAAATAATCAGAACTATTGTGGGGTGTCGTAATTTTGAATTGTTACGAGAACAGTAAACAAGAGGTCACTGGGGCAAAATGATACAGCGTGGTTGGGGCAAAATGATATAGTCTGAAATAATCTAATCTGACTCTGTTTTAAAGCATTTTCAAGATATTTTTTATCGAAACTGTCTATTCCTATCACAAGAAAATTAAATGATACTGCTATGTCAGAAAAGTACCGTTTTATTTTTCAGAATGTTAAAAATGGGTGGTCAACTGTATCATTTTGCCCCGTGGCAAAACATAAAACATGAATGGTAACAATTGTGACTCAGAAAATTCAGAAAACTGTTCGTGTTCAATCATATATCCGTGGCGATATATAGCATTATAAATTGTTTAATTGTGTTTATAGTTATTTCTGTGCTACGTCTTGAATCTGAGATGAGAAAAGTCTTACTGTATCATTTTGCCCCATGTACTGTATCATTTTGCCCCGTACAGCTGACCACACATTTTGAATGCTTGATTTCAAGCACTAATGTCACTTTATGCCTGTTTTTCTTTCTCTCAAGTTGTAGCTAATACTTGACAGTGTATTATACATTTAAAAGCAATAAGATATATCCAATCATAAAAGCAGGAAAAAATATTTTAAAAAAGTGGATCATTTTGCCCCGGTCTCCCCTAACACTATGTTTGAATGCCAAGATGTCTGTTTATGCATAATAAATGACCAAGGGCATGTATATTGCTGGTTTTTAATATTTTAACATTTGAACTTGAACAAGAATGTGATATGGTAGGGTAAATTCGGACATCAGGTAAATTCGGACACACATTTGCAAACTGTGTAAATCAAGATGAGACGGCTCCTTTATGAGCCGTCTCATCAGGATTTTCACTGTTTGCTTAGTGAATTTGTTTATACTCCAATATTTGAAATATGAAACAAACAAGGTCGCTGTTCGAATTTGGCTGTCTGGTCGAATATACCCGACTTTACCCTATTGTTTAAAAACTTGTTTGCCAATTCGAAGTCATTTGGTATCTATTACAAAAGTTATTGCTTGCGGCGCTCTCGTCGCAAGCATTTGTGTTGGAATAGTGATACCCTCTAGCTGGTTGTCTATTTATATAAACTAACTTCAAGGACTTGTGGGAAGAATACGTTAAAGAACCAATATTAAAACCGCAAGTAAATATTGAAACCGCAAGTAAAGATAACTATCGAAACCGGAAGTACTGTTAGTATAACGTTGGGCGTAGACTTTTAAGAGTTAAAAATGTCCCCAAGTAAACACACATTTGTTTTGGAATAGTGATACCCTCTAGCTGGTTGTCTATTTATTGCTTGCGGCGCTCTCGCCGCAAGCTTTTTTCCGAATAGTGATACCATCTACCTGGTTGTCCATTTATATAACATACTGTTAGCATAACGGTCCTGTGTAAGCAACAAATCATTTCACCAACAAGACAACTCACCGACAGCAAGCAAAATATAGTTTTAAGAGCATGTCTCATAGTATATGACATATTAACCCCAAATTCAATTTGTGGATATATGTTGGGGTCATGGAATGTCGCTCACTGTTTTCAGCCACTGTGACCTTGATCTCAGGAGTCATTTCTTGAAAAAAATGCACCTACGGCAGATCGCCTATATTATATAGAGCATATCTGTATATAATTTGAGGTAGGTATCCCAAATTTGGTGTGAGGATATATTTTGGGATCATGGCGTGTCGCATACACTTCTGCATGCGCGGATCCAGGATTTTATTTCAGGGGGGGGGGGGGTCGTGCCCCATGACCAGAAAACAGTCTGGACCTTTTTTTGTTTATTTAGTCCTCAAATTATTTTACAGTTTACAGAGGGCATCCAATGGTTTTATAACAGAGAAAACTATACTTCTGAAGGATCCAGACGGGGTCCAACATTTTCCAGGGGGGCCCAATTTTTTCTATGGGGGTCCAACTTTTTCCACAGGGGTCCAAATGCTAATTTCTATAGAAACCCATATAACTTGTGATTTTCCAGGGGAAGTGGTCTGGACCCCCTATCCCCCTCTGGATCCGCACTTGCTTCTGGGTCTCTTTGACATGTAGCTTGTACATAAACATGTATTAAAACACTGTAGCTTTAGTTTTATAACTTAATTAATCATGCCAGGATTGTTCGAGGCATAATTGGAATGATATTGGCCCACTTCGAATCCAACTAAAGTTCCTACTAAAGTTCTTACGTAATAGATGCATGCGCACGTTTACACCCGAATGGCTACAGTTGCAACCTTTTGATTAGTTGTCAAGTAAACAATGTGAATAGCGTCAATTCTTTATCATAGACGAAAAGGGTGTTCATAAACTGCACAGCCTACTCTAATAACAAATGCTACAATCACTAATAAGAGGGACCACAAATAGAACACATAGAGGATTTATTTTGTAAAATAAACACATTTTGAGGCTATTGATAGATCTTGAACCAACCTTGCTACAAATGTCTAGAGGAGGGAACCAGACAAGCTACTAGAGTAACGGTGCTCTGACCCACCGCTGATCTTTAGTAGGCTGGTGACGTCACTATAGTAGCAACTATCGATGTTCGAATCAAACTTTAGTTACTATAGTAGGAACTAAAGTTCCATCCAGAGTGGGCCATTATAATTACTATCAGTCAACTATATAGAATAGCTACCAGTCTGATATCAAAAGTGGTCATTCATACACGTAATATATTTTTTCTTTTCCAAATGGTTATGTTCATGGCTAGTCTATGGTGTAATTGTCTTCAGTGGAGTTGTATGATTATCAGAACTTAGCACCAGCCTAAAGATTAGCACCAAGTAGGAATGGAAAAAAATATTTGGAAAAAATAAATGACTATTTGAAAAGTTCTAGGCCTTTGGGAAAGGCAATCAACTATACAGCGCCTCAGAGATCGTTATCAGGCTACAGGGACAGTTAAATATCGACGCAGGTCTTGTTAACCAAAAATGATGACCCGACGTAAGACGGCAACTTACGTCAAGTGTATCAATGATATTTGCATTGACGATATACGTTCTGGCTGGCTTTTAATCAAGTCTGATTTCTAGACAACTTTCAAATAGCAACTTTAGAATCTAAGGGTATTGCTATTTGATAGACCGTTGTTCTAACATAATTTATTATTTTGGCATGAAATTAAAAACATGTTTTGCTGACATGTTGATGTTCATTGTTGCCAAACTTGAAAAAAATTGATGCATCAAAAATAAGTTAATTTTATCAATTTCATTTTTTGCGTTTTTAAAGTCCTTCAGTGTATAGCGCTAAGTCCGCTTTAGATAACTGTTTGTGTTTTTCTATCTTACCGACCGACTCAATAACTATTGTTGATGTTCGTCTATGGCGTGGTCTTAGTGCAGTCTAAACAATAACCAAATTTGGAGGTGTTCCAAACATACAAGGTGCACATACTGTTTTATCAACTAGGCAAGCCCTCTTTTTAAAAGGAAAATTTATTAACAGTGTGGTTATCCCACATACCGTGTGTTTCCTTTTTGTGGGACATAGGCAAACAGTGCAAATCCCAGATAAAACGCGACAGGGTAATCACTGTTTACGTGGGTGACCACGCAGTTTGTCATCTTCTATGAAAATTTTGAGTCGTGACATGAGATTTCCAACAATGTGGCACATGTATTCAGAAACTTCTTAAACATTGGTGAGCAAGAAAAGGAACCCATTTATCATGTGAGAATTGGATAGAAAATCCATCCCTCAGGATCACCGTTTGTCACCACTCGACAAACCTTGTGATGTTAATCGGTGATCCTCTGGACTGATTTTTCTATCACCCTCATAATCTTGACAGATTTTAATATTCTTCTATATTCGTCTATATATAGATAAGCATCTTTGAGATTTAACCTATGTCAACAAAGCTTTCCTTGCACACCAGATCGAGTTTTGGCAGTTACTATCCATTTTAGCAGAATTCTATCTCGCATACAGTACACCGTACTAACCGCGTGAGGAAAAAAATGGATTAGCCACGCGTTCTTCTATGGACGAATATGAACGTGAACGGTACGTGGCCTGGCTGGAAGTCAAGTGACGTCATTGTTATATTTAAAGTAAGGAAGCGGGCACAGGTTAGGAATCGATACAATCAAGCACCACACCTGACCCATGAGACCACATGGGAAAGTGACTAAAACACAAAAAAGCATTACATACAAGAGAGTCAAGAGGTTAGCCCTTTCCCAGGAGGTGACCACAAGGCTGCTATGAACAGACAAGACAGCATGACAGACACGAAATATAAATTAAAAAAAAGGAACGACAGCATCCATATCGTAATCAGAAACTTGGGAGATGATTCATATATAAAAAAATGCAAAATTTAATGGTGGAAAAGAAAAATAATCAGTTATTTGGTTGAGGAAAAGATTGAATAATCCTCGGTAAGCCTCGTGGTTTTCGATTCCACCCTCACAGTCATGATAGATTATCATATTCAGTCACACCAGTTTGCGATTTCCGATGTGTTTATCCATTTGAGAGAATTCTTTCTCGCACACCAGATCGGGATTTCCGTTGTTTTTCCCATTTGAGATTATAAGAATATATAATCATGAGTGTGAGGGTGAGATTGAAAAATCTGTCCCGATGATCACCAATTGGCATCACTATTGCCGAGTGATGCTAAACGTGATCCCGAGGGACGAATTTTCTAAACCACCCTCACACGAATAACGAATTATTTTTCTTGCTCACCATTAAATACCTCATTTTATAATGGAAAAATATTAAAAAGCTTCCAGAAAATCCTGAATTCGCTGTGATGCGACATGGTAACGTCATTTTAACATTACACTGACGTCACGGATCGACGTGCGGCAGCGCGCGGACGACGTGCAGATGTTCGGTTTTTTATCTTTCCTTAGGGCTGGTACACGTATGTGAGATAAATAGAATCCATCATTGGTGTTCAGTGGGGACAGAAAAATCCCAACCCGAGGGCCCACCGTTCCAGTAGGAAACCAGGTTTAATGAGTTTCCCACTGAACGGTGGACCCGAGGGTTGGGATTTTTCTGGAACCACTGAACACCAATGATCGATTCTTTTTCTCATATACCACGACCGTACGGTACAGTACTGTGTAATATTTGTTAGTGACGTCACTGAGATAGATGTTTACAGTCAATGACGCGCGCTGTATAAATCAACTTGAAACAGCGAAAAAAAAAGCGCATTAAACAATGAACAAATAGTTATTTCATCAAAATGGATTTACAAGAACTAGCTTATCAGCCACAGTAACTCGAGTAAGTAATTTTGTTGAGGAAAATGTGTGTGTGTGGTGTTTTGTACATCGTCAAGGCTCCCCGTCCCGGTGGATCCAGTCACGCAATGCCCAATACAATATGTCAATCGCAATGCACTCAGCATGCTCAAAGCATTGAATAACGGTTGTAAGTAAAATGCGCAGTTTTACTTTTAAACCAAGTTGAAGGCCGACTTAAATCGCTGAAAATTCAACATAGAATTTTTTCCTGACTGACAACAATTCAACTTTCGTTTTCGAAGGAATACAGTCATGCGCCAGAAATGTTATCTCGCATTAGCAACCGGCCGCGTGTGGCTTATCTCGTATTAGTTACGCTTATCTCACATGGGTAGCGATGTGGGACAGATTTTACATAGGGATCACTCGATCTCGTATGCGTAGGTATGTGAGAAAGAATTATCTTACATGGGTAAAAACAACAGAAATCCCGATCTGGTGTGCGAGAAATTTCTTTCTCCCACCTTTGCCCATGTAAGATAGGTTGTCAGCTCATGTAAGACATCTCTTACTCACATTTCAATGCATACAAGATCGAGTGATCCCTATGTAAGCTCACTGTCGGAAAAATCTGTCCCACATCGCTACCCATGTGAGATAAGCGTAACTAATACGAGATAAGCCACACGCGGCCGGTTGCTAATGTGAGATAACCCACACGAGACATTTTTGGCGCATGACAGTATTACTTCTAAAACGAAAATTGATTTGTTGACAGAAATAATTTCAATGTTGAAATTTCAGAGATTTAAGTCGGCCTTCCACGTGGTATAAAGTAAAACTGAGCATTTTTTAATTAAAACATTTATTTATTGCTTTTAACATGCTATGTGCATTGCGATTTGACTATTTGACGTGTTGGGCAATGGGTTACTGAATGCACCAGGACGGGGAGCCTCGACGATGTAAAAAAACAAACGCATTTTTCTCAACAAAATTACTTACTGACATACTGTGGCTGATAAGCTAGTTCTTGTAAATGCATTATGATGAAATAACCATTTGTTCATTGTTTAATGCGCTGTTTATTCGCTGTTCCAAGTTAACTTATACAGCGCGCGTCATTGACTGTAAACATCGACCTCAGCGACGCCACCAACAGAGATTATACTGTATGGTGACGTAGGGTCGCTAAATGTAGAATTGGTTTATGAGAAAAAGAATCGATCATTGGTCTTCAGTGGTTCCAGAAAAATCCCAACCCTCGGATCCACCGTTCGTGGGAAACTTGGCAAGCCTCGTTTCCCACTGAAATGGTGGATCCTTTGGTTGGGTTTTTTCTATCCCCACTGAACACTAATGATGGATTTTATTTATCTTAAACTTATTACATGACCACGTGACGGTTTCTTACATGGGCAGAGCAAAATCTTTCATTTTATCCCAGAAAAAGATATACAAAGAACCAACATATTGCGCCTAAGTAACTCAGACTCCTAGCAAGGTGAAGCATCGCTTATTGACGTCACTGAAAGGTCATGACGTCACCAGTACGCGCGACACGTGCCAATATTGGCAAAGTGACGCTAGCAGCACAGGGAGCAATTCGCAACTTAACCAATGCTCCAGTCGTGTTTTCTACTCATTAACAAGGTGCAAACTATGTTTACAGCAATTTTCATACCCGATAAACACACTCGTGAACTCCAAATTTATGAAAATCCAATGAGTAAAAAGTTGATTTTTTTTCCTTTTATTGACTTTTTATGTTTCCACAAAATAGCTCGGAAAAGTGGGATAAAACAATTCATCACGAGCCTGACCATGTAGGATAGAGAAATCTAGCCCTTGTGGTCAGATTAAACCAGAGACTCCGCAAGCCTCGTCCCTGGTTCAAATTCCCACCCCTTTGTTGAGATATCTCTATCTAACATGGGCTCTCATGGTGGATTGTTATTATCTCACATACCCGTACCAGCCAGTGGGAAAGATAAAAAACGAACAGCCGCATGTCAGCCGCACGCTGGCTGCACATCGAATCGTGACGTCATTCTAATGTTAAAATGACGTCACCGTGTGGCATCTCAGCGTATTCAGGATTTTCTGGAAGTCTTTCTCATGTTTTTTCCAATACAAAATAAGGTATTTAGTGGTGAACAAGAAAAAGAATCCATTATTCACGTGAGGATGGGATGGAAAAACCCGTTCCTGGCGATCACCGTTTGTCATCACTAGGCAAGCCTCGTAATGCCAATCGGTGATCCTCTGGACGAAGTTTTCTATCCCATCCTCACACTCTAATGGATCCTTATTATATCACATACCCATTTCTAGTCCGTTGTTAGGATATAAAACGCACAGTCGCACTTTATGAAAGACAATTGTATGGAACGCCTCGGCTGCCTTATAATGTGTACATTCTATTCGTCATGTACAAGGGTCATTTTGTTATGTACAAATTTAATTTGTTATGTGCAAAATGTATTTCGTTATGAGCAAACTACATTTCGTTATGTGCATAATGTATTTCGTTATGTGCATAATGTATTTCGTTATGCGCAAATATATTTTGTTATGTGCATATTGGATTTCGTTATGTGCAAAATGTATTTCGATATATGCACAATGCATTTTGTTATGCGCAAATACATTTCGTTATGTGCACAAGGTATTTCGTTATGCACCAAAGGTATTTCGTTACGTGCACATAGTATTTTGTTATGCGCAAAATATATTTCGTTTTGTGCATTATGTATTTCATTATGTGCATAATGTATTTGGTTTTGTGCATAATGCATTTCGTTATGTCCAAAATACATTTCGTTATGTGCAAAATGTATTTCGTTATGTGCATAATGTATTTCGTTATGTGCATAATGTATTTCGTTATGTGCATAATGTATTTCGTTATGTGCACAATGTTTTTCGTTATGTGCACAATGTATTTCGCTATGTGCATACTGTATTTCGTTTTGTGCACAATGTATTTCGTTATATGCAAAATCTATTTTGTTACGTGCAAAATATTAAACAAGTTGTTATATAAATACTGACACCGGTCTTGTATAAGTATCAATTTGTCTGGTACTCAAAACAATTCGTTATGTTGACCAAATGGTTTGTCATGCAGAAATGTTTCACGATTATGTCCTGTCAATTTCAAATTACGTGTTGTCTTGACTTCTTTATATGATGGGCAAACTTCATGATGATGATGATGACGATGAAAGTATCGTCAAAACCAGGACTTATATTGTAGCTTCTATAGTTTTCCAGGATTTTTTTTGCACCCCCCCATGTAAAACACTGTTTTAAACGGCGACGTCATTAAGTGACGAATACTTTTGTCAACCATCTGTAGTGGCTTTCTCTCCAAATGCACTCTTTATAAAATATTGTTTTCTAGAAAGTATGCAGGATCAGTGATCACATAGTAGAAAAAACTATTCAGAGAGATGTCATATTTTTCAGAGATGTCATACAAGACAGATATGATACGTGCTGTAGCCTACCCGAATTCCAGGGTGCCCACTGGTCAGGGAAAAGTCAGGGAAATTTGTTTTTTCTTCAAGGTCAGGGAGAAGTCAGGGAATTCTGTAAAATGGTCAGGGAAATTAGAAAATCCTTAAAAGTCAGGGAAAAGTCAGGGAATTTTAAAATAGTATTTGTTCGAACTCCTCAAAAATTGAACAAACATATATAAGATTAGATGACTGTGTGTCAGTTTTTAGATGGCTATTATGCGATCCATTAATTATAATATTGGTCTCTTTGCTATAGTTATTTTTATGTTGAATTTAATTGACCTAAGACCTTTTTTTGTTTCTTTTATTATTTTTTTTATTTTTTTTATTTTCAACTTTCATTGTGACTTACGTGGTTATATGAATGCTGAAGACACGGGCTGAACAGACAGAGGGAGGCAGTAAAGAGTGGTAAAATGGTCAGGGAAAATTTATTTTTGGTCAGTGAAAAGTCAGGGAATTTTATTTCAGGCTAAGGGTGGGCACCCTGAATTCCGCCCCCCCCCCTCCACCCCCCATATATATTAAGTAGTCCATGCATTACAACAAAAAATCGCACCATTTTGAACATGTAGGAAGCTTTTCAATATTGGGAGTGGGGCATACCCAGCCGTCGGAGGCCAACATCATTACTGAGGGGGGGGGGGGGGTTGCAAAATGTACATACACGCATGCATGCACACATCGATCTACGAAGTTTCCCATTTGAGGAAAATATGGGAAATAAAGTTTTGCCTCTTTAATTGTATTTTCTTTTCATTTTAGTTGCCGTTTTGTGGAGCGGATGAGGTGTTGGTGTTCTCTGTGATTATTTCCCTATGTGGGAAACTCACTTATTTGCTATTTTAAATTTTGAACTCCATTTCAGAAAGATGATAGTAGCGGGGATTTGGGCTTACCCTTAAGGGAAAGGGCGCTGCTCGAGTATGGTAAGGCTTAAAACCTCTGTGTGTGTGTTTTGAGTCCTTCCAGCAACCTATCTAAGGCTTTCGATATAATATACCGTCTGGGTTATCATTGGTGTATATTAACCGTAGGTTTGCGGGGCAGGCAGTAACATACAGAGCAAGTTAATGGGGTTCACACCGTACAACCGGCTGCTTTGATGACAGGTTACTAACAATGATGACAGATACGGGATTTTATGTCCCATGAAGGGTAGGTTATAATTTCCGGTTGGCAAAATTGTAAGAGAAGCCCTCTGATACTCTGTGGTAGATGAGTACACTTGATAGTGTCGAGAGATCATACAGAAACAAGCTGACGTTATATCACTCACAAATAAAGCCACACTTGATCATCATTTCAGAGGTTTCCCGAGAAAAGTCACAAAAAACGGTAATCATTTCAGGTTGTGCGTCTCTCTGTCAAAGTCTGCTGTCTGCACTTATATACAATAAAACTACTATCATTCAGCTACATTTCTGCCAAATTTGAAGCCGCAGTTTGATTTTATAAAGTTACTGGAGCCCATCAAAGATGACAGGTAGATGAAAAATGGCTGCCTTTGTCAACAGGTCAATTTTGAAGTGGCTGTCTTTGATGACAGGTAATGAATTTTAGTGGCTAACATGGATGACGCTTATCTCACATGAGTAGCGATGTGGGACAGATTTTTTCGACAGCGAGCTAACATAGAGTCCACTCGATCTTGTTTTCTTGTTTGCATTGGTGTTGGTTTGTGAAAAAGAACTATCTCACATGGGTAACTACAATGGAAATGTGACCATTGAAAAGAAAATAGAAATAAGGAATCAAATGGTAAGCAAGGAAAATAATCCATTATTAATGTCAGAGTGGGATAGAAAAACCTACATGTATCACTCCTCAACCCTCGTTGCGTCAACCAGTGGTCCTCGGAACGGGGTTTTCTAGCCTGCCCTCAAACTCATGATAGATACTTTACCTAATCCATTATGATTACCAATAAGTGAGCACCGTAAATTTGGTCCGCACCGCTCTTCAATTTTTCATGAAGGGTCTTATGGCATTAGACTAATTAAGCCAGTGTCCAGTAAAATGTACAAGTTGGTATGTGCGCCCAATTGAGACTCTGATCAGCCTGCGCATCTGCGCAGGCTGATCAGAGTCTTCGATTGGCGCTCTATTGGTTAACAAGGGTCCAAAATTTCTAGAGGAGTAAAACTAAGACTCTGATCATAAAGTGTGGATGAGCAGACTGATTGTTATCTTCGCTGTAGGCAAATGCCAGCTTGAGCCTTAGGCTTGTTACCGGTTCTTTTCAGGCTAGACTCATCTTAGCTCTTCTTTTAGAAAATAATAATACAATCGACGATGATATATTGTTTCTCCGGCTCTCAATTAATACGACTTACACGGAAGTTGGATGCGCTGTGTCTTTTAGTGGTAATTAATTTTCAGCACACGTTTCATATAGATAGTGGACGGACCAAATCGAATCTGAAAATGTTAGAAATATGGGCAGTTATACAGAAGTAAATATTATGTATGTGTCTAAATCGTTCATGAATTCCCTTAACACCCATAGGGTATTATGATGTCTGTGAGCTAAGAAGGATTTAGGATCGCTTCTATATTTAAGGGAGAGAACTGTGTGAGTTTGCAATTTGTTAATTTGGCATCGGATTTGAAATTAGCTTCTTCTGTTGAAAATAACAGGTGGATAGTTTTATCTCAAAGGAGCATATCTATAGTTAGTAATGCTAAAATTAAGATGCGTTGAAATGTGCTTGAAACATAAGCGTTTGGTGAAATGGAAGAACGTCACATGATCAGATGTAAGTTGCCTCGAAAGAACATGTCCCAAAGCGACGAAAATATAACCGTTTTAGAAGAATCTCCAAGCTTTGTATTGCCCTTCTCGGATAAAAAGGAACTGAAGCAACCTCTCTTGCAGCCACCTGTGATAAAACGCGGACCACTGAGGCCACAAGGAAGCAAACGGAGTACCATGACGTGGCCAGGATGCAGGTTAGTGCTTTTTTTTGACAAAGTCTTATAATTTCATTGTTGACCTAAAAGCTGACTTGAAGATGTATGGAAGAAAGTGCTTGCCATGAAATTGTTATTTATCTATCGCATATATTTAGTAGTATATTATGCATGGAATTTGTAATATGAGTTAGTGGAACGTAATTACTGTAACTTACATTGTGTTCGCATGTTACGTTACTTGTTATTTGCATTTAATGACATGTTTAAAAAATCGGAACACGCTTTTCAATGGATCATTTATCCAGTTTCTCCCTCACACCAACGTTTCATCTATGGCAAGATAACTTTGTCCCATATCCGAATTAAGGTGGTTGCAACAAGGTGTGTTTTTCACTGCTTTGCATATACAAATGCACATGTAACGTTGATCATTGTGCAAATTTTGATTTGTATTCACTAGAAGGGCTTGGTGTGTGTTTTAGTGCCATGCTCAAAACCTGCGTTGCTTGACAATATATATAAAAGTGACTAAATTGTTGTTCATTTTTCATTTTATTGCTAAAGTTATACATTTTAGCAGAAGAGCAGTCAACTAAGGGTTTGTTTCAAAACCATGATGCCCACAGACTGTGGAGATTTATCAGTTGTTTTACTTCATATACATATCAGTTTTTAGTGAGGTGAGAGTAAGATAAATTTATAAAGCCCACTAAATGTTATTTCGATTTATTTAGTACACATTTTGTCTTTCATAAGCCGTCTTAATTGTATTAATTGCAACTAAGAAATAATAAACAAAAAATCATATGAGAGAAGAAAGCTGTCTGATCAGGCCGATAAAAGTAATTAGAAAATGACTCCTGAAGTTGAAACTAGTGATCCATTTTATTGATGATGTCAATAATTGATATGCTACTTAAGAAAAGAGCTATTACGCAGCTGTAAAAATGCTGTCATTTGCGTTGATTCGAATTAATGGGTTCTTGCTAAAAGCAGACTACCGCCCAAGCCAGTGTTGGGGGTATTAAGAGACATAAACTTGTTTCTTGCACACCGGATAAAGATAAATAGAATCCATCATTGGTGTTCAGTGGGGACAGAAATATCCCAACCCGAGGGCCCACCGTTCCAGTGGGAAACGAGGTTTACCGAGTTTCCCACTGAACGGTGGACCCGAGGTTTGGGATTTTTCTGGAACTACTGAAAACCAATGATCGATTCTTTTTCTCATATATCATGACCGCACGGTACAGTACTGTGTAATATCTGTTGGTGACGTCACTGAGGTCGATGTTTACAGTCAATGACGTGCGCTGTACAAATTAACTTGAAACAGCGAATAAAGTGCGCATTAAACAATGAACAATGAACAAATGGTTATTTCATCAAAATGGGTTATTTAATCAAAATGGATTTACAAGAACTAGCTTATCAGCCACAGTAACTCGAGTAAGTAATTTTGTTGAGGAAAATGTGTGTGTGTGTGTGTGTGTGTGTGTGTGTGTGTTTGTGTGTGTGTGTTTACATCGTCAAGGCTTCTCCCGATGGATTCAGTCGTTCACTGCCCAACACGACAGGTTAAATATGTCAATCACAATGCACTCAGCATGTTCAAAGCATTGAACAACGGTTGTAGTAAAAATGCGCAGTTTTACTTTTAAACCAAGTTGAAGGCCGACTTAAATCGCTGAAAATTCAACGTTGGTTTTTTTCCTGACTGACAACAATTCAACTTTTGTTTTCGAAGGAATACAGTCATGCACCAAAAATTTTATCTCACATTAGCAACCGGTCGCATGTGGCTTATCTCGTATTAGTTACGCTTAACTCACATGGGTAGCGATGTAAGACAGATTTTTCCAATAACGAGCTTACATAGGGATCACTCGATCTTGTATGCGTTGGTATGTGAGAAAATGATATCTAATATTTTATCCTGGGATAGGAAGTCTTATCTGACCCTGTCACGAGAGGACTGTTCATTGGTTGTATTGGAACTCACGCGACATAGTCGTCAAGTGACGTCATTGTTATGTAAAAGTGACGTCATTATGTGACATTGCATCTCAGTGTATTCAAGGACCTTTGGAAGCTTATTTTGAAATAAATAAAAAAACAACGATGGTGAGCAAGACAATGACTCCATTATTTGTGTGAGGGTACGATAGAAAATTCTGTCTCTCGGGATCACCGATTGTCATCACTCTGCAAGCCTCGTGATGCCAAACGGCAATCCTCGGGACGGATTTTTCTATCCCAGCCTCACAATGTATTCCTTTTGCCCTAGATTTTGTTGTTGCTAAAACACAAACGTTGCTCAGTTTGAATGGAGGGGTTTATTCTATTGAATGCATTTTTAATTCTACAAAAGGTGCATAATTTTTTTATATCTTTTTCTCTTAGAATTTAGAGCAAACTTTCGGCATTGGCCTGTAAAATATATCTATCAGTTACCTCTCATATTGAATGCATTGTTACGTTGCCTAGCTCACGCCATGTGTCTATATCAGGTCATCATGACGTTGCACCTTTTGAATGATGTCGTCAGTGACGTTGAATCGACAGGAAACTCGACAATTACGTCATAATCGCTAGTTTGAAGAGTGAGCCAAAAAGTAAGTGAGTATGATCAGTAAATACCAATTTACACACCGCCACCGAACATTTACAGTAAGACAATAAAAGCAAACCAACCAGCCCTCTTTTCCTCTTCAAGATGATTGCAAACAAGAAAGGACACAGACTAATGCACAACAAAGCAAAGACAAACACAGAACCCCCACAACCAATGGGAAGCACAGCAAACAACAAATAAACAACAGCAACAGAACCACCGCCTTAGAACGGACATCAGCCTTAGACACCGGGGGGGGGGGGGGGGGGGGGGTGCTTAGAAACATTTTATTGGTAACAAATATTCGCCCTAGATTATGTCGTGTTAAAACACAACATTGTTTAGCTCGCATGGAGGCTACCTAACTTATACCGTGTTATCGCAGAGAAACAACTGAAACACTGTATGATGAAATAAAGAAAAGGGCTCATGACTCACAGATATAGTCAGAGCTAAGGGAAACCTCAATTTGAGCTATGGTGGGGCCAGCCAAGGACAAGCATCAGGCACCAACTAACGGATTAAAGCTTTACGACAGGGCGTTATTGAGTCTGAGGCCTGACCCACAGTTGTGCAATTAAAGAGGAAACCATAGCTATAAACTTTGACTGACATGCAGACTGTCGCATGGTACCCATTTTGTATTCCACTCTTTTATAATGTTTAATTATCTTTTTAAATTGATCTTTCCAACAATTCTTTTTTATAAACTAAATCGCCATAAAATACTGAATACAGGTTCTGATATGCCTTGTTGCAGAAGAGGTTTGAAAGAAATATTGTATTTAACAATCAACTCTGAGTGTCTGTAATAAAATTCAGAAAAAAAAACTTACGAAATTTATGGTATCTATAACCTTGTTATAATAACTTAGAAGTCAAAATTTGATCCTGCTATTGAATTTATCAACAATAGAACTTACTCACAAAAAACGAATAAGTTTTGAAATGTATACACCATAGGAAGGTGAGCGAGGTCAATCTCCATCAAGAAATGGAAAATTAACTATTTCCAAATTAAAATCATCCCGTTTATCATAAATTTTAGATGAAAATATGCCATTAGAAATGGACAAGTCCAAGTCTAAAAAGGCGGTTTCAGTATCTGAAGAATTAGTCTTATTTAACTGGAGTTCAGTGGGATATATCAACTAAATTTCTCTTCTTGTTTCAACAAACATAATGTTTTGACGAAATGGGCCCTTTGCCACATAGTTCAGTATGTAGGGCCAGGAATCGGTCAGTAAAGTATATTTAAGCACCCACCTCCTGTCAGTATTTGGGGCTGCTTCCGTTATGTGTGGAGTTTTTGTGTTTGGTTCCGGTTTTATGATAAAGTTTGTTACAGTAAACCCTGCCACTCAAAAAGAAGACCAAAAATTGGTTTTCAATACCGATTATTGCTGACTGGAGGTCAAAAGTATTGCAGAATGCTGCAATACTTTCGACCTTCATTTAGCTACCATCTGCCATTAAGATCTTTGTTTTGTTTATTTTTGAGTGGTCGCTTAAGACAGGTTTTACTATATTTCCTTTCTAGTTTGACAAATATGTCGCTTAGAAGGTGATCATAAGGATCCATCAAGAGGATGAGGATGGGATAAAAAAAATCTGTCCTGAGGATCACCAATTGGCATTACTAGGCTTGCCGAGTGATGGCAAAATGGTGATGACAAGGGACGGATTTTTTATCCCATCCTTACACAAATTATGGATTCTTTTTCTTGCTCACAACTAAATACCTCATTTTATATTGGAAAAACTTATAAAAAGTGTCCAGAAAATCCTGAATAAGCTGAGATGCGACATACGTACATGTGACATGATCTTAACATTACAATGACATCACTGATCGACTTGTGGTCAGAGTGCTGCCGGCGTGAAGCCGCTCTTCAGCTGTTCATGTTTTATCTTTCCCACAGGATGGTACGGGGTGAGATATGTGAGATGGAATTGTCTCATATGAGAATATTGTCTCATATGAGAAAAAAGTGAAAATCCCGATCTTTTGTGCAAGAAAGATGGTTGCTTTATCTTAAATGTGTTCTTGTATGAATATGTGCATGTGCCAACAATCCTGAGTTTGTTGAAATGCGACATGGTGACGTCATTTTAAGATTACAATAGCATCACGGATGGACATACGGCCAGTGTTTGGCCGATTTGCGGCTGCTCGTTTTTATCTTTCCCCACGGGGACGGTATGGGTATGTGAGATTGATAAAACTGTAACTGTATTCAAAATTGTCCATTTGCAGAGGTATATCGTTGGATATAGGGTCGGAAATTTAGTTTTATAGCGACGCGTAAATATTTTTTTGAATACGGTTTATCCCTTTCTTATGCGCTAGTAACATTTATTCCTAAAAAACCCCAGTACAAATGTCATTAGGCCTACGTCCAGCACCTGGCACATGTAGCTGCATAAAACCAATTGTTAGACAAAGAAAGCGAAATTACGTTATGACGTCAAGTTGTTGGCATTTTAACATTTATTAGCATGGTAAATACAACATCTGAGAGACAAGAAGCAAGAAGTTTCTATGAGCAGTTGAAATTTCATGCTCAGTTGAGTTGAGCACGGAAAAAGTTTCGGCCCAGTACTATTGTTGCTGATTGTTTCTTTCGCAGTAATCGTTAAATATTTAAATGTGACACAAGTGTCTAAATGATCGACGATTGCCGGGCGTTGATTAAAACTAAAAACTAATTAAATTTTAAGTTTCTATCCAGATTGCTAGTGAGTCATTATTGAAAAATATCCAAACACTTCTGGAAGTATGCAATACTTAATATAGCTTCACCAGAATTTGCCCACGTACGTTGTTACCTGAGCAAAAAACTAGTACTAGCTACAATCAGATAGCTATTACCCCGGCATCCAATTTAGGTTACCTTGCACCCCCAGGACAATTTTTCATGGGTGCCAAATTTGTCATTTGGACCCCCTGGATGGGAAACGAAGGTGTCCTCAAAAAAAATTGGTTTGGGCTATGTGAAATTGCATGGTTTCTATGCCAACCCATAGCGAATTTGAGAAGGGGGGTCTGCCTATAAAATTACTCATATCTCAGCTGTTACTTATCCTAGACTACTAAACTTAATACCAAATTAAAGCTTAGACATATGCCTATTAGGCTTAAATGAAATGTATGTGTGGTTCCTGTTGCCTACCTACCCAAATTTTTTAACCCTACCCTAAACATTAAAATTGTCTTTGGAGAAAAAATACCTAAAATGGGCACTTTTTCAGATTTTGTCACTATTTTCTTTGTTAAATGTTATAACAAAGTTTAATAATTTCACTACCTACCTACCCTAAATTTTGTTGGTATGCAACAGGAACCACACATATATTTCATTTAGGCCTTATCTCCTTGTTGCATATGGAAATTATCTAATTTGCATATTCATAAATATTTATGAAAACATTAAAAATGTGTTTCACGAATGGGGGTATACGTACAAGATCAATAATATCTCAGCTGCTTTTAGTCGTAGAGTACTAAAATTTGTACTAAAATAAAGCTACGACATAGGCCTTTCATTCCTTGGTCAAATATGCAACGTACCTTATTTGCATAATTTGCATATTCATGAATATTAATAAAAACGCTAAAAAATAAGGGAAAATCATTACAAATATAAATAGGCTGATTTCATCCCAATATTGTCATTGTTGCATGTTTTAATATAATTAATTTTACAATTTGACAGGTTCAATCATCCAGTGGTCCTATATGAATATTATCTCATTTTAATATTCATGAAGATGCATGAAGACTTAAAAAAATGAGGGAAAATCACGTATAAACTGTAAGCCTAGGGGAAGGGTTAAGGTACGATCTATCCTGCACTCCTAGGGCCTTTTAAATTCATGCCAAACTGTTCAGTGGGACCCTCAAAATGTGAAATGAAGTTCTCCTCACAAAAAAATTAGGTATGGGCTACGTGAAAATGCATGGTTACCATGACAACCGCTAATATGATTCTCGAGAATTGGGGGTAGGCCTACAAATTCAATCATATCTAGGGTTCTACTTATCCTAGAGCACTAAAATTGGTGTCAAATTAAAGCTTAGACACATGACTTTTTTCTTGTGGTCAGATTTGTAAATCATCTAATTTGCATATTTATGAATATTAATGAAAATCTACAAAAATGAAGTAAAATCATAAAAAAACAACATAAATGAAAATATTTCAGCACAAAAACATCATCAAACCACCATTGTTGCCAGTTTATATATCCTCAGTGATTCAATTTGATAAGTTCTTTCATCCAGTGGTCCTATATGAAAATTATCTCATTGTCCTATATGAAAATTATCTTATTAGCATATTCATGAATATTAATGAAATCTTAAAATGGTGGAAAAAAGCATGGGTAAACTATAGTATGCAACGGGTGTAACCAGACCTAAATTGAACACATCAGACATTTTATTATGGGCATAAATTTGTCCAATAGGACCACTTAAATGTAAAAACATATTGTCCTCAAAAATAAATGTTATTTGGGTTTTTGAAATTTCCTGGTTTCCATGGCAACCCATTTTCCGACTGTAAAGATTGGGGGTATACGTACAAAAAATACTCATATCTTAACAACATCTCATCCTAGATTACTAAACAAGGTACCAAACTAATCCCTGGACATAGCAGTTTAATTTGGTAGTTAGATATGCAAATTATCTAATATCCATATTCATGAATATTAATGAAAACTTTAGAAATGAGGGATAAAATCTTAGAAAAATTAAGGGGTGTATGTATAAAATTACCAATATCTCAGCAGCTATGCGTCCGAGTGTATCAAACTTGGTGCCAAGTCAATGCTTAGACATAATACTTTTACCTTAAGTTCAGCTTTGAAAAATAATTATGAATTTTAATTAAAATAGAAGAAACAAATGAAAAATCGCGGAAAAATCAAAGGGGTGTACTTACAAATCTAATAATATCTCAATTGCTAAGTGCCCTAGAGTACCAAAATTGGTTTTAACTAATGCTAAGACAATAGTCTGTTTAACAAATTATCAAATTTTAAAACGGTAATATTATAATATTCATGAATATTGATGAAACCATGAGCATTTTGAGAATAATATTTGAAAATGAAGGGGATATACCTACAAAATTACTCTCATCTCAGCAGCTTATAGCCCTTACGTAGCAAACAAGGTGCCAACTTATTGCTATGATACAGCCCTTTATCTCAATGGTAATATTTGCCAGTTGTCGCATTTACATATTCATGATAATTAATATAAACATTAGAATAAAAATAAAAATCGCGGAAAAATAAATGGGGTATACCTACAAAATTACCAATATCTTAGCTGCTAATTGCCCTAGAGTAGCAAACAATATACTTAATTTAAGTCTATGCATAGTAGGTTTACCTAGTGGGAAGATATAAGAATTAACTAATTTGTTTAATATCAATATTAATAAAAACTTTAAAAATACAAGTAAAAAATGTATACAAATTGCTAGCAGTGTACTTAAAAAATTGCTCATAACTCAGCTGTAATAAATTTTAAACTTTGTTTCTTTTACTCAATTTTACTTAGGATTATGCTGTTTGATATGATACCAAGCATGCTACTATTGTGCAATTGGAAGCCAAGATATGAATCACTTTGTAGCTATACCCCCTTAATTTTCCTGTATTTTCTCTTAATTTCTCATGTTTTCATCAATATTCATGAGAATTTAAATTTGATGTGTTATGAATTGGATCATTTTGGTAAACATGTTATGTCTATGCATTGACTTAAAATCAGGCTTGGCACTTTTGGGCACATAACTACTGAGATATGAGAAACTGTGGAAGTGCACCCCCTTGATTTTTCCGCATTTTTTCTTTCATTTCTTCTGTTTACATTAAAATTCACGAATATTCATGATAAATATTTTATATAATATACCTTATGGTAAAAGTACAATGTCTAAGCATTAAATTGGCACTAGGTTTGATACACTGGAACACATGGTAGGTGAAATATTTGTCATTTTATATGTACATCCCTTAATTTTTTAAAGATTTTTTCTTTAATTACAAAACTTTTCATTAATAATCATGAATATGCAAATGAGATAATTTTCATATAGGACCACTGGATGAAAGAACTTATCAAATTGAATCACTGAGGATATAAAAACTGGCAACAATGGTGGTTTGATGATTTTTTTGTGCTGAAATATGTTCATTTATGTTTTCTTTTTTATGATTTTACTTCATTTTTGTAGGTTTTCATTAATATTCATAAATATGCAAATTAGATGATTTACATATCTGACCACAAGAAGAAAGTCATGTGTCTAAGCTTTAATTTGACACCAATTTTAGTGCTCTAGGATAAGTAGAACCCTAGATATGATTGAATTTGTAGGCCCACCCCCAATTCTCGAGAATCATATAAGCGGTTGTCATGGTAACCATGCATTTTCACGTAGCCCATACCTAATTTCTTGTGAGGAGAACTTCATTTCACATTCTGAGGGTCCCACTGAACAATTTGGCATGAATTTAAAAGGCCCTAGGAGTGCAGGATAGATCGTACCTTAACCCTTCCCCTAGGCTTACAGTTTTTACGTGATTTTCCCTCATTTTTTTTAAAGTTTTCATGCATTTTCATGAATATTCAAATGAGATAATATTCATATAGGACCACTGGATGATTGAACCTGTCAAATTGTAACATTGATTATATTAAAACATGCAACAATGACAATATTGGAATGAAATCAGCCTATTTATATTTGTAATGATTTTCCCTTATTTTTTTTGCGTTTTTGTTAATATTCATGAATATGCAAATTATGCAAATAAGGTACGTTGCATATTCGACCAAGGAATAAAAGGCCTATGTCTTAGCTTTATTTTAGTACAAATTTTAGTACTCTACGACTAAAAGCAGCTGAGATATTATTGATCTTGTACGTATACCCCCATTCGTGAAACACATTTTTAATGTTTTCATAAATATTTATGAATATGCAAATTAGATAATTTCCATATGCAACAGGGAGATAATAGGCATATGTCTAAGCTTTAATTTGGTACTAAGTTTAGTAGTCTAAGATAAGTAACAGCTGAGATATGAGTAATTTTATAGGCAGACCCCCCTTCTCAAATTCGCTATTGGTTGGCATAGAAACCATGCAATTTCACATAGCCCAAACCAAAATGTTTTTGAGGACACCTTCGTTTCCCATCCAGGGGGTCCAAATGAACAATTTGGCACCCATGAAAAATTGTCCTGGGGGGGGGGGGTGCAAGGTAACCTAAATTGGATGCCGGGGTAATATAATGATTTATTAGATTTACCCTTGGTAGACTAGAAACGCATGAGCCCTTTTGCAAATAGCTGAGATTAATATCAGGATCTGTACTGTTTGCTAAGACAAAATAGATCGTCATGGAAAAAATATAAATATGGTTTAGAAATTATATCTTGAGGCTGTGAGCCCTCGATATATTTACAATGGAAACTCCTGACTACTCTGTATGTATAGGTTATATACATTGTTGGCATTTTAACATTTATGACAATGATACATTTTATGCTCAGCTGCATTGAGCATGAAATTTTTTATAACCTCGGATTCTGGGTCCAAACTGTTTGTATGTACAATATAAAAGGAATTAAGTGGGAACGAGCGTAGCCAGTGATGAACCACTTATTTTTTTTTTATAATTGTAATACATGTATTTGATATATGACCTACTAATAGTTTTCTCCTTGCTCCTTTGGAAATGGTCGCATTGACCACTTCACGGATTTATTTAATGATTTTCTTAATAGATATTACACATATTTACAAAATATGTGATTAAGTTGGCCAAAAATTTAAATTTCTGTGCTAATTGATTGGTTGTAAAGCACAGGAAGGGGTGGAGTAAACTAAAACTGACTTTATGGAAAAGTCTACGAAGGTTTAATGATGTAATTATTTTAATTATGGTGGTCCCTGAGTGTCATTCCCAAGAACAAGTTTCGCCCCAGTCTTTTTAGAGGATCTTATATGAGTGTTAATTTTTTTATTCAATTTATTAAGTAAGTTGGGAAAAAGACAAAAAATGCGAGGCTTGTCGAGCCTCTGATCTCTTTTTCGCAGCGAAATTAATACATTTAATAATGCTAGAGCACAAATGTTAGATTGTATTTATTATATGACATTAAGATTACTCTGAAATCTCATTTCTCGCGTACATGTAAGAACGTTATAATTTTGGCATTATTTATGCAACGTCGTTATGGACGTCATAACTGTAAACCACTGGTGATTTATCGATTTTATTGTATTGTGTTATTTCACTCCCAGACGCGACGACATATAAAAATCATTTTAATCTCTATTTACATTATAAGAATAGACTGAATAATATTGATCTCTTTGCTAACAGGATCCCTCAGGGGAATGCAATTTGAATCAAAATCTTTTGTTTCCAGTTCTTATATTGTTTCTAGGTTTTTAATTAGCACTGAGGGTAAGTAAGTGTAAATTAAACGTCTAGAAACGACGCTCTAATATTATTAAAAACGTTTTTCGTTTGATGGTGTTTTCTTGCACACTGGATCTATATCCTGGGCCAGACATTCTTATCTTACCTATGTTACCTTACCCAGGATGTCACGAGGGGATTGTTCATTGGTTGTATTGGAACTCATACACATGGGCATCAAGTGACGTCATTATTATATTAATGTACGGTCATCATGACATGTCGCATCTCAGTGTGACCAAGAACTTCTGTGGCATTTTTAAACATAAAATGCAGTGTTTAATGGGTGAGCAAGATAAAGAAAAAGAATCCATCATGAGTGTGAGGGTGGTTGGTGGGTTGGATAGAAAAAATCGTCACCGATAGGCATCACTCGGCAAAAATCCGTCCCTCCCGATCACCATTTGTCATCATCACGATACGTTCATCATTATACGTAAGACCGTTTTTCGAAATATTTTAAGGGAATTTGGTCTAAGCCAACTGTCCGCACAGTGTGGGACGTTTTTAAAAATACCCAGTTTATCAGTTTTCAACCATGAGTAATATTCTTTGTAGAAATTTGGTTTGAAGATCTTAGCTACAGAATTTCCCATGCTAAGTTCCAATTGGAAGAAGGCCATTTCAAAGTTATCGCTGAAGACTGTGGTGTTTATGTTACTGATTTTTATACAATTGAATAGATTTAATCAAGGTATTTCAGTAAATTTTCCTGAAACTTATATTTTAAATTATTGTTGTTCTAATAATCTACATGTACTTTCTATTATATTTTAAGGAGCAAGTTAATATGATGTAAATAAGTTTTTGAAGCATAAGGAGGATAATACAGTTTTAGATCAAATGACAGTAATGTACACGACCTGTGATAAGCATTTTTACTAACTAACCACAGATGGGTGGACTTGCAAGACTCACATAGTGATTATAGTGCAGACCCAAGGGTCTTGCAATTCTCATCTGATGAGCAGAGGTAAAAGAGATATGGGTATAGTATATATACAATACGTGGTGGCTGATAGAATATATGCATATGTCCTAGATATTTTTCTTTTGTTAAAGTTATTGCTTGTCAAATTAGTTAAGTATAAACTTAACTGAATAGAAACAACGAGTACCAACCTGTTTACCTTCCTTAATATACGTACAAAATTATATTACCCATGGTGTTCCTTCCGCTAATTTTCACTTAGACAGACAAATACAATATTAATATGAAAATTATTTTCACATCAGTAAATATACTGTCATATACTGTTCAAAAAGAAGCATAAAGCAAATGCTGAAAATTAATGCAGCCATCAGTATTCAAAAATTTGGGACATATATATGATGTAAGATTTTCTAAATCTTAAATGTTCTTTGTTGCGCCTGAATATTGGATAACCATTCTAAGGCAGTGAATCGGCTTCTCCATAAAACCACTTTCGGTTGAGCCTTCGGGAGTTCCCGTCATATAATAAACACACAAATCATAAACCCTCCCGGCCCAGTACTGGTTTCTACCCATGGAAAAGCCACAAAAAGTTTTTTTTCTAAGGCAGTGAAAAATTCTATTGGTGTGGCCATCTGATCAACAGCCATAATATTCGGTTAGAAATTGGTAAATTTACGCATCCCTCTCGACGTCTTGTCTGAACCTGGTGTGATTTATTAGCAGATGACAAAGTACCCACCAATATGTAAATATGGGCTTAAACTTCATTGTGTTATGTTTTATATCAAAATAAGCAAGCTCATGACCACAATTTTAGCGAGTAGCTGTAGCTCGAATTTACTGCTTGCACTCAGAAAGCAAGGTCGTGGAGGCAAATTCGAACCATTAAGTGTAAGTTTTTGGTAATATATATCAGCTTGAAGATCAACGTGGTAGTTCAGGACGATCTTACATAGGTACCCACATACGCAGACATTCAAGGGAAATCCCCTAATGTGGAAAGAGTGTTTTTTCCATACTGTTATTTTAAGGGAGGGCGCTAATGTGCCTGTCAAATAACGATGTTTAACAATGGCGTCGCCAGAACGATGAAAACATTACGCACATCAAAGGGGCCTACTGGATCAAGCAGTGATTTTCTTCAATTGCGTCCGTTTTCAAATTGGACACTTCTCTTAAAGGAAAGAAATTGCTCCCAGAAGGAGCAAGTTCTTTCCTTTAAGAGCAGTTCCTTTAGGTATGGAAAATCACTTTTACCACATAATGTGAGCGCCCTTGAGTGTTACTAATTTTATAACGCACGCGCGTTTACTGCGTAATAGGACCTACGCCAATGTTTAAGCCATTTTATTCTAGATACCTAGGCCTGTAATTGTGGCCTTTCATCAGGGTCGGCACTGTTTGTAAATATAATTACATTTCTTTATGACAGACATGCATTATGCTGATTTAGAAACTTCTCCCTGTGATCCAATACAAATACAAAATGGAAACTCCATACAGGCATAAGAAATTAATCAGACTGAAAAGGTTAAGTTTATAAAGACCACGCCAGTTTTAAGCCCAAAATACACACAGAAACAGTCAAGATTTTGCATAGTCGAACAAGGATACTCAGCTTTATACCTAAACAAACCCCAAGATGGGCACATTGGCATAGAGCGAATACCATACAGATGAAATGCCACACATTGCGGCATTTTCATCAAGGTCTACACTATTGGCTAAGTAAGAAAGAAAGCAAGGATCAGGAATCGATACAATCAAGTACCACACCACAAAATCGATCTTTTGAAAAAGGAATACAACATTTGTTGGAAACTGGCACAGTGTGACCTCAATATATACACAAGATGGTCCAGGATTGTGTTTTTGCCTGGAGTTTGGAGTTTCAGTTCGGAGAAAGAACGGGTATAACCCTGGTTCGGCAGGTTCGGAGTTCGGAGAAAGAAAGGATATAACCCTGGTTTGGCAGGTTTGGAGTTCGGAGAAAGGCCAGTTCCTTTTTCCGAACTCCGAACCCTGGCAGGTTCGGAGTTCGGAGTAAGAACTGGGCCAAACCCTGGTTCAGCAGGTTTGGAATTCGGAGAAAGGCCAGTTCCTTTCTCGGAACTCTGAACCCTGGCATGTTCAGACTTCGGAGAAAGGACAGGGCCGAACCTTGCTTCAGCAGGTTATGGAGTTGGGAGAAAGGACCGATCCGAACCCTGGCTTGGCAGGTTTGGATTTCGGAGAAAGACAGGTTCTGTTCTCCGAACTCTGACCAAAAGAAAAAAATATAAATAAAATAAAAATTAAAAAAAAAAAAATAATAATAATAAGAAAAAATTAATAAAAAAAAAAATGAAAAAAATAAGAAGAAAAATATAAAAAATAATGAAAAAAAGAAGAAAAAGAAAGAAAGAAAAAGATAAAAATGGAAAAAAATGAAAAAAATAAGAATAAAAAGAAAAAAAAGAAGAAGAAAGAAGAAGAAAAAAAAGAAAAAAATAATAATTAAAAAAAAATAATGATAAGAAATAAAAATAAATATGAGAAAAAAAATAAAAAAAAAGAAGAAAAAAAGAAGAAAAAAAGAAGAAAAAAAAGAGAAAAAAGGAAAAAAATAAGAAAAAAAAGAAAAAGAAAGAAGAAAAATAAGAAAAAAAAGAAAAAAAAAAGAAAAAAAAAATGAGAAAAAATGAGAAAAAAAATATAAGTAAAAAAATAAAAAATAAAAAATTAAAAAAGAAGAAAAAAGGGGCAAAAATGAAAAAAAAACTGTCAAAAAATAAGAAAAAAAAAAAAAATAAAAAAAGAAGAAAAAAAAGAAAAAAAAATGAAAAAAAAGAACCTGCCAAACCAGGGTTCCACCCAATCCTTTCTCCGAACTCCAAACCTGCCGAACCAGGGTTCAGCCCATTCCTTTCTCTGAACTCCGAACCTGCTGAACCAGGGTTGGGCCGGTTCCTTTTTCTGAACTCGGAACCTGCCAAACCAGGGTTAGGCCAGATCCTTTCTCCGAACTCCGAACCTGAACTCCGAACCAGGGTTCGGCCTGGTCCTTTCTCCAAACTCCGAACCGGAACTCCGAACTCCAGGTAAAAACACAATCCTGGACCAAACTGTATATACAATGGACCGTCATGTCTTATGATGTCTTGTGTGTATGTTTGCACAGGTTTGCTCAATTCTCAATTAATCATAGAAAAAAAACCCTTTTTGTTGCTTTTACATGGTTAGTAACCAGTACTCGACCGGAGGGTTTATTGTTGTGTGTGTATTTTATGTCGGGAACTCCCGAAGGCTCAACCGAAAGTGGTTTTATTGATAAGCCAGGAATCGAACTGCGACCCCTGGTGTACAAGACATAGGTTTATCCCCTACACCACGGCGGCTTCATAAAAGGGTGTTAAAACGAAAAAGAAATATTATCGGCGTAGTTGGACCCCAAAGCATTTGTGGTACAAAAACATATTATACTTAGAAAATTTTTAAAATTAAATTGGTTAAAATATCAGCGGAGTTCCAAATCAAAATTTTAGAAATATAGTGTAGATTTTTTTTCTTGTCCTTTGGGATCATGGCAGTAGGGGAGCCAGAGATTTAAAAATTGGAAAAAAAAGTGGCCTGAAAGTTGCAGAATTTTAGACTATATCTCAGTTAGTAAGGTGTTTCAGAAGTGTGAGAACAGATATTGCACAAATTTTAAGTCTTGCAAAAGATGTTTATTTATGGGGTAACCATAGCTACCTTCATGCAGGCCTTATGTAGTATGCTTTACGCTACATTACTGAAAAGAAAAGTTATTTAGACCAGATAGGTCACATATCCTACTATCTGCATATTGCTCTACAGTAACTTAATTAAAAGCACCAAACTGACAATAAGTTTAAATGACTTACGCTTACATAATTGTTATATATGTTACTAACAATCAAATATATTACTATGGTTTACTTGGCCATGGGCTGCCAAAAGACTTGTGGTGGGAGATTTTTGTACATTAAGATTTTCTTAGCTACTTTATATATTAAAAGAATATCTGTTAGCTTTTGATGAACATGTGCATTTACCATGCAATAGCCAAGTCTAGTACGTTACCATTCGATAGTAAAGAAACTCCTAGTATAGTGTTATTATCCTTTGCATCATTTTCTTACATATCGTTATGATTGATATTTAATTAGATGCAGCTTAATAGCAGAATAATAATATTTGTTTAGGCACCTGGAAGTTCTGTTATATACGTTACTTTTTTAAAAACAATATTTTTGTGCAATGTTATGTGTATATGCGTTCAATCAGCTAGTAGATGCAAAATGAAATTGGCTACCATCTTAGTGCTCAAAATTAGATTGGAAATATTGTAATTTTAAACATTTAATATGAATGAGATGCAACATCAACAAAATCATACTTGGTTTAAAGGGAAAAACTTGAAAATAAAGCACATAAATGCCATTAAGTATATGTTTTAAGAATCAAGTAAATAGGATAATTGATACCTATTTATTATTCATAACTAAATTGTTTCAGAAAGCTTAAATGATTCTTTAAAATCAGTGCCACTACCATGTATTTGCTTCTTTTTATGCATTAAATGGTGTTAAATGACATATACAAGACATTTTCTTTCACCGTCAACAGCTCAAGGAATAAGTTAAAAGCACGCAGTAACATAGTCAGATCCATCACATATTGTAAGAGCCATCAAATATATGCATTTATAAATAGTTATTCGTTGCAGCAGCTATATTTCAACAATAAGGCACAAATTTAGCTTAAAACTAAAACAAATGTAAAATATTCCAAGTAGAAGTCCATACCAAGAATGAAACATTAAAGATACCTTCATCGGTGTCATATGAAACAAAACTGGAGTTTGTGGAAATCGTGATGATTTCTGTCTCTGATTAAGCACCCGCCTTAGCACATGTCTGTTAATAAGTTGGAAAAGCTTCCCTGCATTGTTAGTATTGTAGACATTTCTAAATGATTAGACTTTGATAATCAGGACCTTGAGCAAACAAATTTCTAGAATAGGACTTGAGTTCATGCGCGGAAGCGGAGGGGGGTTTGGGTCCTGACCACCCCTGGAAAATCAGGAAGCTATAGATTTCCTAAGAAAATCTCATGCACTGGCTCATATCATAATCGTCAACAGCTCAATGAATAAATAAAAAGCACACAGTAACATAGTCAGATCCATCACATAATGCAAAAGCCATCTAATATATGCATTTATAAATAGTTATTCGTTACAGCAGCTACATTTAAACAATAAGGCACAAAATAAAAAACCTTAAAACTCTAAAAAATGTAAAATATTCCAAGTAGAAGTCCAAACAAAGAAATGAAACATTAAAGATACCTTCATCGGTGTCATATGAAACAAAACTGAAGTTTGTGGAAATCGTGATGATTTCTGACTCTGATTTAGCACCCGCCTTAGCTATCCTAGCTAGTAGGTGCAAAATTAAATTGACTACCATCTTAGTGCTCAAATTAGATTGGGAATATTGTATTTTTAAACATTTAATATGAATGAGATGTAACATCAACAAAATCATACTTGGTTTAAAGGGAAAAACTTGAAAATAAAGCATATAAATGCCATTAAGTATATGTTTTAGGAATCATGTAAATAGGATAATTGATACCTATTTATTATTCATAACTAATTGTTTCAAAAAGCTTAAATGATTCTTTAAAATCAGTGCCACTACCATGTATTTGCTTCTTTTTATGCATTAAATGGTGTTAAATGACATATACAAGACATTTTCTTTCACCGTCAACAGCTCAATGAATAAATAAAAAGCACGCAGTAACATAGTCAGATCTATCACATATTGTAAAAGCCATCATATATATGCATTTATAAACAGTTATTCATTACAGCAGCTATATTTCAACAATAAGGCACAAAATATACCTTTAAACTCTAAAAAATGTAAAATATTCCAAGTAGAAGTCCAAACCAAGAAATGAAACATTAAAGATACCTTCATCGGTGTCATATGAAGCAAAACTGAAGTTTGTGGAAATCGTGATGATTTCTGTCTCTGATTTAGCACCCACCTTAGCTATAGAATAGGACTTGATTGATCATATATTCCAGAATGTTTGCAGACGTTTGCTTTTTAGCTATATAGCTTATCAGCATACGTGATAGAATCTGCTTTAATATTTGTTTTATTCAACAGGACACTTTTTACTTTTTACACTCACAATAAGTAATTATAACAACTGCCATTCAGTCCTTTAAACTAACTTATTAATACTCATAAAACATGTACCGACTTGTTAAACGATGCTATATTTATGGTATATTGATAGTTCATGTAATAGAAACAAAATCCATACTTATATGCAACTTTCAAAGATTACTTTCAGATAGTATACTCAACAAATGCTTTTCTGTATCATACTTAAATATAGTGCAATTGGCAATAGAGACAATGTTATGACTATCTGAGATGTATCATGGTACTTTTACAAATCGAAAGAAATACATTTGCTTATGCAGATGATTGATAAAAAAGAGCAACAGACAAATTAAACATGCATTCATACTATTTATTAAGTTTATGCATACTTTTTTAGCATAACATGTAAATCTATTATTTGTGTTAGTAATGATACTACTTATTGTACCTTCTCTATCGTCCATATAATTATTATTTTATTAGCACAGTAGATCATATAATGTATGCCTTTTTGTCTCCATACCCTGATGTGTTTACAGCTCATCTATTATTTAACACACATAAAAGGAATAAACTGACAGGATTTCTGCAACAGTTTGTTTAAAATGGGGTCCAATGACTGCTATGGTATTATGATAGAACTTAATATCAGCTATATTAGCACTTATTGCTAAAACTAAGGTTGATCTTATGACTGTTATTTTTACTTTAAGATATTGTGATTCCTATCAACATTCTAATTAACTTAAATAATCTTTTAAACGGTTATTTTGATGCGTCCTAGTTAAATTTGGCTTAACCATTTTCTCTCTGTTGAAATTTCATAAAGTAAATTTGGTATCATAAATTACAAATGAAGAAATCTAAATTTCCTGAATATAATCACTGCCTTGCCATGTAAAACGCATCCTTCTGGATGATTTCCCTAATTTCAACGGCAATAATTCATTTTGAAAAACCCAGTCAGTTTTAAAGTTTGCATTGCTTTGACAAATTATTAGTAGTGTTAAGTTAAAAGGAATATCCGTTTCATTAATCAACAATGAAAGCCATGTTAAAAATGAGCTGAAATTAAAGTTCATAGCTAGAATAAATTTAAAAGTCACCTTCTGAGTTTTTATATATGCATAAATAGATGTGACTTAAACAGTTTGCATAACAGAGCCACTCTCTTAAAGAATAAATGATAACAAACACTTATGTTTCCTTAAATTTAATGCAACGTAAACAACATTTTATTTTATATATTCATAAAGGAGTGATGTTGTCCAGATTGCCAGCAAACATCTTCTTTCTATAAGTGAACATGACTAAGAAATGTCACAATCACAGACTCCTGACTGACCCACTGCGCCTTAAGGAAGGGACACCAAACACAGATATCTACAATATAATTAAAGTGAAGCAAACAGCTCTCTTCCTTGTCAAGATGATTGCTGAACTAGAAACAAATTAGAAAACAAAGGCACGATACAAAACTCCCACAACCAATAAGTACAACAACAAGCAAAGTTTCCAATATCCACCCATCATTTCAGAAATTCTTAGATATTTTATCATAAATGAATCTGATTTGATAGAGCATATATGTAATTTACTATTTTAAAAATTGTGATGAGTGTGAACAGGTTCGACACAATGCTTTGGCTGCTTCTGAATAGCTTATTAGATTGTTTTGTTCAATTAAAAGAAAAAAAAGTGCAAATATCTAAATTTGTTTTAGGTTTTCAGGCTCAGTTGTATATGGAAAACGGTTGAGACAAATATATTATTATGATATATATTTTGTTTATTTATAGTTATATATGTTACTTAAGCAAATTTGACTGAACAAGCTTAAGGGAATGTATCATAGTTGAGATGTTGCATCAGACTTATCGTTTTATAAGTTTATAAATTGTATAACATAACATAGCAAAAAAAAAAAAAAAAAAAAAAAAAATAGCAAACAATGTGTTTTGTTTTTAAGTCAAGGAGTATACCATTTCTTAAAAGAAAAAAAATACAACCATATACACAGTCTCCTAATTAGTACTTATAACTTCTTCTTTTGGAATAAATGCTCCTTTTATGCCTAACACAGCCCCCATTTTAATGAAATAAACTTTCCAGTGATGTATAATTTAAGCCATTAAGCAATATTTGTTTGTCTTCTACTTTGTTTTATACGTTACATATTGAACATCGAACAACAAAATGATATTTTACCTCAGAAATGTTGTTAAGTATTACTCTAAAGTTGGTGATATCAAAACAATTATCGTAAGGTGTTTAAAAGCTAACAGAAAAAATGCTTATTTTCAAACTTAAGAGGTACTAAACTTATATAAAGTTTAATCTATGGTCATCTAATTAAACAGCTTATAACTGACGAAGTATTTATGTTAGAACGTATCTGTTTGCAGTTTTGGAATGGTCAGTTAACGCTCTTTTAAATACATTTTATCCTGAAGTAAAACACATATTGAAAATTTTGTCAAATGAAACTTTTTTTTACAAAATATCAATAATTTTAAGGGTATAGTTGAAAATGTAACGTAAATGACATTATAATGGACCCAAACAACTTTTAAAAACTTCAATATGTGTAGAGAATAGCATATTCTTACAGATTGCATAAATGTATTGTTCATTTAAACATTTCCACTTCTACCTAAATAGACTTAATTACATATTTCTGTTTTTAAGAAAATGAGAGGTAACATATTAAACACACTGTTACAGGTATGTTTGCAAGACTTAAATTGATTGCAATATCTGGTTTCATACCGCCTATACTATGTACTAAAGGATAAAACAAGTGAAAAAAGGGGGCATACCTAAATGCTTATTTTGACATTTTTGAATCCTGGCTCCTCTACTATAGGTTTCATTATGGAACTTTGAAACTATTAGAGGGTCACTGATGACGCCTAAATGGCAGAAACTAGCTAGTCTGGCCCAGGAAATATGCACACTCTTGTGTCAGTTCTTATGGTACAGACTTGCTTCCAAAGGACACCCTGTTAAGAACATATTCCAAAAAAGTTTTGTTCTAAAGGGTTGATGGATTTTTTTTATAGAAAATAATGTTTATTAATATTTATGAATATAAATTAAAGGGGACAGCAACCCTAATGCTAAGTATGTTTTATCAGCAAGAACTCTATAAATCATGAATTTTGATACAAGTATAACCAAAATCGGTCCAAAATGGGAAAGTTATGGGCATTTAAAGAATTCAATAAGGCCAACATTTAGCCGCCATTTTGAATATTGAATTAGTTTTCAGAATATTTTCAACTGCTTAATTCTTAGTTATAAATACTATCACAGCATCTGAATTTCAGCAGATTTGCAGATTTATACATACGGTAAATGTTTTATTAAAAATAATTGCAAGTAATTGAATTGTCTGTTATTTAGATTACGCATATTTAATAAGGCTATGTGACGTCATTAAGCCTACAAAATGGCCGCTAGCATTACAGTCCGTTTGCAAATATTCAAACGCCCACAATTTCTACGTTTTTCAACATATTTAGATGAAACTGGTATCAAAAATTATGGTTTAATAAGATCTTTCATATAAAACAATGTGATCATCAGGGTTCCGTGTCCCTTTAAAGATCTATATTGAAATATAAAAGAAAAAACACACATTTTTTCAATTCTCTGCGGTAAATTTGCTATTTCATGGATAAACAGTGCGAAAAAGAAATTTCGAGGAGGAATTTATTTGAGTTCCCCGCGAATTTAGTCTTACCTGGGCTTTGATGCTGATACTTTATTTGCGGCCTTTCTCAGAGAAATTTAAGTGGCTTAAAATATTTTTCAATTCAGTAATCAGTATAAATTTTAATCAAAAAGCCTTTGTATTATTCATAACTGACATCGACTTCAACTTTTTCTCCTTAAATCCGACAAAATGTGGGACCTGGTTGAGGTCTAAACTGATCGACACTCTGAAGATGTTTCTGAAAAATTGTTTTTGAAAAAGTTGATAACAACCGAAAATATTTAAGCCCGGACTGATAAATCAAAACGGTTTGACACTCTTACTGATGATGTCCCTGTGGAATTTGTTGAAAGAGAGAGACCATTCCATACGCTGTGTTTTGTAATATCAGCTTCTCCGGCCACTGTCAGTCCGCCAGCGAAACGCCATTCAGATGGCGTTTGGCTGACGGACCAAATGTTGCCCAATTTTATGATTTAGTCTACATTTTCAATGTTTAAACCTTGATGAAAATGCTTTATGCCGAGATGCTCTGTCAATCGACGCATTACCGGACCGCGTAGGGCAGTCGGTAACGTGTCTGGCTACAGATGCGTGTCTTACTGCAGATCCAGGGGTCGCGAGTTCGAATTCGGCCCGGTCCCATACTTTCGTGGAGATTGATCATGAAATAATTTCTACGGTCATTCTCCTCCCTTCCGCTGATTCATTAAAGAAGGGTTGTTGTCAGTTACAAGCGAAAGTATGTGCACAAATTACTGGTTAACCGCTTGCTCAAGCCTGCCCAGGAAAAAGTGTGGTTAAGTGAACTGAACCATAGCTGTTGACATGGGACGTAAAGCAACAAAAACAAACAAACGATCGACGCATTACATGTACATACGCATTATGTATTTATAACACGGAATTTGAAAAATAAATCCTGTGACCCCCTCGATATATCCAATGGACTATACTCAAGTTTATGGTCCAAACCAGAAGGAATAATCCACTTAAGCAGATAAAGGGTTAACGTTGAATATCTGCGAGAAGGATACCCTTACAAAACAAGAATAAACAAATACTTGATATCCACTAGTCTAGCTCCAGTCCTTAAAACAAATTTTCATCAATGTGTCATATCATATACTTGTAGCTAGTCTTACTCTGATGGCTGTTAGCCATCAGAGTAAGACTAGCTACAAGTATTTGATATGACACATTGACGAAAAATTGTTTTAAGAACTGGAGCCAGTCTAGATATCCACCAGTGAATTACATTGCTATTGGAGCTTTCAACTGATACTTAAGTAATGAATATCTTGGTCAGTTTTGACATTCAAGGCGATAAAGACGTTCTGCTTAGATTCTCTAGATCTTCATTGTCAATGTCTAAAACATGAATGGCTTTGAATAGCTTGCAACCGACTGGGTACAGTAGAACCTGTGTAAAACCGCCACTCAAAATAGAAAAAAAAACAAAGATGTTAATGACAAATGGTAGCTTAATGAAGGTCGAAAGTGTTGCAGAATGTTCCCCTAACAATGACGTCACGGATTGACGTGCGGCTAGCGTGACGCCGACGAGCAGTTGTTCGTTTTTATCTTTCCCACGGCCTGGTACGGGTAAAAACAACGAAAATCCCAATCTAGTGTGCCAGAATATAGTTTTCCCCTATTAGTGAATGTTCACTTGGCATTTATTCTCAGACAGGGTATATCGGTGCTGGCAAAACTGTTCTAGGGCTGGTACCCTGGTCTTTCTCTGGATCAGCTTTTATAATACATGTACGCTTTGGATCGTTTTATTCTATAATTCTAGAAGCTGTACTAAATCCATACTATGTGTGTGCGAGCACTGAAAGGAAGCTTATTGGCTGGCTAATAAAGTTTATCATATAACGTCGCGGCTATGAATAATATGGTGTCATGTATTTAAAGACCTATATTTCTGCCCAATAGAAATCATTAACAGATTTAACTGATAAAAGACAATTTCAGTATCTCACTGGATTAAAGGGGCCCCAAAGAGGGGACTTACCTGTATATAAAACAATTTCTTTCACTAAGATAAATATCAATAATTTATCAGAAAAAACCTAAACCCTTCATGGGACCACTTTATTGCCCCCTGTAAGGAAGTCGTAATCACCTCATAAAGATAAGCCTTTGATCTGACTGGAAAAGCCCTCAGTCTGTGGTACCACCTTAATAGTCTCAGAGTTTAGGTCGATTAAACCACTAGATAATTACCTATCTGGACGAATGGACACTCATAACAACGTTATATTTAATTATATGGCAGATTCTTAGCCTTTTCACGCTAAACAAAAACAACAACAAAAAAAAAGGTTTTGAGCATAGAATCTAACATTCGTGCCCCATGTATATGTATTATTGAATTCGTTTAACTCGTTGCGAAAAAAAGGATATCATGTTTGGCAATGCCTTCTACGTTATCTTTTTCTTCCTAAACTCAAATCCAATAAAACATTAGCACTCATGTTAAAAAATGATAAATGATAAAACCAAACCAATGGGTACAAATATGCAGATGTTCCACGAAACGAGAATATTCCATTCCATTCCATCCTTTTACTCTTATACAGTGTATTGTGTAAAGACATTTCAATGTTACCCAAGAGATACGTCATTACGTATGTCAAATATAATTCCGTCATCTTAAGATACAGGCTGTGGCAGTTTTATCACTTGAAATCCATTCAGTAACCCTGCCTTCTAGACTCCTTGAAGAATTCATTTTAACTGGTGAAATCACCATGACAAGAGAGTCCATAAATAGTTTTAAGTAAAAAGCTGATTAAATAGTTTGAGGTCGATGGTGTTTCACTCGTATAGACAAATGCTACTATTACTGACATTCAAAAGTGGAAGAATGTGTGTTAAAATCAGTGAGCTTGCGGATTTGTGGTTACAAACTAGGGCTTTCTAGGTTATTCATAGAAATTATATATTTTAGTGTCTGTAATTGTAATCAAATGTGTTTGTAATAATTCCATGTAGGGTTGATGTTATCGTTAATTTGGTTCGCAAAATACTTTGAATGATATAACTTGACTTTTCGCTAACTGTAAAGGCGGTGCCTCATGAATGCGTTATTAGGACTAGTCAACCTTAGGCATAGGTAACAGCTGAAAAGGAGGCGTGGTTTTATTCAAAAACCACTGTATCATCTTGTGCCACAACCTCAGTCATTATTTAGTCCTTAAAACGCCAGCAAAATAATTGCATCTGAAAATGTATATTTAACATAAGCAGGGAGGCAAACATTGTGGACCCAGATCAGACTGCTCCTACAGGAGCAGTCTGATCTTGGTCCACACTGTTTATCTATGAGGCTTCAAATAGTTAAGTGGACGACAAAAACATACATTTTGCGATTATGCGCTTTAAGAATTAAGAAATGTGAGTTCAGTGTGTATACGGTTAGGAATTTCATGAAATGCACGCACGTTTGCGCGGCTCAAAAAGCTTATTAACTCTTTACCAAATTATTAATAAAACCTGATTTCTCTTCCTTAGCAGATGAAATAGCCGAACCACACCCAGATATGAATATTAAAGTTGCCGCCTTTACAGTAAGCGAAAAGTTAAGTAATATAGTCTTGCACATCGTATATGCACAGTATGTAAACTGAAATAAACATCCTGTACCCCTTCCTCCTAGCTCACGCCTTATACATTATGAATTACAGCACTCGTGCGTAACTAGTTGTCGGAAATCGTGATGTGAGAGTTGTTGGTACAGCTGTAATTGCGAGGGCCCACCTATTAAAATTCATTTTTCCATAGATCTTAGTAACTGTTACAGTTACAACCATGTTCTCATGTTTACATGTGATTGCCAATTCCACTAAAACCATGCAAACTGGCATTTAAGCTCGTTTTCGACACAGAACGGCTATGATTGTGAGCAAGTCGTTTTTAACAAAGCAAAATGCAAAGGAGGATACCGTTAAAATCATGGAATAAAACGGATTAAAATAGATAAAAATGGCTTTTCTTACCTTGTTTGAATGTGTATTGTCTGTATCGCTAACAATATAAATCGAAACGTGTACATGGACCTAAATACACGCATTTTTCCGACTTCTGGTTACGCACGAGTGCTGTTATTCATGTTTATAAGGCGAGAGCTAGGAGGAATGGTACAGGATGTTTATTTCAGTTTACATACTGTGATATGGATATCTGATATGTTTCCTGGGATAGAACTTCCTATCTTATCCATGTTATCTAACACAGGCGGTCAAATGAGGTCTGTACATGAGGTCTGCTTTGCTAGAGCTTCTATACATGTTGCTGACTTCAACACTCGCAATAAATTTCTAACTCAGAAATTGCTTAGATAAGGTTATCAGTGTCATAAACTTAGCAAAACCTTTTCTAAATTTTACGGACGATACTATGATTTGATTTCTAAACTCCAAATTGGACTAAAATCTCTTTTGCACTAAGGACATGCAATTCAAACATCTATGTGTCTTAATCCACATCTGAACTAAGGGTGGGGTTAGTGCCGTGGTGTCGGTTTAAACCCTCTAGTAGAATATTTTTACTGACCGTTCCAAGGCGGTACTTCTTTTGTGGATCATTCATGTTATTTCTGTCTTGTGTTTGTTATGCTTCCGTGCGCGTCTGTTTATTGATGCCTTGTGGTCACCTGTTTGGAAAGGGCTGACCTCTTGGCTCTCGTTTGTGATGTTTAATTGTGAGTTTGTTACTTTCCCATTATTACATGTATCCTGGGTCAGGTGTGGTACTTGATTGTATCGATTCCTGATCTTTGCCCTCTTTCTTACTTTATTCAAATTCGATAAGTTTTGTTTTTGTTATATTTGCTTCGTTGACTTATTCTGTTTTGTGACAAAGTCATGTGTTCATTTCAGTTGTTAGGCCCACCGAGGTTTACCTGTTTGATATATTTTGCTCAGGTATTCAGTTTAATGTACTGTTGGGGCCTTATATCTTTTTATGCTCCCAACTTTGAAAACAGTTGAAGGGTCATATTGCTTTGGGTGAGTCCGTACTTCCGTGCTTTTTCTGTCCGTCCGTTCTTCTTTCCGTTCAAAATTTAAGATATGGTTTTGAAATTTCATAGATGAACTCAGCATCAAAAAATACTGACCTGTATTTTTTTGAAATCCGGATTATCTCCCTTTGTGGAGTTATGCCCTTTAAAGGGTCATAATGAAATTTATCATAAAGGATATTTCAAAATCTAAAACAGCTAGGAGCTTCAAACTTGGTCAGCTTTTCAAGGATAATGTGTAGATTTCCTGGTAAAAAAAAATCTTTTTTGAGTTATTGCCCTTTGCAAATTTGGACTTAGAAAACTCGGAAAACCGTTACAGATAGGAGCTTCAAACTTGGTAAGCTAATAGAGGATAATAAACAGACTACTTGGTGAAAATTAAACTAAAAACATTTTTTTGTTATTGCCCTTGCAAAGGGGCTCTTACAAGGTATGGGAAATTAACATGAGAGTCTGCCCGCGCTAGGAATTTATTAATATTATATTAATTAATTGCCTGGGGTATGACTTTTATATTTATGGTGCATTTGAGTTTTTATGCAATTCCATTGCTAATTTATGACGTCATGTATGATATCACTACCATACCTTATTAGGGTTCCCAGTTATAATCAATTTTAAAGTAATTTACATATCATGTAACATGCACAGAAATGTTTTACAAAATAACTATATCATTAATAAGTTCGTTGATACTATAAGTGGCTTTTTATGTATTAGGATAGTGGGTGGGCATTCATTTTTTTGACATGGTATCCCAATTTTCAACTGAATATTTTATATTCAGTCAAATTTGGAATTATAATCTTAACATGTAGGGGTCTTTGTCAAGATACCATTATAACATAAAAACTGTCCAAATATGTTAGGAATATGTTGACCAAATTTCATGAAATTCAAGGACTGGTAACATATTTTTCAACTTGATGTAAGCACATGACCCTAATTCATCGAAATGTAAAAAACACAATAACTATGTTTCAGTGTAAACATAATAATGATAATAATTATAATAATAATAATAATCATCATCAGTGTTTTTCCCTATTATTGATTGGCAAAGAAAAACAATGATCTTTAATAACAAGTTCCATGATTCTTATTTAATGAAGTGCATACACAATACTATAACCCAGAATGATACAATATGGTGACACCTGTACTTTCCATATCTAGTTTCTAACGCTAAAACTACATATAACCATTGCTACACGTAAGATGTAACATTATTAAGAATATTGATTCATACAGAAGAGAAACCTTATGGCAAGTCAATTTTTAAAGGAGAAGAACCTTATATCTTTGATTTTATAATTGTAAGTCTCATTAAAAACCGCTTTGCAAGTATACCCCTGTCAAACCTATTGGTTAAAATTAACTATTTTGGTCACAAAGAACTCTTGGCCAAAAAGGTATTGCTATTTTGATGCTTAAATCTTCTCTGTTCCTTCTGTTCTGTAAAACTGATGCTGATTTCCATCAAATAGCAACATTTATACTTTAGCTGGCTGTGTATTCTAGGCATACAGCTTTGTTTCTGGACCTCACTTACTCATGTAGAACACTGTTCTATGATACCTTTGATAAGATTCTATTACACTTTATCCTGGTCACGGCACCAAATTGTGTTAAAATGTGGTTACTCTAGTTCAGTTGGGATGTACAGAATATGCTGGGTCTTCTTTTTTTCACACATCAATTGTTATGATATTATGTTTCTTAAACAATAACATGCAGGACTTGAGGAAGGGATACACATTGTCTAGGCCCCATAGTACAATGACATGGGACCATGACTTTTGGCATTTTGCGTCATCAAATCATTTGAAATTGGCTAAATATGTCTTTCTATAAAAGTGGAAGTAGATTTTAAAACAACCTCCTTCTTTCGAGTTATTGATTCATTTTAACTAATTGATTCATTTTGCTAAAACTGACCTATACCTATAAGAGGAAAGAAATGACAAAGTTACCGGTTTTGGATTTTCATGAAATTTGGCTCAGATCAGCAGTATATATTATATGGCATGTTTTGTGATAATATGATATCTTGACGAAGACAGGAACATATCTATCTTTGGAATCGAATGTTCTACATGAATAAGTGAGGTCCAGAAACAAAGTGTATGCCTAGAGTATACAGCCAGCTAAAGTATAAATGTTGCTTTGTGATGGAAATCAGCATCAGTTTCACAAAACAGAATGAACAGAGAAGATTTAAGCATTAAATTAGCAATACCTTTGAAGCCAAGAGTTATCTGCGACCAAAATGATTAATTTTAACCAATAGGTTTAACAGGGGGGTAGTTTTGTGAATCAGGTTTATTAATGAGTCTTACAATTATAAAATCATAGATATAAGGTTCTTCTCCTGAATGAACGGACTTGTCATAAGGTTTCTCTTCTGTATGAATTAAATTCTTAATAATGTTACATATTAGGACTAAACATTGGCTAGATGTAGTTTTAATGTTAGAAACTAGATGTGTTAAATACAGGTGTCAACATATTGTATCTTTTTGGGTTATATTATTGTGTAAGCACTCCATTAAATAAGAATCCTGGCACTTAATATCGAAGAATATTGTTTTTTTCTTTTTCCAATCCATAATAGGGGAAAACACTGACCATATCAACTTCTACCAATAAACGCACTAGCATGATGATTCAAACTAAGCAAGTATTCAAGTATGATTTACACTGAAACATAATTATTATTTTTTTACATTTCGATGAATTAGGGCCATGTGTTTACATCAAGTTAAAAAAATATGTTACTGGTCCTAGAATTTCATGAAAATTGGTCTACATATTCTTAACATTAATGAATAGTTTAAATGTTGAAATGGTATCTTGACAAAGACCGCTATCTGTAAAAATGTTAATTCCAAATTTGACTGAATACAAAATATACAGTCGAAAATTGGGGTACCATGCTATAAAAATGAATGCCCACCCAATATCCTAATACATACAAAGCCATTTTAAGTAACAGCGAACTTATCAATGATATAGGTATTTAATAAAACATTTCTCCGCCCGTTACATGATATGTCAATTACTTTAGAAATGATTATAACTGGGTACCCTAAGGTATTATAGTGATATCAATAATGACGTTATAAATTAGCAATGGAATTGCATAAAAACTCAGACGCACAATAAATATTAAATTATACCCCAGACAATTAAATTACATAATATTTTCAAAATCCAAGCGTGGGCAGACTCCCATGTTAACTTCCCCATGCCATGCAAGAGCCCCTTTCTGAGAAAAAAATATTGAAATTTGATAATCACTTCTTCAGAAAACGTAAACCATAATTTATCCAAATGGTTTCGTGGTATCATATAATGCCTATGGTATTTTGGAGTCAATCGAGATGACAAATTATATGAATAAACTAAACTATAGATTCAGGAAAAAGAAATTTAGAGACAGGCACCACCACAAAGGTGGAGTAAGTCAGGACTGCTTCCTAAGCCTTATTCTTAATTATCTAATTCGGTAAAAACATTTTCATAGTTAAATATATACTGACGGACTTTAATTACGCAACACTAACTTCCCTTTATATCTTCAAAAAAACAGCTGAATGCAAAATTTCTCTGCTTCGATGATGTCAATCTGAGTTGGCTTCTTCAGCAAACACTTTAGTTTTAAACGTACAACTAAACTTGACGACGTTATTGGCTCCGTATGAATTTAGCCATTTAAACATTTCTTAAGTAGAGGAGATTTTAAACTATTGAATGAAAGGGTACACACAGATAAACGTCATATACGCAAATAAGCTGTATCACAGACCTTCCAATCAATAGGAGAGTGATTCATCGATGACTAATGAAGTCCATGATACAAATTTGATGCTTCTAGTGTTTCTTGATTTAAAGAATTAGGGAATCTTTCATTCATAACATTTGGTCACATTAAAAAGTTGACCCCTATCTCAATAAGTTTACATTTTAATGCATTAAGTTAATCTTAGTTGGACAAGTTTTCCATGTTTTACTTACAAATGAATGCTCTTTAACATACAACCAAAATTATTGTTCTTCCTTCTTTTTTGAGACATAAATTAAAGCTGTTATCCAAGTGTTGCGTTTTTAAAGTCCGTCAGTATATATTGAGTTTTTAATATGCAACGTTTAAAGAAAATATCCATGCGTGGGCACAGATGTAAGTACCCCTTTTGACATAGAAAACTTGATATCTCAAAAAAATCCGTCACAGCTAGGAGCTCCAATGTTGGCCAGCTGACAGAGGGTATTGAGTAAACTACCAGGTTTAACTTAAAAAATATCTTTTTTTAGTTAACGCCTTTGCATTGTTTGAATTAATGCCCTTTGCAAATTTAGAAATCGAATACATCCAATAAAGATATCACGAACACAGCTAGTAGCCTCAGATTTGGAGGATAGTGAAAAGATAACCTGGTGAACAGGATGGAAAACAAGCTAATGGTTAGGGGCATAGTGTTTCATAAACACAATTTCTAGTTATGTCTTGATTTATATGTCTAGGAGATGCTAAAGGGATAAGTTAGGGGTCTTCATGTAAACCAAACATCTATGTATCTTGATCCACATCTGAACTAAGTGTGAGGTTGCGTCGAGTCTTTCAGTAAATTACTTTTACTGATCGTTCCCAGGCGGTACTTCTTTTGTGGATCATCTGTGTTATCTATATCTTGTGTTTGTAATGCTTTCGTGTCTGTTCATTGCTGCCTTGTTGTCACCTGCTGGAAAATGGCTGACCTCTTGGTTCTTGTTTGTGATGGTTATTCTTTCTTTTTTTCACTTTCCCATCATTGTATTGATTCATGATCTTGTGTCCCCTTTCTTACTCTCAGTTAAGAGTGTTTAACAGAAAAAAATATTTTTATTATTTCTCAACCAAAACATATATTATGGGTAAGAAAGTATTTACTTTTACTCTGAAAAATTGTGTTTATCTAAACCTGTGAATTCATGTTAAGCCACGATCGCCGTTAGTCTGGGGCTTAAACTTGTGAGATTATGTATTGTTATCGTGGCAAAACACCATTTCATATATCATAAATTCAAGCAATGGACTGTCTTTTAATGGCTTCTTTAGCTCTGCGTGTGAATCTATATAAACAATCATTTCATTAGTATACAGAAGCGATGGCTATTTAATTGGTTTGAATATTCTGAGGATTAAGTAGTCGCTTTCTAAAGCGTCATCACGCGATGAATTTATCCGAATTTGAACGGTTTAAAGCGGACCGCTAAGGCAATGGTAAGACTGTGAACTTTTTGAAACACCTAGTCTTAAAGTAGCATTTTCTGTTCTAATAAGCTATATGTACCTGAGTGATACCTCCGAAAAACAAGTCGTGAGTCTGGCATCTCAGAGTGTCTCAACATACAGGCGTTACAAAAAATGTACCGGAGCCAGTGTACACCAATCGCAGAACACTTGGGTCACAACTGTGTTATATAACTTCTGACTGCGGTACAAACTATTTTGATATATCGACTTTTGTATGAAATTTTCTTTTATACTTATTTGTAAGTGTTGTTCGAAATTTTTAATCTTTATTCTCTTTCGATATTTTAGCTAATTTAGCAAGATCGAAAACTATCAATGCTAATTGTAAGCAACTATTTAAAACGAACGCTTCTAAGTAACTGGTGCTGATATTATAAATTTGGAAATTTTCAAGAGTTTTTTTAAAAAATCCTCGCGAAATGGCGAAATCACTCTGTCAATTACTGATATAGGTAAATCATGTCCTAGTCGCGATTTTTTAACGTCGCAAGTATGTCTTTTAACGCTATTCGCGAAAATGAAGTTCTCACGAAATTTTCCGGATTTACAGTAATCTTAAAGTAGCATTTTCTGTTCTAATAAGCTATGTGTGCCTAAGTGAAAAAAGTCCAGAGAAGTGTCTCGAAATGCAGGCGTTACCACCAATCGTAGAACGCTTGGGTCACAACTTAACTGAATGTGTTATTTTATCTTTGACGACGATACAAACTATTTTGTTATATCGAATTTTGTATGAAATAATTACATTTATACTTATTTGTAAGTGTTGTCTGCAATTTTTGATCTTTATTCTCTCTCGATATTTTAGCTATATATTAGCAAGATTAAAAGACTATCTATGTTAATTGTTAGCAACTAGTTAAAACGAACGCATCTTAGCCACTGGTGCTGATACACTATAATCTACAGTAAAACCTGTCTTAAGCGGCCACTCAAAAATAGACAAAATAAAGATATTAATGACAAATGTAGCTCAATGTAGGTCGAAAGTATTGCAGAATGCTCCCCTTGGGGCATTCTGCAATACTTTTGACCTGCATTAAGCGTTAATTGGTCTTGCCATTTTTCTTACTTTGAAAAGCAATTTTTGGTCTTTTTGAGAGTGGCCGTTTTAGACAGATTTTACTGTATGTTAATTGTAAGCAACTACTTAAAACGAGCGCTTCTAAGCAACTGGTGCTGATACACTATAATCTAAATGACAAACGCGATTGGTAAATGCACTTGATGTGAACTCCCAGGTGGACAAAGTCGCAAATATGTTGAAGGAACCTGCTATAAAGTTTTCCCGGAGAAATAAATGTTTAAACAATTTAATAGAGTTATCGATCGTAAAAAATGAATGACTGCTTGTTAAAGATTTTCAGACAACACTTTGAGATAAGAATTCTTTACCCACAAGTGCGTGACACTAGCGTAACATCAATGCCAGACAGAACTAAAGATACTTGGACACAAAAGGAAATTTTAAAATAATTAAATTGTTTCAAATGGTGCTGAGAAAGAAAGATAAACTTCCGAAGACTATAGTGGTTATGATATTCAAGTTAGTGTAATAATCCAAACCGAACTTTTGAGTGTGTCAGGATAGAAAATGATCGGTATAAACATTCAAACATATGTAACTGTGCTTTGATGGAATTAGTAAGGAATCGATCAATCAATTTTTATGTTTGGGTGTTCTAACAATCCTGTGGACTCCAAGATATATGACGTCTTATTTCATTTCAGAAGTCACATTAAGTGCTTAGGCCAAATAACAACATACCTGTGTTTAGGGTAACCCGACCCTACTTAAATTTACTGGTGAAACCCAGATTTTGTTGCATTGTTTCTGAAAAAAAATATAATTCTATGCATTTTGAAAGGCAAAATGCCTTTCAAAAGGCATAAAATTATATTTTTTCCAGAAGAAAAAATATATAAAAAATATGTGTCTGCCCTGCCTAAAATTTTCAGACCTGTTACCTGAGACACACTTATATTTTTTATTTGGCCTTATCTGAAATATAAGGAATGAAGGAATGAATTAATAGGACATTTCACCGATAAAATAATTTATTACATGGAGTCGCGTCTGGGAGTGAAAAAACGCCAACCATGCAATAAAATCGATAAACCACTAGTGTTTACAGATTTAGTATCGTAACGTTATGACGTCCATAACAACGATGCGCAGGTAATGACAAAATTATAACGTTTTTATGGCAGAAATGAGATTTCAAAGTAACATTAATGCCATATGATACAGAATCTAACATTCGCGCTTCTGTAATACTGAACTTACTAAACTCGTTGCGAAAAGAGATAAAATGTCCAGCAAGTCCGCATTTGATCTCTTTTCTTTAACTCGTTTAATTTTATATGATTATGCCAGACTTCATAAGGGTATATTTATTAATATCATTTTAAACTATATCCATACCTACAATTGAAAAAGAAATGAATGGCTGTGTACTTTCTTGAGACGTTTTCGATAAAGCCAATAACACAGATGAAGTTACAAAACAAACCAGGGTGCATACTGGACAGTTTTCAAAAATAAGAGCAATATTTAGAGAACATACCATAATCGCCTAAGGGCAAACGGTACACAAATCCTTAATAGTATGGAAACAATGAGAAGTATAGATAGAACTTGGATGAATATACCATACAAATCACATAGCACACAAGACATTGTCAACAATCGGTTGCAATAAAGACAGTATATGGAGGAAATTACCTTTAGCACCAAGGTGGCAAACTAGACACTCATCAACAATAGTTTGAAAATGATATATCAAGAGCAAAGATGCAGGTACCAAACAAACCGAGGAGCAGGCTATTAAAGTGGAATAATGACAAGGGCAGAACATAGAGGAAATTATCATACAAACCGAGGAGGACACACAGGACACTCTTCGACAGGACACCACTCTTCTGAACATTTTGGTTCTCTTTGGTAAGTTTTGTCATATATACACGGCGTAAAAAGGTAAGCACCACCTAAAGATTTCGGAAAAAAACAGTGAAGCTTTCTAAATTTGAATTTATAATTGTTGTATTTATGAGGTTAGATAAAGTGGTGACAATTAACAGCAAATTTTGATTCGATTAGCATTAAGGTTATCGACTCTAAGGCATGACAAATGCACACTTGCCCCTAAAAATGTCCCTATTCACTGTCCCATTGTGGCATTTTTATACCGCTACGAGATGAAAATTGTTAATGCCATATTATGACAAACCAAAACATGTTCTGTCTGTAAATTTCAGATGATTATCTCTGATAGCACACATGCTATGGAGGTGTAAAGAATGGCATGCTATATAGTGAAAACGCAAAAATTATAAACATGTGATTAACCATCTCTGTAACTAGCAAGAAACCTTGAGTTCGCTAGAACCCTTTTGACACTAGTCTGAAAAATAGGTCAAGTTTATTTTCGCGTTTATAAAAATTCAAAGGAAGTACTTTAGGGTCTGCTATGACGCTTTTAAGGATATACCCCAAAAGTAGGGGTTGGTGTATACAGGACGCCGTAGAACTTTAACAAAACTATCAAAGGTCATTCCGACAGGTTAGACAGACCAAAGAAAGACCTTGGTAGCAATATTTTACAAATGTATTGTTCTTTTGAAGAAAAGCATACATGAAAACCGTCACTGAAAAAAAAGGTTTGTGTGTTGCTTAACTTTTGACGCTGTGTATATATTAGACTAATAATATCTTGAATCCTTAAAAGAGGACCAACGATTGGTTTTCAAGCCCGATTGGAGCATCCTGCAATACTTTCGACCTTCAATAAGGTACAATCTGTCATTACTTTGTTAAGTCTATTTTTGAGTGGCTGCTTAAGACACGTTTATAGTATTACCTGCTTAAGACAAATGTAAATATACATAATGTTGGCTATAGCTAATCAATTCTCTGCTTTGTACATTCCTTTTCGTATGCAGAAATAATGTGAAACGCATTTTCAGCTGCATGTCATATGTTTCTTTAATTTAGCCATCCTTTTAACCGTCATTATTATGTTAGATACATGGACAAGTGTGAATGGTGACTATTTGACACTTGGGAAAATGTTATGTTGTGTTAGCAAGTATGGTCAGTTGATGCATTAGAATAGCTAGGTCATATATCCTTGTTTTGAACAAGGGATAAGTCAAATATATCCCACTTAACTACATATATAGTTAAATAATTTTATTTTGATAAAGAATCCCAATTTTGCGTTGGAATTGTCATTAACAAACGGCGTAGTTAATTAGTTAATAGTTAGTTATCCTCTTCTAGATGGAGAAGGTCCCCGCTCCTCTTATTGTGGTGTATATATCATAGCTTATTCGCTTGATAAAGTTTGTTCTATTGCTGGTGATTTCAACAAACGAAATAAAAGTTACAAAAACAAGGCTATCAATATGATCATAAAATTCGTTTAGAAATGCTAAAATCTATAATAGTGAACTATTCTGCAAGTCTGCAAGCTGGATGCCTAAGCTACATAAAAGAAGTATTATTGACAAAATTACAGCTTCCAATGATATTATGTGCGTTACACAGATTAAATTTCCCCTTTGAAAATTGTAATTGTGACAAACATCATTTACTTTTACAGCCGATTTGTGCATTTTTCCAAATATTTTTTAATCTTAGTGTAGTTATATATTTATTTGACTAAAAGAAAAAACAAAGTTAGCTTTCCTGTCTTAAATATATTGTCATATACATGTATGAGCTGTTAAACAACAATATCCCTAATTTTAAGCAGCCAAATTTGTCACGCCCCTAGTAAGCCTTAATTATCTAATTTGCATATTCATGGATATAATAGAAAACATTAATAATAAGAGTTAAATAGTAGAATATATAAGGAATGTACGTACATCATAACCCATATGTCAGCTGCTAAATATTCTAGACTACCAAAATTGGTACCAAATGAAAGTTGAGACATAGTACTTTAACACAATAGTCCGATATACAAAACTAATTAGCGTATTTGTGAATATTAATGAAAACATTAAAAATAGAAAGTAAAATTGCAGAAAATTTAAATCAGGTATATCTACAAAATTATCTATATCTCATCTGCTAATTGATATAGACTTACAAACTGGTACCAAATAAATGCTTAGACATAACACATTGTATGCGATGATCGGATAGGCAAATCATTTTATGATTTTTTTTCTTGAAAATGGTAATAAAATTTATGAGGTGTACGTACAAAATTACTCATATCGTAGCTGCGAATAATCCTAGACTACCACCCATGGTACCAAATAGAAGCTAAGACAAAACACTTTACTCCATTATGTGAAATTATCAAATATGTTAATTTATTAATATTAATGTGAACATTAGAAATGAGAAAAAAACGTAGAAAAAAATGGTGGGGGTCTCCTTCTAAACTTACATATATCTCATCTTTTTTAAAATTGTTCTAGACAATTAATCTTGGTATCAAATAAAGGCTTAGACATAACATTTTATTCCAATGGTTAGATATACAAATCATTTTATAAACATAGTCATGAATATTGATGAAAACTATAGAAAACTAAATAAACCTGAAAATGAATCAATAAGGCTGTGTCTACAAAAAAAAAACTACCCATGAATAAACAAATTAGATAATTTGCGTATCAAATAACATTATAATAAAACTTTTTCTAAACTTAACTTTGGAAACAAGTTTAGAAGTCTAGGTAAAATAGTAACTGAGATATAAGTAATTTTGTGAGTACATTCTATTATTTATTGTGTCTCTCTTTTCTCATTTCTAATATTTTAATTAATATTTATGAATTCATTGTTAGATAAATTGCATATTGGACCGTTAAGTAAACTTGCTATGTCTTAGCATTAAATTGGTACCAAGGCTGGTACACTAGGATAGTAAGCAGCTGGAATGTAGATATTTTGTAGGTACATCCCTTATTTTTTATGAGTTTTCTCTTAATTTCTAATGTACTCATTAATATTCATGAATATGCAAATTTGACAATTAGCATATCTGTCCATCGGATAAAGGTCATATGACTTAACATTCATTTGGTACCAAGTTTTAAAATTTAGAATGAGTTGCAGCTGAGATATAAGTAGTCTTGTATTCTGTAGAAGTGCATTATGGGTTGCCATGGAAACCATGCAATTTCACATATCTCAAATGAGTTTATTTTTTAGGGCAATATCCTCCCGCCCTCATTTAGCTGGTCTCACAAAACAATTTCAAACCCCTTTGAAGCTGTACTGATGGAGCAAAATTGGTTTAATTAGCCCCTAGGGTACTGGGGAATGTGCATGCTGTTACTTTTTATAGATACAAAATGTACCATATATTTTGGCATTTTAGGGATTATGGACATTATGACACATTTTTTAACACAAAACAACCGGTTGATTATCAAAGTAAGTAAGGGTGCAAAGATCAGGAATCGATACAATCAAGTACCACACCTGACCCAGGATACCAATGGGAAAGTGACAAACTCACAGTAGACATAACAAACGAGAGCCAAGAGGTCAGCCCTTCCAAGCAGGTGACCACAAAGCACATATAAACAGACGCGCACAAAGACATAGCAAACACAAGACAGAACAAAAACATAAAAGATCCACAAGTTTCTTTCTCATTATTTTGTTACCTGAAAAGCTGGTAAAAAGTCCAAAATCGTACAATTAATTAAACTTACATTTAAATAGAAGGATTATGTACGATTTTATAAACTAAATTAGGGTCGAAAATTTAGTTTTACGGCGACCCGCAAGCGGAGCCGTAAAACGCGATTTCCGAAAGTATATCCGACGATATACCTCCCCAAATGAAAATTTTGAATACGGTTATCCCCATTCTAATGCACTATTAACATTTTTCCTTCAAAAGGACAGTGAAAGCGTTCTTTGTTGCGCCTATGCGTCCAGCGGCTGCCAGCTGCATAAAACCGATTGCCAGCTGCATATATTCACTTGTCAACCAATGAAAAGCGACTTAATGACGTCGGGATTGCGACAGTATATCGCAGGATATACTGTCGCAAATTTATGACGTTATCCAATCAGACGTTGCGTTGCATTTGCAAGTGCATTATAATGGACATTTATCACAATAAACACGGTAATAGCCTGTAATAATTATGTAAATTAACGACAAAACCATGTACTGTAAGGATAAAAGCATCTTAGGACATAATACTAATGATTTTGTATAAAAAAAAACATGGTAAAAAAGAAAACATTTCATTAATATGCCGAATTCCATGATTTTGACGGCCATCTTGACATGATGCAAACTAGGTCGCCTTTTCTTAGCTTGCAAACATTTGGAATTGGATTCAGCATACCAAATTTCTCCTAATCAAGGTATCAAACCCTTTTATTTGAGCCGCAGCATGAGATTTCCAACAATTTGACATTTTGACAAGTGTCGACTCGGACCAGCCTCTGCAGCCTCCTTTTAAGCTTAGAAACTCCAAATGCTGTTCAGTCAGCAGCTTAACTATCATAGAATACTCAAGCGACTAGCAAAGGCTCTGATCAGACTGCGCCTATGCGCAGGCTGATCTGAGACTTTGCTGGTCGCACACACCACATTGTTGGAAATCTCATGGACTGGCTCATTTATAAATTCCAGTACTTGTCAACATTCTGTTTTTTTTCTTGACTACTAATGCATGTCAAAACATGTGAGCAGTTTGATATTTGGCTGGCAAGTATGATATAAATATAGCTGGTGCCTTGATGCTATTAGCATGGAATACTTGTATATACTTTCAAAAATATTTTTCACAAAGGTTGTTCCTTTTTTTAGTTTCTCGTGTTACTGTTTATCTGCAATAAGTCTGTGATACCTCTATTGGATGGAATATAAAGTGTGGAGTGTCGGATATAGCAGACACATTGAATATGTATCTAATAGCCATTTCGTAATATTTTTCAATCATTTTCAAATCAATACTTTCAGACACAACAGAAATTGTGTATTAATAGACTTTCCGCTTACTGTAAAGGCGGCAACTTTAATATTCATGGGCGTGGTTCGGCTATTCATCTCCTAAGGAAGAGAATCAAGTTTTATTTATGATTTGGTGAGAAATAATAAGTCGTTTGGGCCGCGCAATCATGAAAATCCTAACCATTTACACACTGACTCACATTTATTAATCCTTAAAGCGCATAATCACAAAATGCATGTTTTTGGTCGTCCACTAAAATATTTGAAACCTCATAGACAAATAGTGTGGACTCAAATCAGACTACTCCTGTAGGAGCAGTCTGATCTGGGTCCACAATGCTTGTCTCTATGCTTATGTTAAATAGACATTTTCCGATGCTGGCGTTTTAAGGACTTAATAATGTGTTTTGCGTCTATACTGAGGTAATGGTGCAAGATGATACAGTTACTTTTGAATAAAACCACGCCTCATTTTCAGCTTTTACCTACGTCTAAGGTAGACCAGTCCAAATTATGCATTCATGAGGTGCCGCCTTTACAGTAACCAAAAAGTTATATAATACAATATCATTTTTATTTAATGTCTAAATTTCTAACCTTCGGGCAATTATCAGTTCATTGCTGAAAACCACAACGAACTATTGTTATTGGTAATGTCATGCAGCAAGATAAAGGTTGTTTGCATTACGAATCAATAAATTCCCATCACTGTTACCAACCGAATTACATGTTGGGTATATTTAGACTTTTCGCTTACTGTAAAGGCAGCAACTTTAATATTCATATCTGGGCGTGGTTCGGCTATTTCATCAACTCAGAAAGGGAAATCAGGTTTTATTTATAATTAGGTAAAGAGTTAATAAGCTTTTTGGGCCGCACAAACGTGCGTGTAATTCATGAAACTCCTAACCACTGGAGTATACAAACTGAACTCACATTGATTAACCCTTAAAGCGCATACTCACAAAATGTATGTTTTTGTCGTCCACTAAACTATTTGAAGCCTCATAAATAAACAGTGTGGACCCAGATCAGACTGCTCCTATAGGAGCAGTCTGATCTGGGTCCACACCGTTTGCCTCGCTGCTTATGTTAAATAGACATTCAGATGCAGGTATTTTGCTGGCGTTTTAAGGACTAAATAATGACTGAGGTTGTGGCACAAGATAATACAGTTACTTTTGAATAAAACCACGCCTCATTTTCAGCTTTTTCCTATGCCTAAGGTTGACCAGTCCTAATTACGCATGCATGAGGAGCCGCCTTTACAGTAAGCGAAAAGTCAAGTAATAGCAGTGTTAATCGGGGGTAAAATTAATTGATTATAAGGTTTTGAGAAATAGTGAGTATAATCAGTAAAGACCACAATCACAAACTTCAGACCAACCCAAGGCACCCTGGAAAAGAACCACAGCACTGCTACTTATTCTCAAAGGCCATAGCGGGATCCAAATAGTTTTGCCATCGACATTCTCCAGGCTATACCAAATAAAAGTTGAGACATGCATGTGTATATATTTGACCTTGGCCTTGGCAATCAAGAACATTTTCTTTCATCTACACATCATACACCATGTTTCAAGAGTATTTGACCATTTCTATATATCTAGTCATTAAGGACATTGACAATTTTTTGAAGAAAAAAAACCAGACCATAAAATATTGGATGCATCTGCAGCTTCACTTTCTTCTAACCCTTTCCTTCATGAATATTCATGCTTAGGTCCACCCCCTATGAATAATTATATAAATTTACTTGCACGTTTGTACATAGAACAAAGAAAATACTAATCAGATCCACTAGTGTAGGATCATATCTAATCATATTTTCATAAGCAAACGGAGTAGACCTTGATCAGGCAGCTCTTACTGCCTGCTGCCTGATCTGGGTCTGCTCTGTTCGTAAGCATGTTAAAATGCGTCTCTATGAGGTAAAGGGCTAACAGAGATTTGTTAGACAGCAAAATTTTTGTTAAAGCAATATCTTAACAAACCTTTGTTGAGCTATCTTAAACCAAGCACTTTTTTACTAACGAAGTGTTAGATAAAAGTATGTTTCCTCTAAACAAACATTTATTAAGTTATCTCAAACAAAGATATATTTTACTAGCCGGTGCTAGGGGAGTAAAAGTTGTTGCCCATTCCAATAACGTTTATGTGCAGACTTAATGAAACATGGTCTGTAGTTATCAAATTTGGTAGGTTCTCTCTATATCGAAAGGATGTGCTTTCCAAAGTGTTTTTTTAGGAAAATTACATTTCTTTGTAGTCGAAATGAAAAAATATTGAATGGTAAAAAGATGTTAAACACTGTAAAAATGTAATATAAAACAGTGACAGACGTTAAACTATAGGTATATTCTCTGGCTAAGCCCAGATATGTTGTAATTTTCAAGCAATCTGATCACTTGGCTTCTAAAGCAAGTTAGTCAGCATCCACACTCTTTTTTGTTGAATATGTACCTGTGAACCGATGGCAAGAAATACAATTAGGTCATATGACTTGCTAAGAATTATAACTGGATATGACATGTTAATTTATTGAGGAGAACAATAGTAAATGAGCCGTTGCATGAGATTTCCAACAATATGGTATGTGGGACCAGCAAAGGCTCATATCAGCCTGCGCATACGCGCAGTCTGATCAAGTCGCTTGAACATTATATGAGAGTTAAGCTCTGTCCGAACAGGTTTGGAGTTTCTAAGTGTAAAAGGAGGCTGCACAGGCTCATCAGAGTCTACACGTGTCAAACTACCACATTGTTGGAAATCACTTGTCACGGCTCAAATGATTGAGAATTTTTATCACATTACGCTAGAAATATAATTTCTCGGAAATCAACAATGACGGGACATATTAATCATGCAACGTTATAGGCTGGCAGGAGTACAGATATTATTTATGAAGTCTTGGTCCTGATGTGAGATTGATGACTTACTTATCTTATGAGTCCTTATACCATTTTGGCTGATTTCATTGATATATAGTGGCTACCCTGCTCACGTGTCTGTGTATTTGTCTGTGTGTTCTGAAATCCATGTACAGGCCACATATTTATCACCGTTTGGAATTATGTCATAATAGCCCAGGTTCGTATACAGAGACAACATGTTACAAAAAAGAATGGTCAGTATGGCTTACTCAGGTTTTCAATGCACTCCCTTGGTCTGAAAACATATCGTATACGCCGATTCATGTAACGAAACGTCATAAGAAGAGAAAGTTAAACATTCCCTATATGCACCTAACATTAGGTTGCATACATATATCGCAATGATGTCTATTTACCATTTGCGTCTAAGCAGTTTTAACATCCATATGTGTAAGTTATTGTATGGTTTGTGCGTATGTACGGAAAGATAATCCACGAGCTTTAGCGAGTGGATTATCTTCCGTACATGCGCACAACCATACAATAACTGCCTTATTGCACCAGCATGCATGTGCACGTTCTGCATTTTGAGATATCTGATGTAAAACATTCGAACATCACTCAAAGGTGCAATAAATACACATAACAATAGTAGGAATACACATGTAAGCAACAATGATAGAATATTAACTTACCATTATGCCAATGTTATTTGCATGCAAGAATGAACCATTTATATGAATGGATTTTTACTTAAAAACCCTTCCATAACCCAAAACATATGCTTTGGTTAAGTAATAAGAAAAAGAAAAGTATTTTCAACTACGCCCTCATATCTGGAAGCCCGAGTCCTATTCTGAAATCACATGTCCACCTAGGTGGGTTTACGTGCAATGAGAAAGTTTCAATCACTCCGCCTAAGTGGGAGGTCAAAAGTCAAAAATATAAGTTTTGTATTCACTTGTTATTATTTTGACCTTGGGTGTGATTTTGCAAATATTTCCCACTTGTGCCCACCTTAGTGAGCATGGACAGATCCAGGGGGTCCGGACCCCCACCCCCCCCCCCCCCCGCCTAAAAAACACACAAATATATAGGCTTCTTAGCAATACTGGTCTTGAATCCGGCCTAAAAATTACAAAACTCAATTTTGGGACATTATCGGCTCGCCAGCGAAACGTAATTTAAATGACGTTTCGCTGGCGGGTTGATGATGACCCGCTTATAGTGGTACTTGTTTGGATCCTCTCTCCCTCTAAAAAATAAAAAAATAAACAACGTTACCAAAGTTGGATCCCCTCTAACAAAAGTTTCTGGATCCACATATGGTGAGCGATGGTTTCAGTCACCCAAAAAAAGTAAGTGAGTATGATCAGGAAATACCACAATCACAAACCGTAGACAACCACATGGCACCACGAGGAAGAGCCACTCAACCACCACGAGACACCAGGAAGACAAATTAAGCAAAGCAACCAGCTCTCTCTTCCCCATCAAAAGTATTGCAATACTAGAATGAACAACAAAACATAGAACAACTACAAACTCCCACAATTGGAGTAACAATAAACAAAAAGGTCAACAACAACAGAAGCACCGCCTTAGAACAGACAGCAGCCTAAGCCACCGGGGAGGGGGCATAAATTCATTTTACTGATACCAAATCTTTGCCCTAGATTCTGCTGTTGTTGAAGTACAAGAAATGATCGGCTCCCACGGAGGTCTTCTAACTAATACAATGTACAGATAGTCAGAGCTAAAGAAAACCTCAAGGTGAGCCACGGTGGGCCCAGCTACAGAAAAGCATCAGGCGCCAACCCACCGATTAAAGCTATACATCAGAGCCGTCATAGAGTCTGAGGCCTGACCCACCGTCGTGCAATTAAAGAGGAAACCATAACTATATAAACCGTGATTGGGTTTAAAACCAGGCATGAAGACTGTCGCATGACATCAACGTTATGTCCAACCCTTACATAACGTTTTACAATATTTTTGAATTCATCACTAAAATAAGGTTTTCCAACAAATCGTTTGAATTTATAAACTAAATCACCATAAAATATAGGTTCTGATATGCCTTGTTGCAGAATAGTTTTTAACCCAATGTTGTATTTTTTTAACAATTAACTTAATTAATTGAGTGTCTGTGGTAGAATTTAGAAAATGCTTTTCGAATTTTATGATATTTATAACCTTGTTTTAATAACTTAGCAGTTAAAAATAAGTTTCTGTTGTTGAAGTCATCAACATTAGAACATACTCTAGCAAAACTAATAAGCTGAGAAATATACACACCATAGGAAGGGGATGGGGGGCCAGGAACATCTCGATCAGGAAATGGGAAATCTACTATTTCAAAATTAAATTACCCCGTTATCATAAATTTTAGAAGAAACTATGCCATTTGTTATTGACAAGTTCAAGTCCAAAAACGGAGCTTCAGTATCAGAAGAATTAGCCTTATTTAACTGAAGTTCAGTAGGATATATCTGACCTACCACTTGTTCAAAATAAGGATTTTCAATATTTAGTTAGTCATCTAAATATCTGGAGGTGGAGTTAAAAGCTTCAATAAAATCAGTTTGATTATTGTCTGGCAGAGACAACATAAAGTCTCTCTCATAACAAAACAAAACAAATCTGCAACAAGAAGAGCACAATTAGTACCCATTGATATACCTACAATATGTCTATATAATTTCGAGCCAAATTTTATAAATCCTCGAACTCCAAGATCAACGATTGTATGAGTTAGATTAATGAGCCGCGGCATGAGATTTCCAACAATTTGAAATTTTGACAAGTGTAGACTCAGGCGAGCCTGTGCAGCCTCCTTTTAAGCTTAGAACCTCTAAAAGATGTTCGGTCAGTAGCTTAACACTCATAGAATATTCAAGCGACAAGCAAAGGCTCTGATCAGACTGCGCATATGCGCAGGCTGATCTGAGGCTTTGCTGGTCGCACATACCAAATTGTTGGAAATCTCATGCACTGGCTCAATTTATAATGACATCTTAAATGCCAACTAATGCTTTTCATGATGGTGGCCTCAGCAATTGGCATATGGGTACAAGAAATTTCATTCTCATTTTACTCTGGTACAATGTACAGTAAAACCTGTCTTAAGCGGCCACTCAAAAATAGAAGAAACATGGATCTTAAAGCCAAATGGTAGCTTAATGAAGGTCAAAAGTATTGCAGAATGCTCTAGGAGCATTCTGCAATACTTTTGACCTGCCTTAAGCAATAATTGGTCTTGAAAATCGATTTTGGTCTTCTTTTTGAGTGGCCGCTTAAGACAGGTTTTACTGTACCCATCTTGTATTTCTAGGGAGACATAGTGGGGTTGAATGGAAGGAAACACTTTATCTTCGATGCTAAGAAACCTTAAACCTGGTGCAGATTATGTCATTAATTTCAAAAATGTTTTGGTTCAAGTGGCTTTTGGCTATACAAAGTCAATCTAGGTTAGGAATATGCTGATATTTTGACAACTTAAATACTAAAGGCCTACATATAGTTGGACATTAGATTTTTCCTTCATTTTTGAATATGCAAAATCACACCACGTGATTGAACTAAAGTCTTTGACCAAATCTCAATACACCATAACTTGTGACATTTCCCTTAGCTCGTACCCAGCAGGCTGCAGCTTGGTGGACATTGGCACTTGAGTGTACAAACATATCTGAAAGGAAATGTGTACTATAGTGGATAAGCATATCTAAATAAAATGAAAATGACTTAAACTATTGATTTTCAATTTCACATCAGAAGGACCCAAGGGTGTTGTCAGTCTATTTCTTAAACAATCTGTTAACACAAGAACAGATCTTACATAGCCCTATTTACCTTCCGGTCATTAAATTACAGTAAAACCTGTCTTAAGCGGCCACTCAAAAAGAAGACCAAAATCGATTTTTAAGACCAATTATTGCTTAATGCAGGTCAAAAGTATTGCAGAATGCTCCTAGAGAGCATTCTGCAATACTTTTGACCTTCATTAAGCTACCATTTGGCTTTAAGATCCATGTTTCTTCCATTTTTGAGTGGCCGCTTAAGACAGGTTTTACTGTATACGTTAAAAAAATGCACCATATATACAAACCTAGTATTTTAAACCACTGACCAGCGGCCGCCTATGAGTAGAGTTAGTGGTTCCAATCCAAGACATCATGGCTTGATATTTCATGTATGAACTACTGACCTAAATTCAAAATAATTTCACAGAATTGTTCCTCATAATACCCTCTACCAAAATTGCACAAATTGTTTAGCTCCGCTGAACAAAAGGGCTGTCAGAGTTCCAGACCAGACATACCTTTAAACGGCATTTCCTCCTGAACCACTGGTCCAAATTCAAAGTAATTTCTCAGAATTGTTGCCTTGTGATGCCTTCTACTATAATTGCACAAATGATTTGTAAAAGATATCTCCACCTGAACCATTGGTCAAAATTCAAACTAATTTAAAAGAATTGTTTCTCATGTCGTACTCTACCAAAATTTTACAAATGGTTTCACTCCACTGATCAAAAGGGGCTGCCAGAGCTCTAGATGAGAAATGTCTTTAAATAAAATCCACTACTGAACCAATAAGTCCAAATTAAAAATGTTATAGGAATCTTGTAAGGGAGACAGATCTTGCAAGATGGGGCTATCTTGTATGTAGAGAGTTTTCGCCTGATTCTGGGAAGTATGATTGCCGCATACAGATAGCTACATTGTCCATTTTATGTTTTAATGTGTCACAGGTAGACTTTCCCATAAATGTGTCTTCAGTTTTATCATAACAAACAGTGCAGACCCTGATGAAATGCAGCAAACTTCCAAACTGCCCTTTCAGGGGTTTCCAGTATACAAAGGGTTTATTGCCCATTATCAGACAAGTTCGATCGAGTAATGCCCCTGGATCTGAAACCACTAGGTCTAGAGCCTTGGTATTATGTTTGTAGCATCATCTTGTGAACCGCTACCAAGTTTGTTCAAATGCCCCTGACGGCCAAATATGGCCCCGCCTCGGATGTCACTTGTTTTATTTGTTGAGGTTCCAAAGCCTGTTAAATTTGTCAACACAACCCATGTTAAGTCTTAATGAAATGCTGATCTATCATAATTCATAGCTGGACGTTAAGAGGAGCTATGCACTCCTATACCATTATAAACAGTCATTCTCAGGTGTGCGACCCAGGGCCCAAGGGCCTTCTTGTTATAATCTACCATTACCAATAGTGTTTTTATCTTTGCATACAGCGCAGACCCTGCTGAGACGCCGCGTTTCATCTGGGTCTATGCTGTTTTTGTATATGTTCCCCTTTTGCATGCATTCAGCCTATTCCACCAGTGCGTACTTTGAATTTTAGACTGGCTAAGCCCCTGCAAATGAATATGATATTTAGTTGTATTTAAATGGGATTTTCAAGAATCAGTATCTGTTGACAATGATGTCATTGCCCAAAACAGATGCAATAACAGACGTTACTCTGTCAAGGCTTGTAATGACATCACAACTGGTGTGAAGGCCCAGGCAAGCCTGCGCATGCACATATGCGCAGACACCCCCAGAGCAATTGCTGCTTGCATACACGAAGTGTGGATGTAGATGAAGACTCATACCCGAAACTTAGATCTCGTGCCGCTCTGGAAAATATCAGGTGACTTTTGATTGACTTTCTACATGTAGGCGTGGTTCGGTAACGTCTATTGGTACCGACACCATATCGTATGTTGATGGGAAATTACTCTCTGACAGAAATCATTCACTTGTCTCACTAGTTGATCTTCCTAGTGTACATATGCCTGCAAAAACCGATACATTTAGCATAGTTCCAGATAAAAACACACAAAAAAATGATAGAGAAAGTATGAATATTTTCTTACCTATCATTTTTGACATTTGTTTATGGTGCTCAAAAGAACCGTCTCACTGAGACGGTTCTTTTGAGTACCCACAACATATGATTTGGTTGAGAAACAAGAACTAACGCACTCTAAATTAGGTCTATAGTATGAATATTCAGAGTATTTGAAAGAAAGATCATCATTTATCATATGACGTCGCGTGTTGGAGTGATATAACGCTATTTATAAAACAAAATAATGAAATACAGGAAATTATGATAGAATATAATGTATATTTAAAAAAGTTGCATTTCAATAGTGAAAATATACATAAAAGTTTTAGTTCTCTAGCGAAATATAAATTTGAAATATAACGTTCTCTCACCGGTGAAATTGGCTATCCTCTGCCGACTCCGTTGACTTCCCTGAACCCACTGGAGACTTTCAAACGTCTAAAACTTTCTAATAATTGGACACAAACACGAAGTGTTGTAATTCATTTTTTAATTGGATAGTATGGATCATTTTGTAAAAATAAAATTGTCCGGATTTGCTGGGTTTTTTCCATCTTATTTACTCCAGCTTATCTGGTTTTAAGTTTGGAAGACAGGCACGTCATGCAATATATGACATCGTGTGTGATCATGTATGACGTGGTTGTGTCAAAACAATATTTGCTAAAAGTAGTCGTGTTGCATACCAAATTAACGGAAATGAAGCATAGGACACCATGCAAGCAACTTTCTGCCCTTTTACACACCCTCAACCCCTGGATGGAATCAAAAAGTAAGTAATGGAAATTTTTGTTTAATTGGTGGTCATGTTGCATATCAAATTAAAGGGACGGAAATGTAAAACATTATGCAAGTACAATATACGACCATATGCACATCCCTGACCTTATCGGTTTCAAATTGGTTAAAGATTAGACATTGAAATTGTGCAGATTAATATATTTTGATTGAACTTATTTGGTTATGATCTGAGTGATACCCAAAACGGACTTATATGTTAGAGAAATAGGACTTCTGTTATGTGGTAGGCATCCTCTCCTCATGCCAAGGACTCATGTGAGCGATCCATGGCCCAACGACACTCTTGTTGAATTATACCTCTTCCTCAAGGTGCGCTGAGTTGGTCTGCAGTTTGTGAGTGTGACATTTCATGCGCGGATCCAGAAAGTTTTGTCAGAGGGGCTCCAAATTTGACAAGGGTTTTTTGTAGTTGATGAGGGGAGAGAGGATCTAAATACCATTCTAAGTGGGCCATCATCGGCCCGCTAGCGAAACGCCATTTAAATGGCGTTTCGCTGGCGTACCAATGATGGCCAAACATTGAATGCTGGCTTGGTAGCTTTGTGATTTTTCAGGGGATCCGGACCAGTATCGCGGCTAAGAAACCCTATATTTTTGTGATTTTTCAGGGGGGTCCGGACCCCCTGCCCCCCCCCCCTCTGGATCCGCGCACGATGTGTGTCTTTGTTCTATTGCCTCTTCCTAACGCAATCGGAACTATCTAGGCCAATTCCGTAGAATCAGACCTCGGATGTACCTGTACATCGATGATATACTTTGTAATTTTTCAGGGGGGGGGGGGGGTCCGGACCCCCTGTCCTTCCCTCTGAGTCCGCCCATGCATTTCCTGATCATACTCTCAAACTTTTTTTCTTTTCTTGCTTGTAATTTGTATAATGGCGAGACCCAAACAGAACATCCCTACGAAAACGAACACTAATTGAAATTGCATATCCTGTCTCCTCGCGACGTGACTGAAATGGAACTCTTAAGAAAACGAATTATCGCTTACAATAAAAAAGAAGAAAACACATACTTGTAGAAACAATAAGTTATGAGGCATCGTTATCGATTCCTACGCGGGACAAAGGAAGCTCATCCTGGCCGAGCACACAAAGTTAACAGAGTAAATTCACTGAGCAGATGATACTGATGCCCGAGTTGTAGAAAAGGAAATTCCCCTTGAATAAAGTAGGATTCAACTTACCATCGAGTGACCGAAAGTAACCCAGCAATTTAAATGTAAAAAGGAAATATTGTCCAGAGAGGTCCAGATAAGCGAACTTTATATGCTTAAATGCATGCGCGGATCCAGAAAGTTTAGCCAGAGGGGGTCCTACTCTGACGACGTTTATTTTTTTTTGAAGAGGGGAAAGAGGATCCAAATAGCACTAAAAGCGGGCCATTTTAATGGAGTTTTGCTGGCAGGCCGATTATGGCCCAACACTGAATGCTGGCTTGGTAGCTTTGTGTAATTTTTAGGAGATCCGGACCAGTATTCCTAAGAAGCCCTATATTTTTGTGACTTTTCAGGGCGATAGGTTCCAGACCTCCTGTCCTCCCCTCTGGATCAGCACATTAAATGTGTGGTTATTTTCTTTATACATATATACATATTTTTCATGGACGTAAACTGTACAGTTTCTTGTCAGATACATGAAAAAAAAACAAATTCACAAATGGTCACAATAGATGTATACATGATTTAATAAAAAAAAGTCTTAAATCGGTCACAACAAAATTTATATAAGAAAACTATATATGTGCTCCCATATTAGTTCCATAACTATAGATCAAAATTCTGTTTTATAAGAGAATACAATCTTAAACGTAACGTATTTTACTTTTACGTAAACTGTTACCCAAACTGTTACATAAACTGGTATCTAAACTGGAGGCTGAGTTGTGCTATTTTTTAAGCAGATGAAAAGTGTTGATAAGTTAATTAATAAGTGTGCTAGACTGAATTCCAAATAAATATAAATCAGATATTACATAGACAAAGGATACTTCTAAACTTTAGTATGTAAATCCCTAGATCCGATCTTGTCGAAACGAAATACAAGAAAGGGTCAAAGGATAACATACACAGACTTAAATAAAACATCATCTCAAGATTCAATCTTGCAAACACAAGAAAAGAGCTTGGGATATCAGTTGTAATTTCAATTATTAAGTGGAAATTTAATTTTCAATACATGACTTTTCTGGAAACAAGTAGATAGATAGATAGATAGATAGATAGATAGATAGATAGATAGATAGATAGATAGATAGATAGATAGATAGATAGATCCGATTGCAAATAAGACTTAGGCTAAATAATGTTATTTCTGAGACACACGCTTTCGAAGCCTATTAAGTTTTACCCATCGAAAATACTTCTATGTCCGCCCGCTATTATGTTTACCTGTGCATGAGAAATCCCAGCTTTCCGTGCCTTCCTTGTGTATAAGATGACAAAGGAATTCCGTTCATACGTTTTGTTTTTGGGTAAATACTATCAAGTTAACAGTGCAAACTCAGACGAAATGCCAGTTTTGCGACACCTCGTCCGAGTCTGCAATGTTTAGATGGATAAAAAACTTTGTATTGGAGTGTATACAGCAATAAAAACAAGAAAATATATGGCATTAAGTGCCATACCAATGTACTCGGCTTTATATTTATTTATTTATTTAAAGGATCATTGACGGTTTGGGCCTTATACGCCTATTTTTCTGATTCCCAGAACGCTGCTTTTGAGCTTCAGGTGTGGTGCATGTAGTATCAATGGAATAGGTGGATCTAATGGCAAGAGCCAGCTAGCAAAATATTTTCAAAATTCCTACGCACTCGAGAGTTATGGCGGGTAGAAAGGGGAGGGGTTCTGAAATTTCATGAAAATAAAAAGTGCTTTAAAAAGTGATTTCTGCACGTTTTCTTGATTTATTTGGTAGGTTTGGTGATATCTATTGAACATACCATATGCAGAGTATTAACGAATCACGATAATTGATGTAATTATTTTAAAAACAAAATAGGTTTTGTAATAAAATGGTTTTGGGGAGATAATTTAGAAGTTACCTGTACATTTTTGACTACATGTGCCGTAAATAATACAAAACTGAAAGCTCAACAAAAGAAATAAATATTTTTGAAGGAATGAAAGTGTCCCATTTAGCATTGGAAAGTAAAACTGATTCTAACTATATCCTTTGAATATTACTTTTGCTTTGTCTTAAGGGCATATCACGTTGAAATGCATTTAAAGTGTCCTAATATTTATGATATACATGATGCATGTATATCTCTATACGAGACAATATATTGAACACTATAGTATTTACCTGTTATAACTCTTTGCATGCCAGTGGATAATTTTGTCGTCTGCCAATAGCCTTTTGCAAACAGTTTGAACCCAGATGAAGACCAAGAAAGTGTCGGTCTTGATCTGGATCCAAACTGTTTGACACTCTGATGGTGGTCCTGGGTGGTTTATTTTTAAAAACTTAATTTTGGAGAAAGTCAGCAGACGAAAATAAAAATATGAACAATTCCTTAGCATGCAAATAGATAAGTACAGGACGTTTGCAAAATAATGTCTCATTTTATAACAGTGAGATTTTTTCTTATAAAAAATGCATAAATCTTGCTAATTCTACTTTTAATCTTTAAGTACTTTATATTAAACTAGCACATAATACAAAGCAATTTAGGAGGTTGGTTCTAGAGAACTTCATTACTGTCATTAATTTCTTACTTGGTAGAAAAGGCATTTTATGGGCTTAGGCCCTGGGTTTTTGGGCTGCTGAACATCTTTCCCCCCTTGTGCCAGCAAGCCACTTCAATACAATGTGTAAAATATGGTAACACATATTCATGCAAAAGCTTTTGCTGGCACATGGGGGGGAATGATATTTTAAAAAATGTTTTCGGATTCCTATATATCTTAATGTAAAACTGATTGTTCTACCCAAAATTTTACATCTTTGAGGCATTTAATATCGAAAACGGATTTCACAGCCATAAAGTACTCAGGCCAGGGTAGCTTCAGGGTGAAGAAAGGGACGATTGACAAACTTTTATTTTAACTGAAAACCATAGGCATTTACCCATAGCAAGTGTCAATGATCCTTTCCAAAGATCCGTCTACATTAAACACTACCCAGGCCGAGTACCAAAGGCTCAAACCAGACTGCTCATGTGTGCATACTCGCAAGAACACTTACTGCGAAAAAACAATTTCGGGCGAATAATGTCTGTGGACAAACTATGTACTGAAAATAGAGCATTCCAGATCCGACCCTATTTAACACTTACTCATAATAGCCTTGGAATTTGCTTCTGTACTAACATAAGCAAATACATGTAATGTTAACAACTATGTGCAGCAAACGCCATAAGCAGGCAGCATTTGGACGAACATATGGGCCGAAAATCCCACTTGATGGCTGTGCATGCATGATTACTTCCCGCATATTAAATGCATTACGATATCTGCCGCATTTATGTTTATATGACCAGCGAAAACACTTTGCTGCTTGCACACACATGAATAATACAGAGGCCGAAATTTAGTGAATGGCTGCTCTTACATGTTTAAAGGGTGCGATAAATTAAATGAGATGGCCCAAATACTATAGTATTTACATTCACGACGTAAAAGCGCCAGTTCATTCAGTGTACGATATAGAGTGTAATACAATTTTTGAGAACTAACGATAACCCCTGTATTAAACAGAGTAGCTTTTTAAAATTCCGAAAGGCAGGTTTTCTCATGAAACGGCTCATTTCCATTAATCGGAATACACTACGAGGCGTGGTTGACCTGATTAACAGCGATATTCATACGTGCATCACTCTGTTATGAAGTGTCCATTCATAGAAAACAAAGAAATAAGAGTTACTGTTCCTGAAATGACCGAACAATCGTTAAAAAGTGACACGTGAGCTTCCCAGTGCGCAAAAACACCAATAACTCAGTAAAATTTCTTCTTTCGAACGATAATTAGCAACAAAAGACATAGTTTTGAATAACTGCACCTTGGAATATGTTTCACTCACTATCATTTCAAAGCGAACAGCGATTTCAACACGAACTATTTCTTCAAAGTGTAGAAATTTCGATTACAAGTATAACTCTCATTAATAGCTGATATTGAACAGACCCCGAGTTCCAAGTTAAACCATATTTTTGAGTAGCCACAACAACAAAAGTAATATATATATTTTAAATGCGCACTCTTATCTTGAGGACTGTATCGGTTTACATACTCTTACATGTATTACCAGTCAGGGGCATAACCTATAAAAGTTACAATATATATCACTTGAAGAAGATAAAATTGTGTTTTTTTAACAATGAGTTCAAAGTGAGGCTATTAAAAATAACTTATTTAGGTTACATCTGAAATTATTTACGCCAAGGTCAAATTTTAGGCCGTCAAAAATATAACTTATTCAAGTTAAAAAGTATTTTATTTTTCTGATCTTCAATGACCTCGCGTACAAATTTCTAGACGATGCGCACACGATTTTAGTGCATATTCGTAAAGCTATGTAATAGATCTTTTATATAAAATTACCCACATGGCCGTGAAAATTGCGGTAACTCCGGAATATGCAGATGAAAAAAGACAGTTTCACTCAAACAGGTTACTTTTGTTTTTGTTGCTATAAAAATTAAATGCTTTAAGTGATATATTTTTTTAACTTTTGGAAGTTATGCACCTGACTGATTACTGGAATATAATTTTTCGTGGCCAGTATACTGGAATGGTGAAGTTAAATAAATTGTATTCGTGGTCTTAATCGACCTCAGTAAAAACTACATATATGAAAAAAACACTTAAGTACCACGCATTCGTAGACTACATGAACGTAAGAAAAAACGTACGATGTAGCCAATATGTAAACATGACAGCAAGCCCACTACATGAAGACATCTCTTTGTTCAGTCAGCTACAGTGTCAAAACTCCCCAGGAGTACATTTAGAAAACACTTGTTGTCCATGCTTGCTATTAAAATTAGTGTTAACGTCATGCAAATTCGATGGCTGACTGAACGAAAGACAAAGCGTATATTGAAGCTTCGATCTTTAAACACTCGAAAAACCTAACATAGACATTCACAGGGTGACTGAACGAAAGACAACACGCACGATGATGTTTCAAAATGAAAACATCACAGCTACCCAGTAAGCATGTAAAGGCGGGTCACTACCGGCCTACCAGCTAACCGATAGTGGTCCAAGGCTGTATGAAGACTTGGGCAAATCAGATACATGTATTAGACTGCACATGCACATTCACAGACTGGCTAAACGGATGACAAAGCGTTCCATTGCGATATGACATGGCTTCAATACAATGTTTCCCTGCTAGCGACGACTTTTGCCATCTGATGAAAACTCTTGAAAACATTTTGACCCAAATCAGAATCGACAGAGCGTATATCATGATCTGGATCTAAACCGTTTGACACTCTGATAATGTTTCTTATTTTTTTTTGAAAACGTTAATTTGAAAATATAAACAATTACCCAGCATGCAAAGAGTTAAAGACGCTAAAACTGAATTGGCAATAAACTGACTGAAAATCCCGAGAGGGTTGTTATATACAATCTCCAGACAAACTCTGAAGAATCTCACAGCCACATGAAAAGGTACCTGGTGCTTTATTGACTGTATTATCAAACATAAATCAAAAGTCGTTTTTGCAGACCCCTGCCCCAACCAACCCTCCAAACACTCCCCCCCCCAAAAAAGAAAAAAAACAAAAACAAAAAAACACACACACACACAAAAAAAAATCAATAACAAAAAAACAATAACAACACTAATATCACAAAAAATCTTCATACCCCAAAATACTTGCATTTGACTCACCCCCACCCCTCAAAAAATTAAAAAAAAAATAAAATAAAATCGACCAAGACGATGTAAATATAAAAAAGTACCCGCCCCTACCCCAAAAAATTATAACGTTTTACGGCAGAAATGAGATTTCAAAGTAATGTTAATGTCATATGATAAATAGAATCTAACATGCCTGTTCCTGTATAATCGAATTCAAGCCTCGCATTTTGTCTCTTTTCCCGAACTCGTTTAATAAATTCAATAAAACATGAGCATGCATGTAATATCCTCTATATATATGAAGAAAAAGTTTAGTCAGTATTTATATTTTCTCATAAAATCAACAATACTGGATATATTATCGTCATTTTTTATATTGTTTGTCAAAATTGACCCGGGACTTATGAATATTCAATGACCTTTTACTCAGTCTTCGTGAATCTTCGTAAAAAGTGTGCTTTAGATTGTTGTTCAATTACTAATCTGAATGAAATTAATCACAATTCCCCGATAGCCTAGTGGATAGTCTAGTGTTTTAGCACTCAAAATATGTGGGTTCGAGTCCAGTAGCATTTGAATTTTTTTTTTCGTTTTGTTTTTCGATTTGCTAATTTCTTTGTCTTTATTCTCGATTTTGTGCACAACTAGATACATGTATTTGAATTTGGCATGCGTTTATGTAACAAATACAGCACCGTTTATAATTTAAATAAGCTTACATATGATTAGCTCTTTGCACGCTGAATATTTTTTGAGACTTTTGTTATCATCTGCTGACTTTTAATCAAAATCAACTTTTTCGAAAATTCTTACAGGAACACTATCAGAGTGTCAAATGGTCTGTATCCAGGTCAGAACCGACGTTCTGTTGGTACTGAACTGGGTCCAAACTATTTGCAGATGTTATCAGCTGACAAGGAATGAGATCGTGGAATTTAGGGAATAATGATACAAAAGCGGCTAAATACAAATGAAAGATGTAAAGCTCATCACAAGATGATGTAAAATATACGAAAAATATTAACTTAAAAAAGAAAGCAATTTGACAATTATATATAAAAAAGGTTCCTTCCAAGTTTCGATCCAGGTATGCTTGATTTGTAAGTAGTCAACTAACCACTAGGCTATCAGACTATTAGCATTAACGAATTGACAATATCATCATATTCTCTGTAAAAGCGTGACCAAGGTCGGAGTACTCCACGAAAACGCACGATTATCACGAAGATTTTGGGGAAAATTAATCAGTCTAAGGTCAATTTTGACAGACTATACATGAGTTGTATATTGTAACTTTACATGTACCTGTTTATTGTGTGACAAAAATGCCTCTATTAGACTGTATCAACCAAATTTCAAAATGCACGATGTGCACGTGCTGCGGTAAACCAGCAGGGTTATTTTCTCATATACTGTTCGATATTGAAAGAGAGTTGTTCCTATTGCAATAATACGGAGAAAATTCAGTGCTACCAAGCTTAAGTCATCCAGGCTATCAACAAATTACAGAAATGCCGCGTTTTGACTTCTTGAAGCAGGTACACGTGTTGCTGACGTGCAACGCAGTTTGTGGATGTAATGAACAAACAATGTAACGTCTGCAAACACGTTTTCGACAGCCTGGTAGTAAAAATGACAAACCTCCGTTAGGGAGACCACGGATAACGACGCCACTTGAAGTTAGGGTCATAGTGACGTCAACATGCCGTAATCGCTTCATGGCCGCTTGGTAACTTCTTAAACACCTTAGACATGCAACAGGTACGAGAATTTCCGTCTATACTGCCAGAAATCGTCTGAGGGGCGCTAGACTGAGTTTTGAGTTTTGAAATTTGAATTTTTATTTGACCCCTTTATGTAATTTTGACGAAGAAAATGGGTATATTTTCAGAATGTTTTGTTGAAAATGTTCACATTTGTAAGACATTAAATAAATTTCACGTTGAGTGAGGTTTTGTCAAAATTTAGGCTCTCTTACAAAATCATTTAACATTGTGTCTGTACTGACTAAACTTTTTCTTCTGAGCACATAAGCATATAAGAGAGACCAACTTATACCACCTTACCAACTGTGGCATGAAATATCTTGTAATGTGCCGGGTATACACTGGTGTAGATGGTATAAAATATTAAGCTTGTGAATTATCTCCAAGTACAGGCGGACAAAACATGATATAATTAATACAATTACAGGTTTCAAAGGAAAGATTTCCAAAGTTTTTTTAAATATATTTACAGGAAAACAGCTTTGGACACTGACGGCCACATTTTTGCAGATCGAATTTCTTTAATCTGTTTTGTAGCCGGACGGTCACTAGTTTTCTGCGAATTTGTTTTATTCTCACAGTTGGTTTTAGAGACAACATTTATTTTTTAAAACTACTAATAAAATATGTAATAGTTACACCATGGACCTGTACGTGGAGATAATCCACGAGCTTTAGCGAGTGGATCATCTTACGTACAGGTGGACAAACATGGTATAACTATTTTATACCACCTAAATCAGTGTAGACCTTGCACAGCACGTGATATTTCATGCTAAAGTTGGTAAAGGTTGTATAAAAAGGGGAAACTGCCTTGTCCTCTGGCGGACATATTTTTCGACTGATCTAAATAGTTTTGAATTAGCTATTTTTGTCTAAGGTCACCTTGTGACCTTTTCTGCTTTATCATTTTGAGTTAATTTACAGTAGCTCAAAGAATATTGTAGTACCCAGTGCACAACATCCCCTGGTGGCCAACAAAATCGGTTAAGCTATTTACATTGAAGGTCATCTAGCAACTGTATCTGCCTAAATGTTATATATGTGACCATTGGTTTCAGAGGCGAAGAATTGTAAGTTATTTTATTGGCCGCAATTAACATCGACTCAGGAGAGTCATGTTTTGATGACGCTAATTCGCCTATAAGTTAGTTTTTTCTGTACGAGGTCATCTAGTGGCCATTTTGCCATCAATCATGTCAAATTGATTCAGGAGAAAATGTTTCGAAGTTTCTTATTCACAAGCGCGGATCAGGACAATTCCGTCAAGGAGGTCCTAATTCGGGAAAGTCCGTCACAATTCGAGAATCGAATCATGCCTCGTGTGTTTATAAGGAGCATTATAATAATGTTTATGTATAAGGGGCAATATAAGTTAAGCTACATAAAACGCCCAACTAAAAATAAGTTAAGGTACCTAGAACGTACTACATGGGCTCAGGTACGCCTTCACGTCACAAAATGTCCCATATAACATTCATTAATATCCCAGAATTTTTCTAAGAGATATTTAGAATACGGTTAGTACAATTTCAAAAATTTTGCTTTTGCCGGTATACTGGTATGCCCTCAACTATGAGGATTATCACCAGTGGAGTGCGAGAAGGGAAATGGTAGTTGAAGTAATGAAGAAGATGAGGTAGAGTAGAAGAGAAAATTGGAAAGGCAGAAGAAAGTAAAGGAAGAAAAAGACAAAAGAGATAGAAGAAATGTTTTGAACTAAATGAGTCTAGAGTGCTCGATTCTCGCGACCTGAGTCTTGAAGGAATCGAGCTACTCTGCCAGGCAGATTTGACTTGGAAGCTGGTTCCACTGTATGACTGTCCTGGGGAAGAAGGAAAAGCGTGTGTAGTCTTTGTCTGCCCTCAACTGGCGATATTGGTACCCTCGGCACCCAGTTCCTCTCTGTAAATAAAGATTCTCATCACTTGCTACAAGGTGGTTTCTTATTTTATAAAGGATGGTCAGCCTGGAATCTACTATAATAGTTTGTTCTAGAATTTTTCTATGGCAAGCATCAAAAACCTTTCTACAACTGTTCCATAAAAATTGTATGAATAGGGTTAGAAAAATTCAGAAATATTCTAATAGTTTGTTCTAGAATTTTTCTAGAGCTAGCACCGATAACTTTTCTAGAACTGTTTCATAAAGAAAAGCTTTATAACAGTTAAAGAACAAACCATTTCATCATTTCTGATATTGTTCTGAAACCATTCTAAAAATTCCAACCAGGTTCTCCAGGATTGATTCCCATTGCTATGGTAATTTCCATGGTCAGGAATGCAATTAATCCAAGCATATTTTCCCTAGCCCTAGCAGATCACATGGGAAGTACACTTCCATGATATGTCACCTTTATACATCTGACATACTGATGACATGGCGTTACACTTGAAAAAGTAATCCCAAAGTGTCCACGTTAATGCTGATGACACAATAAATAAGCAGACGTTCGATATATACAATGGACAATCCGAAGTTAATTATAGCAAACCAGAAGGATGAATCTATTAATACATAAAGGGTTTAAAATGGCATAAGTTACTGACGAAAGTATAAAGACACTAAATGCACCGGTATGAGAAATCTACTTAAGAGCATTCGAGACATTCTTTGAATTGCTGTTCCAAACAAACAAACAAACAAACAAACAAACAAACAAACAAACAAACAAACAAACAAACAAACAAACAAAACAATACAAACGAAAACCATAAAGATACATGGATTATTCATAACTTTTAGTTGTATATCCATTGACCTGGCTTTCGATAAAAACGTGACCTCAACATTACGATATCGATCAAACTTGACCTGAACATTACGACATCGATAAAACATGACCCCAGCATTACGACATACTTCGTTTTTTCAGATAACTTAGATAAACTGTAAACAGACCTATGATTGATTCACAATTATGACAAACGTCCCAGTCAATATTTAAACTATCATCGATTGTTGAGGCTTCGAATTATGAACCGGTATCATAAGGTACGAGTTGGCTTGTGCATACAGCGAAGATTCAAAATCAGTCTGCGCATATGTACACCCTGATCAGAGTCTTAGTTTCCTGCCTGAAGGACCGTTTGACCATTGAATACCCATAGATTGCCCATCGAAGACTCTGATCAGCCCTGCGCAATTGCGCAGGCTGATCTGATTATTCGATGTGAGCACGTGCCAACCTGTTTATTTTGCTGGCTACCGGTGCCAATAGTGGCCGCCGATGTGTACTTTACATGCATGAAATGATGTACACACATTGTTAACAGGACACTGTAAAATATGTGTCACTTTAAATTTACACCATATTTGGTGGCAGCTGAACTGCCACTGCGTTTGGTGTAAACTTTTAACTGTTTTTAAAGATATGTTATGCTCAATTGAGTTTATGAATCTTGTAAAATACTTGACAAATGTAATACATGTATTAACAGGAAGAGCTGTTTTAACATTTATCACTGTGTAAATGTTGACATCATGTTGTTTTAGTAGGAAAGGAAAGCAAGTTTTAGTTTACACCAAAAGGAGAAGCAGCCGAGCTGCCACCTCTTTTGGTGTTAACATATAATTATGTTATACACTGTTCACAACCAAATTGTTTACTAATATTGTGTATATTGTGTAATATTGTGTATACTTGTAATTCAAAAACAGATACTTAGACTAATATTGTACGAGATGACACAATGCGTGGATCTGCACAGTTGCTATTTATATATGATGAAGTCATCAACTCCTCATAAAATGGTTCACCGCTAAAAGTAGAGCAGATGAATCAAGTGACGTTAAACACTTGAATACAGTGATTATAGAATCTGTTTAGTTGATATGAAGCCTTACGTCTCAGTCAACAATTTTCCAGTCAAGATGAGAGGCTTTCTTTGTTAAACCAGTACTAATCAGAGGATACATTGTCTTGCTCAAGGATACAACACAGTGCCAACGGTGAGTCTCAATCAAGCAAATACTCGGTTTCAAGCTTAGCATCCTCTAAACAGGAATGACTAACTACTAAACACATCCCTGTGTTAAAAACAGGTCCAACTGGTAATGGTAAATTTTGACCTCAAACGTATCATAGATTAGACGAGTCTACTTCTTAGATAAATGTTACTATGGTTGTAACGGTTTTTTCTAAATCAAATACATCCTGTTTGTACTATGAACTTTGTACCGAAAACTGACTAGATATAACCGTCTCCATTTTAGGTGCTATACCATGGATTCGTCTAACTCGTCTAACCTTTGACCCGTCTAAGGTCAAAAGAATTTCTAGCGACAAGGCGAGCTATTTCCCTAAATAAGACGTTCGTTCTATTTTGTTGAAATACCGACTGGTGACACTAGGCACACTCAACAAAAACATGTAGACAAGCCGTCCATGTACCCTTGCCCGCTAGTTCGTATATTTAAAACGGGGTTTCCTAAATGCATGTAATATATCTACTTCGTTTTGAATGAGAAGTTCAGTAGCACGTGTGGGAAATAGACCGTTAACTAAGGTTAACAATCGTCCTACATTTATCATGATAGAGTGTATTATAATTATTTATACAGTTGATGTACAATAAAAAACGACCATCTTGCAAAGTGGTCTATTTTTGTCAGATGATTAATGTCTTCTTTCGCTTATACAACCCCTTTCCCCCTAGACCCAAGACGCCCTTTACACATGTTATATATATTTATATAATGACATTCATTTGTCCAAAGGGCATCTTGGGTCTAGGGGGGGGGGGTGGGGGTGGGGGGGAGCATCTAAAAACAAACTGAAAGACACCAGTTTCATCTTTTCAATGACAAACATCACAATTTTAAGTATATTTCGTACGCATGCGCAGAAGGGATACGGCAAAGTTTTGGACACAAAGGGCATTTATATCCTTATAATAATTTAGTACTTTTACTTTTAGAAAACCTATAATCAATTTACTAAAATTCTGGTCTAAAAGACATCCAGTATAAAGACATAAAATGAGGAGTGAGAGTAGAAAGCGCAAGTTTTCAAGGCTTTGAAAATGACGAATCGCTTTTAAACGTATTTTGATGCTAACTATACATATTATACTACCCAAACAGACGAATTTTAAAATCAATAGGGCAATTTGAAAAGAATTTCTAGCGATAAGGCGAGCAATCTCCCCAAACGAGACGTTCGTTTTATTTTGTAGAAATAACGACTGGAGAAACTAGGCACATTCAACAAATATATATTGACGAGCCGTCGATGCACCATTGTCCCCAATTTGTATATTTAAAACGGGGTTTCCTTCATGCATGTACTAAGTCTACTTCTTATTGAATGAGAATTTATTTCGACCATCAACTGTGCTTGTTATTCAGTAACATATATGGGAACTAGACCGTTAAAGAGGGAACCACGCTATGTACAGTAAAACTATTTATACAGTTGATGTACAATAAAATCGACCATCTTGCAAAGTGGTCTATTTTCGTCAGATATTTATTGTCTTCTTTCGCTTATACAACCCCTTTGCCCCCCTAGCGACATTTAATTATCCAAAGGGCATCTTGGGTCTAGGGGGGGAAAGCATCTAACAACAAACTGAAAGACGCCAGTTTCATCTTTTCAATGACAAACGTCACACTTTTAAGTATATTTCGTACGCATGCGCAGAAGGAAAACCGCAAATTTTTGGAAATGAAGGGCACTTATATTCTTAATATTTGAGCACTTTTACTTTTTGAAAACCTGCAAAGGATTTACTAAAACTATCGTCTAAACGGCACCCAGTTTAAAGGCGTAAAATGAGGGGTTTGGAGTAGAAGGCGCAAGATTTCACGGCTTTGTAAATGATGGATTGCTTTGAAACCTATTTTGATGCTTTCTATGCATATTTTACTACCGATACAGTCCAATTTTAAAAATATTAGGGCAATTTGAGAATGTAGGTTTTGTAATCATGTCAACTAGGGAAAATATACGCCTTATCGCTAGAGCTCCTTTAGCTTTTGTAATCATGTCAACTAGGGAAAATATACGCCTTATCGCCAATAAACCAATTCAGGTAAGTAGGTTTAAGTTTTTCAGTTTTTATATGTGCCTTGTGGTCACCTGCTGGGAAAGGGCTGACCTATTGGCTCTCGTTTGTGGTGTCTAACTGTGAGTTTGTCACTTTCACATTGGTATCCTGGGTCAGGTGTGGCACTTGATTGTATCGATTCATGGTCTTTGCACCCTTACTTACTTTTAAAGGTACATGTACACCATGATTGCAAATGGTGGCCGTTTACTAGGCGCACTTGGTAGCTTTACCTACATTATAGATCAATTCACTTGGCTATAAATTGAAGTAAATTAACAGTCAGGATAATTATATAGACATTCCGGAAGATGGCTCAGCTTATGAAAACTTGTTTGGTTACAAATGTTAGCTGTTTACCAGGCGTGTTCGTGGAAGAAAAAAAATACCTAAATTACAGATCAATTCACTTGTAAATCGAAGTAAATTAACAGTCAGGATATTTATATAGACAATTAGACATTCCGAAAGATGGCTTAGATCATGAATACTTGTTTGGGGTTTCTAATTTTGGTCGTTTACCAGGCGTTGTTGTGGAAGAAAAAGACAATACCTAAATTATAGATTAATTCACCTGGCTATAAATCGAAGTGAATTAACAGTCAGGATAATTATATGGACATTCCGGAAGATCGCTAAGATTATAAAAAAACATGATTTATGAGCAAATGGCTGATTCAACCTCCAGATCAGAACAGGCTTTTTGATATTTCTATGTTCTTACCAAGAGCACCTTATTTGTATTTACTCTTTTGTTGCTAGTGGCGACTTTTTGCAAACAGTAGGACTCAGATCAGGACTCACAGAATGGCATACATGTAATGACGTTAACTAAGAAACATGACGTTTTCAGATGTCAATCTATTGTTCTTTTAATAAAATGCACATATGCTGGGCTTACGTAAGCAAATTAACCAGTGCTTTACTATTTTAATATGTTTTTTAATTGTGTAACTTTGGAAATAAACTCCTTCTTATAGCACAGTGAAAAAATGGGCAGCAGAGTTTAAGAGGGAGAGAGAGCGTTGAGGATGATGGACGGTCTGGCCACTGCTGATGAAAATGTCATTGTCATGCACACCCTGGTTTTGTGTGATAGGAGGCGAGACTTGTGAAGCAAAGCTAATGAAGTGGGCATCAGTTTTGGGGCAGTACCCATATCTTAGGTTTGCCAAAGGTTTCAACATGATAGGTGCCGCGAATGTTGACCGATGATCAGGAAAGGACTTGGCTCGATATTTCTAGGTATCTCCTGTCCCGCTATGAAGATGATCCCGGCGATTTTATCGAGCGAGTTGTAACCCAAGATGAGACATGGGCTCACCACTTTGACCCAGAGTCAAAAATGCAGACCAAACAATGGAAGCGTGCTGACTCACCCCCCCCCCCCCTTAGGCTTTTAAGAGGGTTCATTCAACAAGGAAGGTCATGGCCTCAATCTGTTAGTATATTCAAGGAGTATGATTAATTATATTGAGCAAGGTCGCACGATAAACGGTGCATAGTATGCAGGCAAATTGAAGCGGCTATGCATGAAATCGCAGAAAGAGGCGAGGAAAACTGACTCGCGGTGTTATGCTCTTGCAGGCCAACGCCCCTGCCCACACGTCACAAGTTGCCATGACTGGTGCAACTGAATGTGGATTTGAAATCCTTTCTCATCCCTCATATTCTCCTGATATGGCTCCTTCTGACTTCTATCGGTTCCCAAAACTGAAACCCAATCTTCGTAGTACACAGTAAGGAAGCAATGAAGGCGTCATAGAGGCAGTAGGCAAGTACTTGGGGGCCTGGTAAAGGCCTTCTATTTTGAAGTGATAAGAACAGACTGAGATGAACTAAATGCATTGCCATGAAGGGAGATTATATTGAAAAGTATTGACGTTCATTCCCTGCTAGCCCAAGTACAAGAGGCTGATAACCTTTTGATCATCCCTCGTATAAATGTATACCACAATTATATCTGTATAGATATATCTCTCTATACAATGTATTTATATATACCACAGCAAGAAAATAATTTCTAAACAAGGTATGCTAAACTTATTTTCCTATAATTCTTTAGACGGCGATTCCTCTGAAGAACTCTTTTGGTCCACAACAAAATATATATAAACGAACTTTTATAAAGAGGTAGGAGATGACTCAGTGATGGAGTGCTTGACTTGAGGTTTTCGGTCCCACTTGAGACACTATCATCTGCTCAGTAGTGGTTTAACCCAGAAACTACCCAACATGACAGAATAAATGTTGACTGTGACGTTAAGCATCATCTCAAACAAACAAACTGGCTTACTCAAGCAGTGTTTGTTTCTATTGATTGGCGTCGCGTTGGTCTCTGGCTGCTTTATCTTGTACAGTGACTGTAGCGCTCTTAATTATAGCGTATCAATTTTACATTTAATGAGTACGCCTTATGTTTCATCTGTTATTAACCTTTGTCATGCTGAATGATTGTATGTACTTTACTCTTCCCAAATTTATATCATGTTATCCTACAGCATTTTAGTAATATATTATGCATTTAAAAATAGGGGAAAACAGTGTAGATCCTGATCAGATGACTTCATAAGAAGCCATCTGATCTAGATTTACAATGTTTTCAAACGAGTATGAATTCCGATTCAGCAGGGCAGGGGTTAGGATTTTCATAAAAATTCAAAGTTACAGTTTTACTAAAATATTACTAATGCCTCGGTTACATTTGCCTTACGACGAGTATACGATGTCCGTACGATGTCCAAATCACCGTTTCCGTGCGGCCTCCGCAGGGTGACCTTGCGATCATCGTAGGGATTTACGGGCATCGTGGCCTCTACGATTTTGTTTAACTCCGCACAATGACAAACTTGAAAAAATCGTAAGCCCGTAGCCAGTAGACACATCGTAGAAACATCGTACGATCCCCGTACGTGCATCGTACGGTGATCGTGAGGACGACGCGCGATTTTAGATTGTCATTTTTGCCAAAAATTGATCGTAGACTCTTGCGCTCGTCGTAGGGTACCCGCAAGGTCGCCGCACGATGCCCATGCAGGGCTCATAAAATCGTACGGACATCGGGCGGTCATCGTGCGGTAACCCCAAGGCGATGGCACAATGATCGTGCGGTCGCCTTGCGACGAGTCAACAATTTTCAGACCGGTATATATTGGTCATGCGCGGATCCAGGAATTTTCGTCAGGGGGGGGGGGGGTCCAGGTCAATCTGACAAAAAAAGCTCTGACAACCGTTTTTTTAGTCCTCAGCTTATTTTACTGAAGTCAAATGGTTTATTTCGAAGAAAACTATCATTTTTCAAGGTTCCAGAGGGGGTCCAACATTTTCCAGGGGGGTCCATCTTTTTCCAGGGGGGGGGGGGGGGGGTCCAATTGCTTATTCCCTATAGAAACCCATATAACTTGTGATTTTCCAGGGGGGTCCGGACCCCCTGTCCCCCCTCTGGATCCGCACTTGTTGGTTTTCATCTGCCCTTCGTTTCATTTCAATATTTGTCTTCAGACGATGTCTATAATACCACCACTCAGGGTGACTCAATTGCAAATGGAGTTAAGACGGAACCGGAGGAGGGAGCAGGCGCTCATAGTAGCGCTGGCTGTTTTTGAACAGCAACTGGCCAGACATGGACGCAATGAGCGGACAGTTTGGGTGAAGCCGTGGCTACTTAGACGTGTCACCCTAGGTTACTATGACACTCTAATGCAGGAGCTAATGCGAGAGGCGCGGGGAGACTTCAATGCCTTCCTCAGAATCGAGCCACCCATGTCCCGTGAGATGGTAGATAGGCTGACCCCAAGAATATCAAAGCACCAAGACTGTCGGCCTTGCTTGCCAGCTGGTTTGCCAGCGTACCGAAACCTTGCGACTTCCGCAAGGTCATCGTGCGGGCATCGTACGATTTATATGAGGTTGTCGTGAAGATAACACGATGACTGTACGATGACCCTGCGGTTGTTGTACGATATCCGCAAGGTCTATGTTAGGTTTTGTCCTTGTTGTCGCCGAAAGAAATCGTAAGGTGATCGTAAGCAATGTAAACGCAAACGTCGTAGCATATTGCCGCCTACGATGTCGAAAAATTCGTAAGGAAAATCGTAGACAACTAAATCGTACGACGACCGTAGCAAATGTAACCGAGGCATAAGAGATAAGTGGACATTTAATATTGTGTTTTTCATATTTATTTACAAAAGTTCATTGGAATGGTCTCCCCATGAGACGATTTTATTGAGCACCACAATATTACGTAAGAACACAGTATGGTTTATGCTGTGAGAAAAATCTTATCTGATAAAATATCCACTTTGTTTTTAAATCAAGATATTGAACAATAATATGATATCCTTAATCGGTTTTCGACCGACCTAGTTATTACATCACAGAATAAATTTATGTCTGTCTAGTACAGACGGCCTATTTATTACAAGTACGTGTCGAAAATCAATCCATGTATACTTTGTTTAGAATAGACTCAATCAAACGAGCCCAGTGTTTTCCAGTTCCATGATTGTAAATTATTTAGTGATCGTAACAGCTGCTGTTGTGTCGTTTGTATTCGGTAAAAACCTTCTACAGATGGAATCAGACCTCGGGTGTACATCGAGGATCTAACCTTATAACGTGACGCGGACGTTACATAACGTAAGGCTGACGTCACAGAATCCATGCCAACCCTATAGCACGTGTGAAATGTAAAACAAACGGTTATAAATGAAGTTTATGTTTAAAATACATAACTTTATTTATTCTGTTGACAAAAAGTTTCAGGTAATCAAAACAATGGGTTTTAATACTTTTTTTACTTACGCCAGTTCCGGCTAATAAAAGGGCGCTTTTTCATTCATAGTACATCCGAGGCTTGATTCTCGAATTGAGCCGAAGTTTTCCGATTGCTTGTGGCTTTGACCTGGTTGCCTTTAAATGTCATGTGACTGTTAGTTTTACATGTCGCTTCCTCACAGTGCCATAGGTTGGTTAGACTGGTATCAGACCAGTAAATAGAAAAAATAGTAAAATATGTGTACATCATATACAAGCATTTACATCTCTGAAAAAAAAATCACTGACTGTCTTATTTTCTGAGCAATGGGGAAGTAATAAAGTATCATAAATTTATCTCTGTAGTAGTTATAGAACTTTCAGTTAGATGTCTTAATACAGGGCCTGAAGACAGGCTATAGGTTGGTCTACAGTATGTGATTGTGGCATTCCCTGGTCTTGCTGAATTCCTGCTTGTAAGTTCACAAGAATCATTTTAGAGCTTATTGAAAAAGTACACATATCAATTTGTGATGTAATAACATGCTTCATTGGCTTTAAGTAACAACAGTTAGAACATATCTTCAAAAATATTACTTCAGATGTGAATCCAAAGAATGACAAATGTATGTCGACTTAAGAAGTTATTTAAAGTTGAAGAGTTTTAAAAGTTATCGAGATTCAACTACCACATCCTGTCAATTAAACCATATCTCTAGAGTTGCACTACAAGTCGTTCCAATTTGTGTATGGATGTAAATAGTTGGAAAAAGAAACCAAACTATGTCAGTTTTTTAGATGCGTAGTTACGTGTAGTTGTGTTGCCTGTCAAATTAGAATTTTCTATGGTTTATCAATACACGCAAATCTATTAACAAGTCATACACAGTTTGAAAACCGTATTCTAAGTTCCATTTAGTATACACTGAAACGAAGTTCTAAGTGGCCACTTTTCGATTTCATTTTTTTTTACTTAACGCTAATGATATTAAAATGAATTATTGCCCAAATATGTGCATTTCAATGGACGATGTGATTATATTCAATATATAAATATAAATCAAATATCATAAAAAGTGATGCTTTGGAAGAGTTTTCTTTATCACTTCATAAGTTTTGGGCTCAAAAATGCAAAATATATATTTTTTGAAGAAAATCAGGTTTTTGGTGCAGTTTGTTTTTTCGAATTGAAGTACAGGTGATTTCAAACCCGTCGAGCCGACTTGAAAAAAGACAAACCCCTGAAGTTTTGCTTATGAACGAATTTTTATGATTTTAAAAAAGCAAAAAAAAAGCTCATTTTCCGCATTTTCCAATATTTTCAAAATAATCAACTGCCAATATTAAAATCATTATGAATAATCCCTGAAGCGTACAATGCCATGGCATAATTAAAAAAGAGTACAGAGCAATGCAAAGTTGGTATGCAAGTTGCATGATCAAAGCTAAATCTCATTTAAGCTGCTGATAGTGGCTGCCTTCATGTTAACGTAGATGAGAAACGGAGTGTTCAATTGTCTCAAAACTTTTAATTCTTTTTCATCTTAAACCACAGCTGTTATTAGCAGCTTTAAACTAATTAAAATATAAATGGATGACATATCTGAGGAATAGTTTATATCACAGTAAACAGTGTGACTTTTGAAATGAAGGTAAATTTACTCTGACTTCGTCTGTGCAAGATCTACTGGTCATTTTTAAATGGCATAATTTTTAGAGTCTTAAAAAAGACTCGAATTTTTTTGTCGAATTGAAATTTTGTTAGAGCGATGTTTACTTTCTGAATAGGCGCAAAAATGTGTAGGTGGCCACTTATAACTTCGTTTCAGTGTATTCACCTGAAATAAGTGGAAAGTGCAACTACGCGCATGCCACCTAGCGCCAGTTTAAATTGCATTCTGCTTTCCATCAGAATCCAATACTCTTGAAGGACCAGACTATGGAACAATATCAACACTATTAACAAGTGATATTGATATCACTGCACGATCAAAACAGTTATTAGTTTTAACTATTTAAAGATCGAAATTTATATTTTAAACTTGCACTAGATGATGAGGAAACATTAGCTATTTTAATGTTTCCGAGAAGCCTGTCTGAAGGGCTTCTCGGAAACATTAAAATAGTTAATGTTTTTCATCATCCAGTTCAAGCTTAAAATATGAGTTTCAATTCTTATATGTACATTCTCTATTAACAATAAAATTTACGTATTAACTTCTACCCTAACTTACTAGTTATCCTTATAAAATAAAATAATTTATTTGTAACGGAGGAGTTGGAACAGCCAGGGAGCGATGCACGCAAACGTCGATAAAAATATTGCTTAACATTAACGTTAATTCGCCCAGATGCGCGGTCTAGATCAAATGACATTTCAATGTTTTGCATCGAGAAATGCAAAGAGCTAGAAATGTTGGTTTCATGCAACTACACCGAGAATGTAAATAAATTACAATGTATAGTCTGCCAAAATTGACCTTAGACTGATTAATTTTCGCCAAAATCTTCGTGATATTCGTGCGTTTTCGTTGAGTACTCCGACCTTGGTCACACTTTTACAGAGAGTATGAAGATAATGTCAATTCGTTAATGCAAATGGTCTGAGTGGTTAGGTGACAACCTGCTGATCAAGCATACCTGGATCGAAATTTGGAAGTAACTTTTTTTATAATTGTCAAAATGCTTTCTTTTTTAAGTCAATGTTGTGCTTATATTTTACGTCATCTTGTGATGAGATTTACATCTTTCATATGTATTTAGCCGCTTTCTTATTAATTATTCCCTCAGTTCCCCACTCTTTCCTTGTCAGCTGATAACATTTGCAAATAGTTTGGACCCAGTTCAGTACCAACAGAACGTCGGTTCTGATCTGGATACAGACGATTTGACACTCTAATGGTGTTCCTGTAAGAATTTTCGAAAAAGTTAAATAGTAAGTGAGTATGGTCAGGAAATACCACAATCACTAACCGCAGACAACCCCGTGGCACCGCGAGGAAGAGCCGCTCAAATGTCAGCAGATGAAAGTCTCAAAAAGCATTCAGCGTGCAAAGAGTTAATCACATGTAGGCTTATTGAAATTATTCACGGTGCTGTATTTTTTACATAAACACATGCCCAAAAAAATCAAATAAATATATCCAATTGTGCACAAAATCAAGAATAAAGATGAAAAACTAGCAAATCGAAAAAGAAAATGAAAACAAAAAAAATACTTAAATGCTACTGGACTCGAACCCACATCTTTTGAGTGCTAAAAATACTCAACTATCCACTAGTCTATCGGGGAATTGTGATTTTTTCATTCAGATTTGTAATTCTACAACAATCTTAAGCGCACTTTTTACGAAGATTCACGAAGACTGAGTGAAAGGTCATTGAATATTCATATGTCTCGGGTCAATTTTGACAAACAATACATTGTAATCTTGAGCTGTACACACAAATACTAGCCACTCCAGTGAGTAAGTACAGTGAAACCTGTCTAAAGCGGTCAATCCAAAATAGACAAATCTAAGGTCTTAAAAATAGATAGTAGCTTTGTGCAGGTAGAAAGTGTAGCAGAATGCTCCGGTGGAGCATTCTGCAATACTTTCAACCTGAATTAGGCGAGTATCGGTTTAATATAAATTCTGCAATAATGTTGACCTGCATTAAGTGATTTTGAAAACATATTTTGGGGTCTTTTTTGAGTGACCGCTTAAGACAGGTTTAACAATAACTCCTTCCATTCTTCTGCATGTATGAACGGAATAATTTTTTTTTTGATTTGATTCTTTGCGTCCCATCAACAATCATTCAGTTATAAAGGGACGAGTCTTCCTGGGTTGAACCAGTACTAAGCTAGGATTAATGTTCTTGCTTAAGGACACAACGCAGTGACGCCGGTGAGGCTCGAACCCGCGGCCCTTCGGTCTCGAGTCAAGCACTCTACCACTGAGCCACTGCGCTCCCATGAACGGAATAAACGTTCTTGTATTTCTCCTAGGCAATCGAAGCTAATCGATGCATCACAGGTTGTTTGGCATCCACTGGGCGGTAAACTGTTGATATATGTAAACAAAATGTATTTTCACACATATTAAGCTCGTATTTTATGTAGATACCAGTCATATTTATGAGTATTTGCTATTATTTACTCCCAAAAGCTTTGTAAAGTATAATACGTTATACTAGGCCATTACATTTGGGATGTTTAAGCAAGTCCTATATCTATTCACTGTTAACATATGTTGTGCATACATTTGTTTATTTTGTTGCCTAGACATAATATTAATTGACATGTAGTTGAAATATTTTCAAAGAAAACTTTCTTGTTACTAGCTATAATTTAAAGATAATCATTATATAGTTATATATGGATACACCGTTACACACTTATTTTAGAAGAATATATCAGGCATCTGGACGTACACTATTTTCGCATTTGTGATATATAAAATGGAACCACAATTTCCTGGATGTCCGTCTATGACTTACTTAATAAGCGATGCAGTTGTTTGATATCAAGCATCTGGACGTACACAACTTGCACGTTTGTGATATATTTTAATGGAAACACAATCTTCTTGATGTCGGTCTAAGAACTGATCAAAACTTTAGTTACATCAATAACATCTCGGAGTTGGTCGACTGTCATTAGTCCAGATAAGCAAAATCATTAGCATAAAAATGTAAATATTCTCTTATCTATCTTTTTTAACATTTGTTTTGGGTGCTCAACAGAACCATCTCAGAAATAACATTTTTTATGATAATGCACTCTCTCACTAGAAGATTGGACATTTGCTTTGGTAAGAAAAAAGTGAGTTTGATCAGGAAATACCACAATCACCCACTGCAGACCAACCCAAGGCACCGTGATGAAGAACCACAGAACATTAACATTAAGACAAAGCAATCGGCTCTCTCTTCTCGTCAAAGATGATTGCAAAACTAAAAGTAATGCATAAGAAAACAAAGACCTAAAAATTATGAGCCCCCATAAACTATGGGAGGTACATACAATCAGGTCTCACACCCAAATAAATAGGTATATTATGTATCAGAAAGTGTAGTTAAACTATTGAAATAATATGGCATGATACTCTTTTCAATGGCAACAGAATTGCATGGTCAAATATGATGGCTACAGGCCATCTACTTATACGTTGGATGAGTATGAGTGTGTAGTGTTAACATGCAGTCCCTTGATACATCTTAAGTGTAATTTAATAATGTTAATTGTGAGTTTGTACGAGTTCTAGAAGCATTAATTGAGTTACGTGTGTTTACAAGCCCTTTAACCTGTTGTTCACAGGGTACTAGTATTTAAGATTCTAAAGGGGAGAGCAGGAGAAAAGGAGATATACATTTTAAAAAAAGCGTCTTTGTGGATTTATGGAGACTCCTTTTCAATGTCATGTAAGTATATATGTTGTATCAGGGATGCGTGTAAGATTTTTCAGCGCTTGCTTCAGTATTAGTCAACGGTATGTTCTTTTTAGTGTTGTAGGGTATACGATCATGAAGAAATTCGAACAACTTCATTAGTATAACTGACATGTCAACTATTGTAGAGAATAAAACTGGGCTGCTAGATAAAAAGAGACATCTAGTAGCCAGAGCCTTTATGACAATTATTGTAAAGAATAAGGACATGAAGCTAGAACAGTAAAACACGTTAATATAAACTATTATATAGCCTGCATGTCAATTATTGTAGATGATAGAAACACGAAGCTAGAAAAATTACCACTATTTCAACACGATGGTCTGTGTGTCATTAACAATACGGACTATGTTTTTAAAGTAAGAAAAGTGACCACGTTCATTAACGATTGCCTGTATGTCAATTATTGCAGAGAATAAGGCTAGTGTATGAATCTTGAATAATGACGCCATGCATTTACAATCGACTGTATGTCAATTATCGTAGAAAATAAGGTTGTGTAGCTAAAAGGTAAAATAAGTGAATTTACAATAGCTAGTTGGACAAGTCTTATTATTACATGAATATGCCTACATGCATATAAGAGCACGAAGCCAGAAAAGCGAAAACATTTATTTAAGATTGTACGATGTCAATTATTGTAGAGAATAACTTCATTAAGCTGTAAACTCGTTGGAAAGTACATGTAGCATAACTGTTATATCAATTAGTGCAGTGATAAGAAAATTAAACATTTTAATAACCGATAGCTGGGAATGCAAATTATTGTAGAGTATATGTTTATAAAATTAGAAACTAAAATGTTATTTTGCTTAGCTGGTATAGAAATTATTAAAGGGAATAGAAACATAAAACTAGAAAATTAAGAACGTTCATTTAAGACATCATGCACGTCAATTATTGTAGTCAATATGTTTATGAAGCTAGAAATTCGAACATGTTCATGTAGCATACATGTAGCCAGTTTATTAATTATTTTAGAGAATCGAAACTGATGAAGCTAGATAATTAAAAACGTTCATTAAATTATCAGACATTATTTACACCAGTTATTGTTGTAAATATGTTTATGTAGCTAGAAGCTCGAACAAGTTCATGAAGCATAGCTGGTTCGTCAATTATTGTAAAGAATAGAAATACTAAGCTAGAAAATCAAACATGTCCACTAAATGTAGTCTTTTTGTCAATTATAGTAGAAACTAAGTATATGAAGCTAGAGACTCGACCACGTTCATTTACTGTCGTGCCAACCAGTGATACTTTGTTAAAATTGCTATGTAAAACAATAACGTGTACACTTCAATTGAGCTAAAGCGAATCGATAGATCACTCGGGACTTGGAAAGAATAGATCACTTTTGTATTAATCCTATCCACAGGATAGGATAAATACACAAGTGATCTATTGTTTCCAAGTCCCTAATACGTTGTGAACAAAACATGACGTCACTGTCACTTTTGGCTGGCAGGACAGTAGCATAGCTTATGAACTATAGTGGAGCATAGAAATGAGAAACTAGAAAATTAAACACGCTCATTTACGATAGTCCTTTGTCAATTACAATGTATAGTAGAGCATACGTTTATAAAACTATAAATGCCATCACTTTAATTTGGCATGGATGACATGCAAATTATAGTTGAGAATATAGACAATAAACTTTAACAAATTAATGTATTCTACTCAAATTTTGTGCTGTCATGTCTGTTCCTTGCAACCTTGTGGTCACTAGCTGGATAAGGGCTGACCTCTTGGCAGTCGTGTTTGTTTTGTTTTGTCACTTTCCCAAATGTGTCCTGGTCCACATCAGAAATAAGGGCGAGGTTGGCGCCGTGAAACTGGTTTAAGCCCTCCACTAAAATATTTTACTGACCGTTCAAAGGCTTAACTTCTTTTGTGGATCATTTGTGTTATTTATGTTTTGTGTGTTTCATGCTTTCGCGTCTGTTCATTGCTGCCTTGTGGTCACCTGCTGGGAAAGGGCTGACCTCTTGGCTCTTGTTTGTGATGTTTAATTGTGTTTTGTCACTTTCCCATGTGTTATCCTTGGTCAGGTGCGGTACTTAATTGTATCGATTCCTGATCTTTGCCGCCCTTCTAACTTTGATAAGGATCACTACAAAGATTTCCATAGGGTTCAATGAACTGAGCTTCCCCTTTGACACTCGATAACTTTCGACGTTTATTCTTCAAATTCAATGAAAATTGCAGTTGTAATTGAAAATGGGATTGGCTTCAGCTTTTCGTGCAAATCTCTCACTGGACGGTCTCATGGAGGCCCGTAGGTCGGGAAATATAAAATGACAAATTTTCGAAATTCCAGTCAAAAAATAAAGTTTATTTCTCCCTTATTTCAAAAGATCAGAAACACGAAATGTGTTTGAGGAACACATTTTGAACCTTTCAATATTTGATTGAAACCCATTTGTAACTAATATGCACAATAATCAGCATTTGAAAAATATGCAATTCTATGTAATAAACAATATTTTGCATTTTCCGACCAACGGGCATACACTGGACCATCCAATATGTGATCATTACATCTGTCGCAATTATAGCTGCATATTTCATTGAAATTTAAGAATAGCACCAAATATTATCTAGTGCCAAAAGGGTAGGTTCTTTATGGTATGGAAATCACTTTTACCACAATAGGTTACCTCCCTTGAGTGCTACTATTTTTATTACACACGTGCGTAACTGCATAATCGGAGCTACTCCAATGCTCATTGCTCAAAAATATAAATGGGTTTTGACATGAGAAAATCTGTCTTCGGGGTTTGCGAACAGCAAAGGCAAAGCCCAGCCTGGGCATCCACGCAGTCTGATCAGTGCATTTGTTATACGCATGTTGGATAAATATCATATCTAGACTTCCTACAAGCGAATTTTTAATTATTTAGGCTAGTCACTGTAGCTGAGCATGCAGGTTTGATAATGACGTGGTAGGAAACCCCAAAGACAGAAGCCCAAATGAATATAGTCATGAGGAATTAGAAAATATAATAATAAAAGTAGTATTGTTTGCATTTATTCATATCCAAAATTTAAGTTCTATTCTATTCTATTCTATTCTTTATTACTCTAGGTTAACATGGTTAACAACAAGAGAATCAGATTTTACATAATATGTTCCTATACAAATAACGTGAGCATCAACACATCCGAGTATTACCTATCAAGATGCGTAATCCTCGGAATGAGGGGTCACAACAGACCTAATTTATGATCGTTTTTTCTTATCTTGGAATTTGTCTATGGTCAGTTACTGTATGTAAATATTATTAACGTGATTGTGTCACGTTGGCATTAATCCGGTCCGATTGAGTTGACAGGTACCGGTTTTATATGGTGGCTTCAAGCGGTTTGTGCCATTTCGTTATTTCGTTCTTTCGTCTTTTGGCCTGGCGTTATGGCGCGGCGCCAAGACGAAATAACGCCAAGCGAAAAGACGAAATAACGAAAGAACGCCAAGCGAAATAACGAAAAGACGAAATAACGCCAGGCGAAAAGACGAAAAAACGAAATGCGCCACGCGAAATGACGAAAAATGAGCGCGAAAAGACGAAAAAACGCCATGCGAAATAACGCCATTTTAAACTCTTATTTTTCGTCTTTTCGCATGGCGTCTATCGTTATTTCGTCTTTTCGCCTGGAGTTATTTCGTCTTTTCGTTATTTCGCGTTGCGTTTTTTCGTTATTTCGTCTTTTCGCCTGGCATTATTTCGTCTTTTCGCCCCGCCAGAACGCCAAGCGAAAAGACGAAAAGACGAAAAAACGCCACGCGAAAAGACGAATAACGAAAAAACGCCACGCGAAAAGACGAAATAACGAAAAAACGCCAAGCGAAAAGACGAAATAACGAAAAGACGCCAGGCGAAAAGACGAAATAACGAAAAGACGCCAGGCGAAAAGACGAAATAACGAAAAGACGCCAGGCGAAAAGACGAAATAACGAAAAGACGCCAGGCGAAAAGACGAAATTTAGAGGGCAAAACACGATACCATCCCATTAGTGGTACTGAACTGATTGGACGCCATAATATCTATGCAAATTATGAGGTTCATTCTAAATGCAAATTCATGTGCAGAATATGATACCAAGTCATTATTCCGAAAAGAGGGGAACATGAAAATGATCACATGATAGTTTTATGAATATCGCTAAGTCAATCCGAGCAATCACATGATCGTTTTATAAATAACAAAAAGGCACAGACAGATCTACGTGTACGCACAGCTCTCTCAGAGGCATATCTTCTCACAAACATAAAGTATGGAAGAAGATGAAAGAAGGTCCAAAGCTGTATAACTGGCTACATTTGACAGCTGGGCATGTTATGATTTTTGCTAGCATTAGTTGGGCCTCGACGCGACAAAACCTGCCTTCGGGGTTTCTGACAAAGCGAAACTCAAACCCGAGTCTCCTCATCTACAAAGACTGCCTAGAAGATCAAAATTACGCGTAGCAAGTTTAGAGAACGCGAATGAAAAAGGTGCTGATCAGTCTGCGCGGAGCATGCGCATGCTGGTATGCGCCTTTGTTGTTCGCAAACCACCGAAGACAGGTTTTCTCGCGTCAAGGCCCAGTTGACTTACGTAAGTATTGGGACAAACAGTGTGGACGAAAACCATAATGCTCCTACATTGTACATTAACAGTCTGATCTGGGTCCACTCCAAAAGCTACTGTTTATTTTAGCAAACAAAGACAAATCTATATTGAGGAGCATGGCTCAGTGGAGAGTGCGCAACTCGGGATCGTTTGCATGTACTCACACGACTAATTGTTTGTGAATGTCGATTTAGCTGTGTGATTATTTGCGTGCGTGCGTGCCTGTCTGTCTGCAGTTCGAGGGGAAAAAATGAAGAATGTCCAAATCACATGCAAATCAGCTCATGCACGAAACATATGCAAAGTTTTTTTTAAAAAAAATGGAATAAACTGTAAGAGGAGTTGAGCTCACAAAGTACACACTGGTGGACGTTCTGATAGACAGACATTCCGACACACGGGCGGTAAACTCCATTTTAATGCACCAGTCATTTGTATGTCCCGCCTCCTTGGGGCCGGGGATACCGGGTACATAGCGAGGCTTAAGTACCGGGATTTGACCTACGATATGTCCCCGCAGTATCGTGGATGTGCCGTGGTTTTAATATCCCGCTTACAATGTAAATACATGTAGGCCACTACTGAAAGAACTTGTCTGAAAGGTCCTTTTAACAGCGCACCTAAACATCTATATGCCAATATAAACCGAAAGGGTGCAACTTGGTGGGCTTTGAAAATTGAAAAGCTAAAGGTCCCGATATTCCCAGGCCCCGAGTGGGGATACAAATGACTGGTGCATAATAGTCTCATTTGACTGAAATGTCGGGAGCACCCCGATTAGTCTAAGTAATATTGTAGGAAGCTCCACGAGTTGCCGTCTTTTACAAACAATCAAGACCCAGATGAAATGCCGCATCATTCGGCATTTCATCAGAGTCTCCATTGCTTGTAAAGAACGCCCTTCACAGTAGAAGTATGGATATAAACACATAAATTAACTCTTTGCCTGCTAGCGGTAAATTTTGTCTTCAACTGATGATCTTTACAAACTGTACGGACCCAAGCTGTTTGACACTCTGGCACTATCCCCCCCCCCCAGAAAAAATCGATAAAAAGTAATGCTTGCAAATGGGGGGATCCAAAGGGGGGACAGGTGGTCCGGACCCCACCCCCTGAAACATCACAAAAAATATAGAATTTCCTAGCAATATCGATCTGGATCCCCTAAAATCACTAAGCTACCAAGCCAGCATTCAATGGTGGGCCAATATCGGCACGCCAGCGAACCGCCATTTCAATGGCGTTTCGCTGGTGGGCAGATGATGGCCCACTAACAGTGACATTTTGATCCTCTCTCCATCCCATAAACTAAAAAAAGGAAAAAGAGAAGAAGAAAAAACGTTGTCAGTGTTGGACCCCCTCTGAAAAAACGTTCTGGATCCGCGCATGTTGAAAATAATTTTCAAATGTTAAACACGCAAAGGGTTTTTAATAATCCTTTAATTGCCTCCTGTCAATAAGATAGAGACTAACAGTTTCTTTTCATCTTTAAAGCGCCAATCACAACAGATGTCGCCTGTTTGTCCTCTACTGAAATGTTAGATACCTTTTGGTTCAGTTGTATATAGAAACAGATCAGACTTCTCTCGTAGCCCAGACTGCCCAAACGAGAGCAGCCCGATCTAGGTCCACACATTTTACCTTTACATTTACATTACCAATAATGCAGCAAACGAGAAACCAACGATGCATTTTTGGCAATCGCGCTAAGGGTTAAATTTCGTTTTGGCGTCTTTTCGCCTGGCGTCTTTTCGTTATTTCGCATGGCATTATTTCGTTATTTCGTGTGGCGTTATTTCGTCTTTTCGCGTGGCGTCTTTTCGTTATTTCGTCTTTTCGCATGGCGTTTTTTCGTCTTTTCGTCTTTTCGCTTGGCGTTCTGGCGGGGCGAAAAGACGAAATAACGCCAGGCGAAAAGACGAAATAACGAAAAAACGCCACGCGAAATAACGAAAAGCCGAAATAACGCCAGGCGAAAAGACGAAAAGACGAAAAATAAGAGTTTAAAATGGCGTTATTTCGCATGGCGTTTTTTTCGTTATTTCGTCTTTTCGCTTGGCGTTATATCGTCTTGGCGCCGGCGAAAAGACGAAAGAACGAAATAACGAAATGGCACAAACAAGCCACCATAGTTTTAGGATGTTATGTCATGTTGTGTTTCATTCAACCAGAAAACCGCGTGTTATTCTTTGAGGTGATTCTGTTATTTTGGATATGTATTTAAAAAAAAATCTTTAAGTTTTGGAATTACTAAAAGCTATGGTTTTGTTTATGGATCAGCATCTAGACAGGTAATACTTTCCTTCTTACAACAAGTGTTAGTTCATCGCCTCACCAGGGCTGCAGGTTATCTTAGTACTCTTACAGGTAATATAGACTCAGGTCAGAATGTAAGTTGGCCAGTTATAACACGAGGCAATATTGCCGACGATGCAGCGCCTTTACGTCGCATCGACGTCAACATTTCGTCGTTTGATAACCCGATGATATGTGGTAAAATTTTTCGAAGGCTGGGGGAAGCAAACATCAGCTCATTAGCTCTGGGGACAAGACGAGGCAATATTGGCGCCGATGCAGTTCTTTAACGTCGCACCGGCGTCAATATTCAGTCGTCTGATAACATGTGATGAAATTTTCCGAAGGCTGGGGGGAAACAAACATCTGCTCCTTAGCTCTAGGGACAAGACGAAGCAATATTGTCGCCGATGCAGCGCATTTGCGTCGCATCGACGTCAATCTTACGTCGTTTGATAACGTGACGAAATTTTCTGAAGGCTGGATGAGCAAACATCCGCTCACTAGCTTTAAGGCCAAGACGAAGCAATATTGGCGCCGATGCAGCGCTTTGGCGTCGCACTGGCGTCACTATTGAGTCGTTAAAGATATGGTATGAGTCTATTTTCATTTACTCGTTGCGCAAGTCTAAATTCATATTGTACAGCTGTACATGGATCCCAATGAGCGAAGGCTGTTAGCGAGCAGTTTTCACCATCAAAATGTAATGCCGGTGTCTATGCAGCTGCTAGAGCCACATCGGCTTCGAAATCAGGTCAGAATGTGAGTAGGCCAGTTATAACACGAGACAATATTGACGACGTTGCAGCGCTTTTACGTCGCATCGACGTCAATATTCCGTCGTTTGATAATCCGATGACATGTGGTAAAATTTTTCGAAGGCTGGGGGGAGTAAACATCAGCTCATTAGCTCTAGGGACAAGACGAAGCAATATTGACGCCGATGCAGCGCTTTAACGTCGCATCGACGTCAATATTGCGTCGTTTGATAGCATTTGATGAAATTGTTCGAAGGCTGGGGGAAACAGACATCGGCTCCTTAGCTCTATGGACAAGACGAAGCAATGTTGACGCCGATGCAGCGCTTTGGCGTCGCATCGACGTCAATATTATGTCGTTTGATACGTTTTTCTTATCTTTTTAAAATTCAAATTCATATTGTACAATTGTACATGAATCCCAATAGGCGAAGGCTGCTGGCGAGCAAACTACACCATCAAAATGTAATGCCGGTGTCTATGTAGCTGCTGGAACCACATCGGCTTCGAAATCACATCATGGTCACTCACTATTCTTTTGAATGTTATTTGAATACATACATGCAATGTCAACCATAAGTCCTGATGAGGACATTTTCAACATATGTATCCAAAATTTAAGTTCATAACATTGACTCACGTTTACATGAAATATTTCACAATCTGATAAGCAAAGCGCGGTTCAAGAACATAATTGAGCCGTGACATGAGATTTCCAACAATGTGGTATGTGCGACCAGCAAAGCCCCAGATCAGTCTGCGCATACGCGCAGTCTGATCAGAGCCATTGCTAGTCGCTTGGATATTTTATGAGTGTAAAGCTACTGACTGAACACTATTTGGAGCTTCTTAGCTTAAAAGGAGGCTGCACAGGCTCGTCTGAGTCTACACTTGTCAAAATGCCACATTGTTGAAAATCACGTGTCACGGCTCAAATGTACTATTGTTTCAGTGCCATTAATTTTATATAAGCCTGAAACGTGTTCTTCCAGAGCGGGTCACTTCATTACAGCAGCAAAGGTGTGAAACCAACGATTTCCGGTATCATACCAAATCGGTGGAACTGGTTAGTCAGAATAAGCTTGACATATTATGATGAATATTTTATCATGCTTAATTGTTTTATTGGACCATTGTAGTACTCACTCCCTTTAAGAATAACTCCAACACTATAAGGAAGAAGTAAACATTATATTTGGTTCTGAGGAGAAGCGTTACTGTCTTTTGGGAATGTTTTTATGTATTTTTGCGGCATAGTAGTAATTAGAAAATCGTTAAATTGGACCATGGGATATAGGATATTACTTAAACATCAAACTGTATTACAGCCACATATATGGAGATTATTTTGTATGAAATGGCACTGAAATGTGTTAAACGTGTTGGGGTGCTAACAATATTGCCATGAAAAAATTAATAATAAAAGTTTCAATAAAAAGTGTGTTTGTATTTGGATATATTAGGATTCCAGTTTAAGTTTATGGTGATAGTATCATGTGTTACTTTACGTTATTTATGAACAGTTAGAATTGCGTATTTTGATATTTGATTGCCATATATATACACACGTACATCTTTGAAGAATGCAGTATGTTTATAAGCGATAGAACTAATTACTATCCTGCCAGCCAAGAGTGACAGTGACGTCATGTTTGTTTACAATTGCTAAATCAAACATTAACTTGTACACACCACTTGAGCTAGCGCGAATCGATAGATCACTAGTGTATTAATCCTATCCACAGGATAGGATTAATACACAAGTGATTTATCGATTACAAGTTCCTGATAACTTTGTAAACAAGCATGTCGTCACTGTCACTCTTGGCTGGCAGAATAGTACAAGTGATCATTTAGTCCCTGGAAGTGCAGTATATTCACGAGAAACACTATAATGGATATAACCCCATATAACAATTGGTCAGCTACGCCCAGGCAGTGCAGAATTACAGAGAGTGACACTATAATATAAATAAATAGCTTCAATATGAGTGGTCATTTAATCCCTTGAGTTGTAGTTGATCATTTCTTTTAGGATACTTTATAAACACTTGGTTGTCTGAATTAATTATCAGACGCAATTCCATAACACTTCGTAAAAACGAGGAAAACGAAGTTCAGAGGATAAAACTAGGTGCATGTATACAGAACAACACAGCAGATCTTATAAAGTCAATCAACTTAGATACCATTTAATCCCTTGAGTTGTAGTTGATCATTTCTTTTAGGATACTTTATAAACACTTGGTTGTCTGAATTAAGTATCAGACGCAATTCCATAACACTTCGTAAAAACGAGGAAAACGAAGTTCAGAGGATAAAACTAGGTGCATGTATACAGAACAACACAGCAGATCTTATAAAGTCAATCAACTTAGATACCAAAAAAGTATATTTGCGCTCCAAAGCCGGCTAGTAACGATAACTATCTACTTCATTTACTCAATATTTGTCGACTATTGTGTTATGTTTGTCTGATAGTTTGTCGTCTCAACTTTAGTCATTTATAAAGCAGTTAAGCAGTAAATACATGTATATAAGGTTGTTTAAGATCACAAAAACATTCCAATATACACCTTCAACCTCTCAGTTGCTATATGAAGCGGATATGAACACAACGCTGTTAAACCTCTATCACATTGACGGTTTCGAATTGTCACGGTTCGCAAAGAATCATATTGAGACTAAAATTAAAACACAATTTTAACAATAACCATTTAGCACTGCGGTTGTCTCCTCTTTGTCACCAATGAGTGTACGGCGAATATTTAGCGATGTTATACAATCTGAAATTAGTGCTGAGAGAAGACGTAGTTTCATCAAGATCAGACGAAAGAGTGAGCGAAAGGAAAGAAACAGTATAGGCTCAGAGTCAAAGGACACAGAGGTTGATCTTAGTTCAAGCATGTAAGTGAAATTGTTGTCTCTGAACGAATATTTGGTTTTAAGTTCATTAAACCTGCCCAGTCAATAGTTTTAGTCATGCTTTAGCACATAATTAACATGAAAAAGCAGCAAACTGCGGGAATTTAAATTCTTTTCTCATTCCAGACATACAGTCCTACTAGCTGAAATTGCACATGGCGAATGCAGAAGGTTCTGCCAACTTATACTGCCTGCTTGGATATGTGAAAGGGTCCTGTGATCTTGTTGCACAGCCCTGCCATCTTATATTGCAGTTGGCAGTGGTGGTGGCAACAGTGGTAGTAGTGGTAGTATCAGCAGTGATAGTAGTGGTAGTAGCAGCAGTGATAGTAGCAGCAGTTGTAGCACCAGTAGTTGTTGTTGTTGTATTATTAATAGCCACAACATCAGCACAAGTAGTAGTAATTGTTGTTGCTGTTGTAGTAGTAATAGTGGTAGCAGCAATGGTAGTGGCAGTAGTGGTGGTGGTAGTAGTAGTAGTGGCGGCAGCAGCAGTGATAGAAGTAGCAGCAGCAGTAGCACCAGTAGGTGTTGTTGTAGCATTAGTAATAGTGACAGCATCAGCATCAAGGGCAATAACTCTGCTTAATTGATGACATTTACCCATCTACAATCCAAAACCACTCCTCCCTCATGCATTGTACTGTCCCAAAACTTATGCCCAATTCCCTAGCTATTCTTCGCAGGCCTCGCCTACCTGACATTATCATCAGTGGCGGCATCTTTAGGGCGGCCAGACCGTCCATCATCCTCAACGCTCTCCCCCCTCTTAAACTATGCTGCCAAGTTTTTCATTCTGCCATAAGAAGGAGACTCCTTCCGAAGGGTTTCCATGATTTATTCAAGAATTTTCTTGGGAGGCATTCCTTTCTTTCAGAAGTACTTATTAGCCGCTCTGATTTCAAGTTTCTCCATTTTGCATTTTTAACACTCCCAATGTTCTTCAGTTAGATCAAATGACCGACTGACAAAGATTTTAAATCAGTGAATCTCACCGTAGCATATCGGGCGAGAACTTTTTGATCACATCTCTAATAATAAAGACAAACGTGAAACATAAATAACAAAAAAAAGAGCCACAAAAGTTTATAAACCATTAACTACATTGCACGATTTCTGAATTTCTAGAAGGTCAATCAATATTGACTTGAGGTCAACAGTTTTGGTCTCAGAGCGGCTGTATTAAGCTGAGGTCAAACCAGTATGATACAGGGATTTTATATTGGCCAAGTTACAGGTACTCGATAATCTGTATTCATCTGACGAGGACCTGCAACTAGGTCGATACGAAACGCCTGATTAATATATAATAGTAAACGCATTGTTTTGGATGACTTCTGTATTTTCATTGTGATTTGTCATTAATCCCGTATATTTGTATTGAAACAAACACCCACAATGCATTACACCTCGAATTGTACCCGTATACTGTACCCGTATATATCAATTATTGTTCTGCAGTTAATTATTATAATTATATAGTACGTCTTGAAGTTCTTGATATGTTTAATCCTTTATGTAACTTACAATAAGACAATAAGACAAATTTGTCTTATTGTCTTATTGTAAGTTACTTAATGGATTAAACATATCAAGAACTTCAAGACGTACTATATAATTATAATAATTAACTGCAGAACAATAAATGATATATACGGGTACATTGTGGGATAGTTGTTGAGATTGTTGTGAGATTTTCTAATCAGATATAAATATCAATCAATATTGCCTAGGCGAAGTCCTGAAGGATTGCATAATCTTGGTAATCTTGTAGGAGTAACTTCAGGTCTCAAGATAAGAGTATGCAATTATGAATTAATGAATAAATTGCAGACCACCAGATAAAAAAGCATAACTGAAAATTATTGTTCTTATTTCTCAACCAAGACATAAGCTGTGGGTACTCAAGAGAACTGTCTCAATGAGACGATTCTTTTGAGCACTTAAAATTATGTTTAGATTGCTGGGTAAGAAAATAATTGCATTTTTACGTTCAAATATTTTACTTAACTGGACCAATGGTAATTTTCTAATTTCTCCAACAAAACACGTGTTGTGGGTGCCCCAAAAACCATCTCAAAGAACCGTCTAAAAAGAGCCAATATCTTTGAGCACCCAAATCTCATGTTTAAACCGAATGAACAGAAAATAATCGAAAGGTATGCTCTAATGTTTGCTTAACTGGACCCTTGAGTCAGGTGAAGCTGAGAAAAGCTGCATCGAACTCATTGTTTATCGCTATTCAGAAGGTGCAGCGTACGGTTAATCATGATACTATTTTAGTTTCTTCTTTCTAAAATATGATAGCTTGTACTTATTGTCAAATATGACCAAATGCACCATATAAATCCTGAAATTGATCTGAATAAATACGAATTGGAGAATGCCTCTAGGTGAAGGTGCATAATTAAATCAAACATATTCTTGATTATCAATCAAAAAAGTGTGTTGTGGGTAATATAATGAACAGTCTCAATGAGACGGTTCTTAACGTCTCAATCAGACGGTTCTTTTGGACCCTTAAACAAAATTTTAAAACTGATTGATAAGAAAATACACTTATGTTTTGTTTACTGGAGAAATCGAGGTTGCCCCTTATTAAGCTGAAAAAAAAGAATCCTTCTTGATACAGGTCCAGATAGGGGTATTGGTTATGTCCCTGGCTATTTATATCCATTGTATATTTAACTCTAAAACTAAATGAATGAGTAACTAGATCAGTAGCTATATAGTTGAAGCTCCCATTAAACGGGCCACTATCGGCCCGCCAGCAAACGCATGATTTTACGTGCTTACTGGGTTATGTCCCCGACTGTTTATATCCATTGTATATTTAACTCTAAAACTAATAGAGAATGAGTAACTAGATCAATAGCTAGATAGTTGAAGCTCCTATTAAACGCCTTTACGTGTGGACTGAGCTCCTTATGGGATGTGGAGGTGTCATGTCATCGAATTTTCTCATCAAAGTCTTGACATATAATCTATTAATTGGACAGCTGTATACTGTTGGGGCTATTTTGCTCTTTTGTTTTCTTTTGTCTTTAAACTTGTTTTCTCTTGAAATTTGTAAGTGGGATTGCCCAATTCATTCTGCTTGCAATATGATCCTAATTTAGGCAAGTTCTATATGTCACGTGAACGCATTTACTTTGCATACATGTATATTGCATATAACCACGTACAAGGGGATGCAAATCTGGACATGTTGCAATTATACAATGAAAGCAAATATAGATATATGGCCGCCTAAGCCTGCTGTGTATTTGGAGAACAGTGTGTCGGATATACGTGTACATGCTAATTTGAATATGTATTGCCTGTTTGTATTTAACTTATTGGTCCCTTAGGAGACCATGTTTTATCAATCAAGAGTCCTTGAGAAAAGAAGTGCCTTGGTTTCTTGTTTAATGAGGCAAGCTTAAAGACATTAAGACATTTCAATCTTGCTTTGGGGTAATTTGCACCAGTATATCAGCGACCGTCCTAGAAAACATTTTTAAGAGTTTAACAAGTTCCTGACAGAAGAAGGTACAATAACTGGAGCACATGATGTGCATAACAAGTGCCCGAATATACTATCACTTTTTTGCAATTATGGTGCACATCATGTGCACAATAAGTGAACATGTGTAACCTTACGTTCAGGCTCCACTGTATGTCCTGATATCTGTAAGAAAAATACGTCGCCCCACCCTTGTTCCAAAAGGATTACACGTAATCTGTCTTTAACTACAGGTCTGTATCATTGTTAAAGACGGTTGGCAAAGTAATGGAAACCTATTCATAAGCATACGTTCATATTCGTTCAAGATGAACATGCTATAATTTCTTTTTGCAGTCTGATTTTCCACAGTCAACCAACTTATCGATATTTCTAATTTAATCTTAACGCATCATGTGAGTGTAAAGTTAAGCTTAAGATCGTGGCATACAAAAGTGAGTATGCTCAGGAAATACCACAATCACACACCGCAAACCAACCCATGACACTGTGAGGAAGAGCCACAGAACATTAAAATTAGCAATACATCTGTAAGACAATAATAGCAAAGCAACTAGCTTTCTCTTCCTCTTCAAGATGATTGCAAAACTAGAATTGGCACAAAGTTATGCATTACAAAACAAAGATGAACACAGAACTTTAACAAACAATGGGAAGTACATCAGCAACAACAGAACCACCACCTTACAACGGACAGCAGCCTAAGCCACCGGGGGAGGGGCTTAAATACACCTTACTGGCGCCAAATCTTCGCCCTAGATTATGTTGTTAAAACACAAAATTGTTTAGCTCGCATGGAGGCTTCTTAACTAATGCAATGTATCATCACAGAGAAACAATTAAATAAAATTAACATACTATAAAGATACAAAGAATAAGCCCATGACTCACAGATAGTCAGAGCTAAAGAAAGTGTCAATTTAACAAACTCAAACCAAAAGGTATCGATGGCATTCTCCTACAATGGTTTCCTAGTTATCAATCTAATAGTAAACTAAGAGCTGCTATTCATGGGTCATGCTATGAATGGGTTTCTAATATTGTATTACATCTGGTGTTTCCCAAGGCTCCCTTCGAAGCCCACTCCTCTTTTTTTTTTATTTATTTGATGATTATATATTTTGTGGGTGATATAACTTGTATGTGATAGTAAATAAACCATTTGATGCAGCAACGCATCTCAGCTCAGATTTGGAGACTATTCACACACGGGTTGAACGATGGCTTGTTAGATCTAATCAGGCTAAATCAGAAACCATTACAATCTCTAGAATAAACATTTAAACACTATCATTCTCCTTTAAATTGAACAATTAGCCCATTGAAGAAGTAGCAAGTCATTTCATGTTCTAGCGATATCACTTCTAAAGCTTAGACAAGATTGAATAGTATGTTTAAGTTGAAATCAACTTTTTTCTCTGTTTATTTATTTTAGGCTGTTGTTGTTTTTGATGTAATTTGTATATTTATGTAATATCTCATACAGTCTCTCTAGCCTAAGATGTGTAGAAGTGTATTCTTGAACGTTTTGGTTACTGTGAAGGCGGCACCTCATGAATGCGTAATTAGGACTGGTCTACTTTAGACAAGGGCAAAAGCTGAAAATGAGGTGTGGTTTTATTTGAAAGTAACTGCATCATTATACTATACTACTCTAGTAAAGACAGTAATGATTTAAACTTCAAAACACCAGCAAAAAAGCGTCTGTTTATTGTTTAACATAACTATAGAAAAAGACCGTTTGGACCCAGATCTGATTGTTCCTATAGGTGCAGTCTGATCTGCATCTACACTATTTGTTAAAGAGGCTTCAAAATTATTCAGCATACAACAAAAACATACAACTTTTAGAGATAGGCCTTAAAGGTTTTAAAGGCTAATGTATGTGAGGTGAGAGCAAATAAGGTCAGGAGTTTCATGAAATGCCCGCATGTTTGCGCGGCTCAAAAAGCTTATTAACTCTTTACCAAATTATAAATAAAACTTGATATTCCTTCCTTAGTAAATGAAACATCCGAGCCACGACCAGACATGAATATTTAAGTTGCTGCCTTTACAGTAAGCAAATGTATATTAGTATATAATAGATTGGTTTTATTTATAAAAAAAATGTAGTTTGTAAGGTGTGAGAGGGGGATGGTCTTCCCCGACCCCCTACTCACCAAATGGAAGGGGAGAATAAAGCAACAACAATTTTTTTTGATAGATGCTAACTCGAAACTAGTTATACTTCTTTTATTAGACCAGTCTTAGAGTATGGACAACTGCACACAATATGAAATCAATGCATCAGAAAAAAAATACTAATAGAAGCTGCACGAGTAGCCACTGCAGCTACTAAATTAGCCATTTTAGAAGTGTTATATCTGAAACGGGTTGGGAATCGTTAAAAGACTTATAAATCAGAAGCTATGCATTTTTATCAAACGAATATGGACGTTTCACCAAATATCTTACATCATTAATTTTCACTTCTGTTTATAGCTTATGGAACAATGTACAGAACCCAGATGTACTTAAGATCATGTTTGGCTCTGTACAAGCTTGGAACGAACTATCTCTGGAAGCAATTTAAGTTTTAGATATCACAGCCCCCCTCAATACTATTACGGCTGTTAACTTACTCAGATACAGCATACCTGGCTTAAGAACCGATTGCAGTGGTCTAGACCATCCTATTTTCGCTAAACATAGTGCCGATGGTACTTACTGTGCATGTGAAACAGTCAAAACCACAAACCATTACTTGTTAGAAGGCTTCTAAATAAATTGGGACACTAAACGAACTAGCAGACTAATGTGTACCAGATTTGAACAGTTAGCTATTTAGTACATTGTACATATATACTGACCATTTTATCGCTTTTTCGCAACGAATCTAATAAATTAAATAATACAGGATCTCAAATGTAATTTTCATATATTTCATATTACACTTAAACTAATTTGTAAACGTCAAAATGTTCAATACATATTTCATAGCGTTATCTTACTCCCAAATGCGACGCCTTACATGTATAATAAATTGCATCTTGATTATAGTAAGAGTTTAGAAATGAAAAAAAAAAATCCTAAACAAAGCAAGCAAAAAAGAACCACTAAGAAACAACGTCTGTGTATATGAAGCTATGAAAAATATGTATGATGCAAGGTTACGATATACAAACTAAAACGACTAAAAACCATAATGGCGCTGAACAGATTTAGCGATTACACAAGAAACTGACATACATGTTTATAGCTATGTTTGCATCTGCTTATCACAGGTGTTCTTCTCATGTCGTGACAAGTGGTGTGTGGTACTTGATTGTATCGATTCCTGATTTTTGCACCCTTACTTACTTTTATTCAAATCGGCTTTATTTTCGGATACACTTTTATTGGTGCTAGCTTCGCCTAAAATAGCTTCATTGGACATGCCGGTGCTTACCGTCCTGACGATGCGAATCCATAGTGTGTCGAAAGGTGTGATTTACTAGCATTTTTGTTGTCAATGACAGAAATTTTCCCTTTCAACAAATGATGATACATGTTGAAACAATCCACATTAATCTTGCATACATTCTAATAATACAAATAATGCAAGCTTAAGTCCGAAACTAGCTTGACTGGTCAATCAAACATGCACAATTTACACTGTCAGTTCTTTGGTATATTCTTTGCTTCCAAATTCATGCTTCGTATTATTGAGTTAATTATGCTAATTTCGAAAACCTTGTTTAATCCTTTGTATTCTTATGGTTTTTACTATAGAAGTTGATTTTGTATTTGAGGGATCACAGGTTGAAGTCTCTTAATCATGATGTATGTCGGTCCCTGAAGGTTGTTTTGATTTTAGCAAACAGTGCAGATCCTGATGAAATGCAGCATCATGCTGCATTTCATCTGGATCGTTACTGTTTGCCAAAGGACCCATTAAGGGGATTCAGCTTAACTTTGCAGCATTTGTAATGCCAGAACACATGCCAGGATTAACGTTCCTTGTCTCAACATGTATAATGGGTAAATGAATCCAATAATGCATGGACACTCATATAAGATTGTTTATGAATTATACATTTGTACTATATGGAGTTTAGGAGTTTAAGCATGGGAAGTGTTTGAACACGAAATCACTTGGCTGAGTAATCGAACTCTTCTGAGTGCCCCCCTAAGTGTTAATTACAATGTAAATGCAACATGGCTACTCTTGTATAATACCATGTTCCAACCGTAATCGAATCAAAAGTGCATGCAAAAATAGAACAAATAATTAGCAGTTTCCTTTATGTTAAAAATCGTATATTGAATACCCGTACAATTAATCAGAATGCGGTCAACCAGATAATTATTGCCCATTTCAACAAATTCAGATACCAGCGCTTCCTCTTTTTCACGTTATGCAAATAAAATACACGAAAGGGGCAGTTTTAAGGATTTCCAATTTAACACCCATGTTCACATAGCAAGTAAATTTCATAGTTCGATCATGGATTTAGTCATTTTACAATGGCTTCAAACAGCTGTATACGTACTAGGTATTTATGCGAGAATGAGGCATTGCATTCGTCTATGGACATATTTGCTCTGGAAATTTACTCTCCTATAAACTGATGTAGATGTATGGCCGGAGTTTAAGAAATCTCTTGGGATTAGTTTTAATCTCGTCTGCCGTACCGACTAGGCATCCGCTTAGTTTCAACTTGTTTCATTTGCATATTTATATGACGAATCATCGCTTTCATACAATTTGTCTATTCATCTGACGTGTACATCAGTCCCTTAAGGCACTAGTAGGGTGTTGCATCAAGGCCAAATATGTTTAGTGCATTTTCTTTGTAAAGTTCTTGTGTTATATACAGGTGTTTTTGGAAATGTGTTCATGTGTCTGGATGTTACATTGGTTCGGTTTGTTAGAAATGCTAAGCTGAGGCAAAATATTTACCTAAATGTTTTTCGTTTGCGCTATGGTTGAACGCACCTGAAAATGCGTTCTCGATTTAATTTTGTGTTTTCTTTGCTGAAAATGCAACTTAGAACTACAGGTATATGTACTACAAAGAGGTGTTTTAAGATGGCTACAACATATTTGGACCAGTGAAAAGACAACTTATTGAGCTACTTACTTCATTGCATTCTTAAAGTTGCAAAATGGGTAAGCTCACGCATTGAAAGATAACAAGATAATAAAGAGTGTTGTGGACGAAAAGCGTTATTACATCAGTACATGCAAACAGGATAGTTTCAACAAAGTATTCGTATGTTCTTCCATTTAAGGCCTGGGCATGTTACAGACAATGTGTTTTGCAAAACACTTAATACTTTATTCCCGCTATTTTTAGCTTATACAATGTATTAAGGATCGTGTGTTATTCGAAAAAAGGTCATAAAGGATTTAACGAAGGAATTATCGAAAGTACAATTGCATCTGATCTATTTTGGAAAACATTTGGGCCAATGCACGAGATTTTGGTACTTATCACTCATGCGTAAATTTACTATTTATTATTGCATAAAAAGCCGTGTCGTACGCTATTAACAGCCATGTTTTAACCGACAAAAACCCATGTATTAATCAGGCAATTCACGTACTATTGATGAACGGCTTTTGCACTTTACATATACGCATTTCTGGTCGTCAAATAATTTACGTGATCAACATTAACGTGCATAGAAATGAAAGTAATTTAGTGACGTTGGGATGACGTAAGTCTTTGCTCTGGAACAGACGTTTTCCAAAACGTACGAATCCTTCATGCTTTTGCTAGCCATTCGAGTAATAAAAAGATGAACTTTTCGAAGCGTTTTTCCAAAGTTTTTAAGTGACAAAATGCCTTTATGCAATAATAACGATCAAACATGGTTTTCTGATACACTAACATCTGCTAGACCCCTCGGGGTCGTTAAAACCCTTGCCTTCCAGGCTCGGGGTTCAACACCACCCTCGGGGTCCAGCAGATGTTAATGCATAGAAAAACATGTTTGATCTCTATAATCGTGCATACACAGCTACAATGTACATGTATCTAGTGACGCTTTGTCTGAGCATTCCGTTACATGTAGATCTAGTTTTAAGCATGATAACAGCGAAGTCTCTGACCTCAAACTCGTCCGTCTGAACGTTGGCTTCTCGCCGATGTGATAAGTACCAAAAAACTGACCCGGCTCTTTTTAAGAACATCTCAAAATGTGCACTGTTACCGTATCATAGATGCAAAGATAATTCTCAAAAAAAAGTTTCTAAGTGTCGCTCCCTGCACTGAGCAAGGCGCAACCAGGGCCTACCCCAAGCTCATTTCTTTCAGCGAGACACATGCAGCATATTTACTGAATGATAATTTACTGGAGTCTTTGGCTTAGCATATGACCTCTTTGTTTCATCAACTGTTTGATTTGAATGTTACTCATTAACGACAAATTGAGTACGTGCTTTACAGATACATTGTAACAGAATCTAGGGTGAAATCTGATAGTACAATATTTTCCCCCATCCCGATGGCTTCGGCGTATGTACGTTAATTATTTCACCCACCCCATGGCTTTGGCTGCTGTACGTTCATTATATCACCCCATCCCGGTGCCTTTGGCTGCTGTTCTTTCATTATATCACCCAATTCCGGTGGCTTTGGCTGCTGAACGTTCATTTTATATCACCCAATCTAGGTGGCTTTGGCTGCTGTACGTTCAAGATGCATCTTCCCATCCTGATGCCTTTGGTTGCTGTACGTTCTAAGGCGGTGGTTCTGTTGTTGCTAGTGAGTGTTTCGTTGTTTATTATTGCTCCCATCGTGTTGTGCCCTTGAGCAAGGCACATTTAACCTTGCTTAGTACTGGTTCAACCAAGAAAGACCCGTCCCGATATAACTCAAATATTGTTGACTGGGACATAAAGAATCAAACAAATAAAAAAAATCCCATCGTCTGTGGGTGTTTCATCTTTACTTCATGGTTTGTGATTCGGTGCTTTGAGGTAGCTATTTAATAAATCCTTAAAAAATCGAAATACTCGCTAATTCCAAATACATTTGGGACACACTGGATTCTGAGAATAGGACCTGTTCGTGATCTATTTTAATAATTTTCTATAATAACATGTTGTGGATGCCTGAAAGAAACGTCTCCAAAACGTATGTTTTATAGGGGAAAAGGACCTCGGACAGTCTTAATGATAAAAATGACCAGAGAAAAGTTTCAAAGAAAATGATATTTTTTCTATGAAAAAGATAGTAGGTTCAACCCTCGACTTATCCACAAAAGCCGCTTTCTCATTGGACAAGTACCAATTGAAAAATATGGGTTGAAAACTCAGTTTTTGCTATTCAACATACAGAAAATAGAAAAAGTTTTACTGAGGTGATACCCCCACCCCCCGTGACCAAACTAATCCTTTTGCATTCAGTTGTAGTTTTACATTTCACACATCATATGAAAACGGCATGATTGGTCAAGGGGGGACGCTGTCAAAATGCTCAAAAACACTTTAGTATAAAAACGTATTAGAAACTTATTTTGTAAAAGCCTGTAGGTAAATATCAATATGCAATGGCATGTATCAGGGCTCTAATCATAAGTGCTTACAAAGTAATTAATTGTCTCATTTCTCAACCAAAACATATGTAATTGGTACTCAAAAGAACCGTCTCAATGAAACGGTTTTTTAAGCACCAAATTATAGGTTAAATCTAATGTGTAAGAAAATATTAATGATTTTATGCTCAAAAAATTGTGTTTATTTAGACTGTGATATGTACAGTATGCAGTTATAATACACCTCAGTGCATAAGTCAAACTGGTTGACCTTGAAACATTACAGGTAATAGTCAAAAGTAATTGACAGCACACTAATTTAGATGAAATAATGGAATATTCTCAACCCGAATTTTATGCAAGCGCATCACTTTCGTCTCAAGTTTTATGCCGCAAACATAATATTTACATGTAATTAGGTGAATACTCGACGAAACTTTGACTTTCTGTGAAATAGAATTTGATCATAAAATACCCCACCCCCTAAACCCTAGAGTCCTGGCATAATTATGCAATATTTTCAAAATATTTTATTGTGCTAGGTGCACTAAATGTAAAGGTTTGATTTAGGCCCAAAACAATAGTTGTCAGTTATGCATTATCTTAGCCAGAGGCTGTCAAAATTTGGGCAGATTGAATAGGAAAGTGTCCGAGGTACTTTGATGAAAATCTTTTTGGAGGGATATATTTTTTATGTCTACCTCCCTATAATTCGAATTTTTGATACTTTGAGAAATTAGAGTAATTTGCTCCGATTTTACATTTGTATAGTACATGTACATGCACTCGTATCTTGATTATTATTGTACCCGTGCTCTTGTTTAGTAATGCGCTGTGCCCTTTCTAGCTTGGCAATCATCTTGCTGAGGAAGGGATATTCTGAATTTCTCTATACATGTATGTGTGCACATTTGCTTTTTTTCTATCTTCTCGTGTCTCTTTCTCTAGTGTTATATGTTGTTCTATGATAATGGCGTTTCTGGTCATATTTACTAAGTCGTCGTTGCTAAAAACTATCCTATTGTGCTGAGATATGTTGATTTATAATACTTAGTGCTATACTCGTAATGTGTGACCTACAATAGGATAAAATTAACATTTCAGTTATCCACTTTATAGGCCAAGAAAGGGTCTTTACTAAATTATGATAAATTTAAGGATGGATACCTTTATTAGAAATACGAACAACAAAACCATACTTTAACACCAGCACACAATTGCACGAGTTGATGTACTAGTTGCACTTGGTAACAGGATCTACAGATGCCTGCCAAAGGTAGAGTTTATGACATTGACGATGACTACCATCACTACGGGTAAGTCTTATTTTGCTACATTTAGCAGCCTATTGTTCCAATGTTGTACCTTAAATGGGCCTAGTCGCGAGAAAACCTAGCTTCGGGGGTTTGCGAACAACAAAAGCGCAGACCAGCCTGTGCGTCCGCACAGTCTGATCAGCGCCTTAGTTATTCGCTAATTGGAAAGTACCATATCTAGGCTTGCTACTAGCAAATTTTCAAATTTCTAGCTACTCTTTGTAGCTGAGGAGACTGGCCTTAGTCTTGCTTTGTTGGAAACCCCGAAGACAGGTTTTGTCACGTTTCGGCCCATTATAATACTAGATCTACCATGAGAGTGAGAATGGGAGGTGAAACATCCATTCCGAGGATCCACGAAGCTTGCCAGGTGATGACAAACGTGATCCCCAGGGAGGGTTTATTCTATCCCATCCTAACACAAATAATGGATTTGCTTCTTGCCCATCATTAAATTCCGCAATTGTATTTCTAAATAAAGGCACCCAGAAGTTCCTGATTATGCTGAGCACGATGACCACACTTTAACGTGACAGCCTGGTTAGATAACATGGGATGAACTTTAGAGAAAACCATTTGCAAGAACATGAACTACAATTATCTGACTACAATATTTAGAAGTGTTCTACCCAAATCTATGTAAACAACTACTGGCGAGTTTACCTTGATTTTGGGCGTGCAGGTAGTCTTATTTTACAGTTATATTGAACCTACCACAGATTATTGCATATGCGCGTAGCAGTGAAAAGTCATGCTTTACCTGTTTATAAGAAAAATAGAATTGCCCAATTACTATGCATCTTTGAAACTACTATATTTTTTACAATGTTTCATTTCGACCTTGAAAAGTTCATGAGCAAAAAATGTAGATATATTTTTCCTACCAGAAATTTGTACATTTGGGCGAAACTTCTTCTAAATATTGTAGTCAGATAATTGTAGTTCATGTTCATGCAACTGGTTTTTTCTAAAGTTCACCAAGCGTGTCACAATATTGCAAACGGTATCAAACCAGGAAGTGACTCTAAAAAGTCTGATAAGCATGCTGCGGATTGCTCAAAAGCTGTATGTTGGGGCGTAAAGTGATCTATGCGAGATGTATAAATTGTTCATACAACAATGTGGCAAAAGGTATCCGTCTCATTGATAAAAAAACATTTTTTTGTTTAAACAGGAAAAAATTTAAGTAAGTAAGAGCTTTTGAAAAATATATCCCCATAATTGATTTTAACAACATGCCATTTTCTTACAAAAAGTAAGCAAGGTTATGAGTAAGTGGTATTGGCTATGCTTACTGATCACATGCTAACCAAAATGTTTCGATAAACAAACACTGAACGATTTTTTATGCCCCCGCCATTTATAATGGGGGGGGGGGCATATAGCATCACCCTTGTTTTAATATATTCTTACCCACCAGTTTTAACACATGGTTTGGGTCCTCAAAAGAATCGTCTCATTGAGAAGGTTCTTTTAAGGACCCATAACATATGTTTCGGTTGAGAACGAAGAAAAATGATTTTGAGTACGAACTCTTAACTAAAGACTTGCAATAAACATATAAATCTGACTGCTTATATTTTTGTGTTGATATTGACATGATACGGTTGATGTGATAGGATAATTATTTACATATTTTCTGTTATTTAGATGGTTTCAATTAAGCAGACGTTCCTCCCCAGATAAAGGCTAAAATTCGAATATAGCCCAAAGCAAATAGCATTTTAGCTATTCGTTGTAATTAACTGTTTTATTAAAGCAGTCGATGCCTTATCAATATGCCATTTAGAAACGTTCTTCTCCGTCAAACAAAACTACTACAGTCGGTTCTAAGATAGACGAGAATCGCTGTAAATAAAACCAGGTGAGTTTTCCTTGTTTTAGGGCGTGCAGGTAATCTCAGTTTACAGTTATAATGAATCTACATGTACCACAGAATACTACATATGCACGTGGTAGTGAAAACGTTATCTTTACCTGTTATTATATTTGTAAGGTATCGTCTTATTACTTTGCATCTTTGAAACGACAGTACAAATAGATAAGTTTGATAAATACAACAATGATGAATCATTACCGACGTACATCTCTGTCCATTATACCAATATCATCTAGTATTTTAGTATACGAATAATACCTACAAACACATAGATGTATTTAATATACAGCAAGAATTGATAATTGCTACATTTTTTAGAAGTGTCCAATAAATACAACAATCATAGATACCAAATAACATTGGTACCTACATACAAGTAAATATATTTCATTTGCATACAATAAGTATAGATTATAGCCCATTCCAATAGTACACTCATACATACTTGTATACCCGTGTCTTATAATGCAATACCTTATAAATACAACAATGACTAATCATTGCCTACATATAGAACTAACATACAAACAGAGCTATTTTAAAGGTATAAAATGCGAGGCTTGCAATTTTTCGCTTTTTCGCATGTTCGTTTAATAAATTCAATAATGAAGGAGCACGAACGTTGGGTTCTAGTAGTCATATGCATTTTAGGCGAGGAAGCTTTAATATTTGCCATATATTTGCTGCGAGTGCCATTTCAAAACGTTACCATAATGTGTTATTCACTAGTGGTATATCGATTTTAATACATCACATTATATCACTCCCAGACGCAACGTCATGTGATACATTTTAATATTATGTCTCCAGGAATGTGAATTATATTCACTCAATTGCGTTTCTTCATGGAAAGACTAAAATGAAAATGCTTATACCTTTGACCATTCTATGCACAGTAACGTTCCAGTGACTATGTTCTAGGCGAGTGCTTAGTAGACCATATATGGTTGTTATGAAATTCCTGCTTGTCACGTTTCTATCCTTATTAATCAGCGCACTGAAACAATAAATTCCAGTCAACATGGGTTATTGAATTTTTGAAATGTCACCAGCTGGTTAATCCCAATGTTATAAGGTAACCAGATACATAATTTGTAATATGACATGCACAGATTAGTTTCCATTCAGGGAAACTGTTTTCTTTAAAGGTTTATAGCGCATCATAGGGAGTTTCTATTTGAATCATGTATACCAGGCGTACATGTTATTTATAATAGAAAGATGATTACTAAGAAATGCAAGAACATTGTATTGGCTAGAAGATTCGTTTATATTGCTCATTTCGTAAGGTGATCTATCTCAGCTGACACAATTGAATGTACCATAGACTCATCTTAGGATACACAAAACATCATGTGTTTCCAACAATGTGGCATTTTGACACGAGTAGACTCAGACGAGCCTGTGTAACCTCCTTTTAAAATTACATACTCCAAATAGTGTTCAGTCAGTAGCTCACATGTAACAGTCATAGAATATTCAAGCGACTAGCAAGGCTCTGATCAGTTTATGCGTATGTGCAGGTTGCTTTGAGCCTTTGCTGGTCGCACATTCCACGGTGTTGAAAATCTCAAGTCGCGGCTGCATTTTTGTCAAAATGTGGCATTGTTCACCACGGAGTCTTCTCTGTCCATCGCGGATCAATTTATTGAATAAGATTTGAAATCAATATACTCATAGATTGACAAAACATGCTTATAGTTGGAAATAATTTTGAATCAATAAGTCATCAAAAGACCAACGACATTCTTATATTTGGAAACTGTTTAAAATTGACCTAATACACATCGAGAGACAATTGGCATGCTTGTATTTAGGAACTGTTCAAAATCAACATACACATCGAGAGACAAATGTCATACTTGCATATAGAAACGGTTTGTAATCAACATACACATTAAAAGGCAAATCACATGCTTAGATTTTGAAACTGTTTAAAGTCAACAGTCATATCGAGAGTCAAATGACATGATCACATTTGGAAACTGTTTAAGATCAACATACACATCAAGACACAAATGTCGTGCTTATATTTGGAAACTGTTTAAAATCGACATACACATCGAGAAACAAACGACATGCTTATATTTGGAAATAGTTTGTAGTCATCATAAACATTAAAAGCTAAATGACATGATTCCACGTAAAATTGACATACACATCGAGGAAAATTGACATGCAAAAACTATTTGAAATCAACATCAACATTTAGAGATAGATGGCATGATAATAGTTGAACACTGTTTAAAATCAACATACACCATTGAGAAACAAATGCCATGCTTATATTAAGAGACTATTTAATATCAAAATCTCATTTAGAGACAAATGACATGCTATATTTAGAGGCTGTTTGAAATTAACATTCACACCAATTGACAAATGTCATATATATCATATTTACCCTGTACATTTAGGAATTATTTGAAATAAACAGAGCTCCAGCAAGATGATATTTGTCTTTCTTGAACACATGTCAGCATAATATGTTATCAAGTACAAGCCACGTTCTTGTATACAAAACAAGTGAACACACGCAATGCAATGTAACTGCGATAATTTTAGGGAGTATACAATTGGAAAAAACACACAACATATCAGCAAGATATATACTACTGATGCAAAAACACATGCATATGACCAGTAACTATTGTGCTATAAGGGCATACATTTAAACTATAAAAAATAGTGAGTGATCAGGAAATACCACAATCACAAACTGCAGATACTTACTATATAGGTTTGTTCCTTAGGCTACAATTTAGGATTGCAGAGTGTCCCAGCTATATTCATCTGTAATCATCTTACAGAAGAGCAATTACTCATAAATCATTCTTTATATGAACCAAACAAAAATATGTATATTGTAGGCCAAAATGCCTTCTGTACTTAAGTTATTAAGTACATGGCGGATTCGATGTGGTTTTAAGTTGCAACATTTTGTCGTTGATGCATGTGTCGTTCAAACATATTTCAAGCAAAACAAACTAAAATAACTAGAATTAAGTAGAAAAAAAACACAAAAGCACTGTGTATTTGCATTGATATACATTTCAAGTATTGTTTTATATTGCGCCACTGATCAAGCAAATTCTGACCATCGTTATTGGCATATGTGGCATATGCATGTATTAAGCTGGTTGTGTCAGTACCGAGTTTACTTGAATGGGTCCCGTAGAGAAAAAAACTGATTTATAACAAAGTTGTAGATCAACCAATCCATCCGTACATTTGTTATCTGCTCCCTGAAAGTATATAGCTAAGCATGCTACAAATGTATATGTAAAATTTCAATATTTACATTTTTGAAGCAAGCCCAGAAGTGACACCGGTGTTGTGATTGACAGCTAGCCACACCCGAGTCGCACGTGCAAAATAAGCCTCTTGTTTGCTCCATTGGTTGTCCGTGTTCAAGCTGGCTGTTCCGCTTTTCCGTTTTACACTCAAACAAGCCGTTAATACGATTCCATATTAAATACAAAACTGTTTTCTTTCCTAAATTATAAATACTTTTTTTTATATTTTAGATAATTATAATAAAATATGAATTTAAGCAATACATTCAAAAAGTTTGGTCTGTTCATGTAATCATTAATACTTCGGGTATCAGGCTTGCAAAGTTACATGTACATGTAACTTCACTTACTTTGCAAGAGACCCGAAGTCTTCGTGATTATATGAATATTCCAACAATTGAATTCATGCTGCTTTGAGCATCACTTGGTCGTAAACTTCAAGGTCAGGTTTTCTCGCAGTGAGTCCATTTAATTGCATGCTTTTGGTATAGGACACAGCTCCAAATGCTATGTACATTACTCAAGAGATGGACGATGAAATCTTTAGTTTTGTTTTCAATACAAGACTCTTACTTCGTCAAAATATTCGATATTGGCACATGTCATCGTCCTTAAAATTGTGTCTGCGTTCACATTAAATCAAAATAGTATTACACCTTGTATAGATAAACAAAAAGCTTTGAGGCGTGACTGTATTTACAATATTGAAAAGTTCATACGGATCTAGAAACAGGGATTTGAGGCATTTACTTTCATTTACTATAATATTTTAACATCAACATGATTCGTTTTCGAACTGCAAATCACAGACTCCCAGTCGAGACCGGAAGATGGTACAACATAAGTATAGATGATCGAAAATGCAATCTATGTTCAACTAACTCACTGGGTGATGAATTCCATTACTTACTAGAATTCACTTTTTTACACACCAGCGACGTAAATACATTGATAAACGGTTCTACAGAAGACCCAACATGATGCTTTATCAATCTCTTATAACAAGCAAAAATGCTCAACTCCTTAAAAGCCTAGGCATATTTATGGGTATAATTATGAATCAATTTAACACACGATAACTCTCCCCCCCCACCCCTCTCTCTCTCTCTCTCTCTCTCTCTCTTTCTCTCTCTCTCTCTCTCTCTCTCTCTAACAGCACACACTATAGGTATGCCTCCGCCCAATACAATTCCTGCAAATATACTGTAAGCAACACCTGCTCAACATAATGACTGATACAATGTATACGACATGCGACTCCTGTGGGCGTTTCCTCGGTTTATTTTTTGTGCTGCGCCCGACAGGCTGCCGTACGGTGGCCCGACGAATTTAGGCAGGCAATTTAATTTGCCGCCACTCATCAAGGCTAAAGACCTCGGTGTATGTCCGGTATCAGAAGGCCCGATGCTGTTTCCGGCCTGGCACTAAGCAAGCTTTATTATCTATCTTAATTATGACGAGACGGCAAATATCGGAGACCCGGCTGAGACCGAACATATGCACGTGTCTCATCTGGACTTCCGATTCTTGCTAGTATAAAACGAGTATACGCAACTTTTTGAAACTACAAGATAATATACAATCTCTTTTGATATAAAAGCAGCAACAAGGCGCGTCCAATTCACAGCGTTCTGAAACAAGTTTGCTCGAAAGCATTCATTGTGGTACTCACTGGGTGCGTCTCATCGAGACGTTCCCCGTGATGACTGCAGTATATGTTTTGGCTGCGATATTGGATAAGCCATAGGAACTATTTGTCCCGGCTCGATTTTCCAATCCAAACTCCAAGAATAGTGGTATCTGCAACTGTTTAAGAACACAAGCACGTTGACACTATACGTGCCTTTTTTCATTGAATTATTCAAATGTGTATTATGGTGCTCATTGGAGGCGTCTCGTGTTCAGCCATCTCCAATGCGTAGCGTTATGTACCGCGATAAAAATGTCCAGATAAATAAGAATTTTGAGTGTAACCTCATTATCATCAACTGAAACAGTAAGATTTGTTATGGGTACTCGAAAGAACCGTCTCATCGAGAAGAAAGATTCGTCTCAGTGAGACGGGTTTTTCGAGGACACGCAGCATAGATTTCAGCTGATAGATAGGGAGGATTGGTGTTTGCCTAAAGGCATTAAAGGAAAGAGCGTGAATGAGCGCACAAACAACTATTGTGGTGCTCCCTGGATGCGTCTCATCGTGACGCTTCCAGGGAATACTCACAGAAAATTATTTGACAGCGAACCAGGTATAGAGATAATTCTAGATTACAAACACAATGTTTGTGAATTTTCTTACCCACCAACTTGAGCATAATTTCCTGGATACTCAAAAGAACCATCTCATCGAGACTGGTCTGTTTAGTATTCACTAAATACTTAAAACATGTATATTCCGGTTGATAAATAGGAAACGTGTTTCGCAATAAGGCATCAATGTTTGAAGGCATCAAAGAATTACGGAATACCCGACGGTTTATGTATGTCACGCAACAGCCAGACCATGCCAAATACAATGAAGAAAATACATTTTGTTGTCAAAACATTAGCATTCCCAGCACACGAGTAAATTCACCTTGCGGCCATCTTCATTACGCCTTACTGTAGAAAGAGTATCCTATAAAAGTATACTTACAATTCTGTAGAATTAATCCATGCAAAATTATAACCCCGACATCCTAAAAACTACAGTACTACAACAAATGTGCTTTAGTTTCATTCATGGAAAACTCCACGTTATTCACGTGCTCTCACAATACACAGTATTTAGAATTTGACAGGTAGAGAAGGCGTGGTCTGGCTGTTCGTGAGTCAAGGTATCTTACAGTAAACATGGTGCTTGGTAGCTGCTAGTCACCTTTCCTGTAAAAAATATGATATTTGGTTGAGCGGACTTGATTTGCCTCGGCCGAAACAAATGTTTTAAATAACTTGCCAAACCTATCTATCTATCTATCTATCTATCTATCTATCTATCTATCTATCTATCTATCTATCTATCTATCTATCTATCTATCTATCTATCTATCTATCTATCTATCTATCTATCTATCTATCTATCTATCTATCTATCTATCTATCTACTAACCTCTATATCTATCTATCTATCTATCTATCTATCTATCTATCTATCTATCTATCTATCTATCTATCTATCTATCTATCTATCTATCTATCTATCTATCTATCTATCTATCTATCTATCTGCCTGCCTGCCTGCCTGCCTGCCTGCCTGCCTGCCTGCCTGCCTGTCTGTCTGTCTGTCTGTCTGTCTGTCTGTCTGTCTGTCTGTCTGTCTGTCTGTCTGTCTGTCTGTCTGTCTATCTATCTTGCTCCCCGATGACATGTATTCTTATAAGTTAGACAAAAGTCTCTAAAGTATATATGCTCATTTAAATGTGATAATATATTTGTTAACTCTGTTACTTCTATTAACATTCTTCCTTTCCTATATCCTTCTGTAGTTAGGTAGTTGTTATAGTCCGACCAGTTAAGTTCTTAGCAAAGACACACCCATGGACATTTCCATAAAAAATCGGTAAGACAGGGTGTATTTATTCACCCGTGAAACGCTTTACAATTATAATAATAATAGCAGTACATCTGTATATACCTGTTGTAGTTTTGAGCCCATTGTGAGAAAAAGGCATCTCGAATGAATTTGGGTAAAAGGGAGACTGACTAGCCTAGATATATGAACTCTGACAATGTTTCGAAATTATAACTATTCAAATTATAATACTGAATAAGAAAAAATAAAATAATGGTCCGCAATGAAAAATTAATACTATAAATTGGTCAGCACACGAGGTGATGGTTCTTATTACATCGGCGTGTGGCGAAGGCCCCGACGAGCCTGCATGTATGCGTGACCTCGCCAGGGCTTTCGCTTCTCGCATAAACAAAATATGCAAGTTGAAGAAGACTGCGAACAACTTTTAGACATCTAGTCTCTCTTGACACGCCAGAATAAGCGATTATAAGAGGCTTTTAGACCAACTCTCATGTTTTTATGCCATTTTCTCATGATCCAGATGCTTAACCCTTGTCCCGCTTAATTCTAATTGGTGATTTATTATTATTGTATCAGGCTTGAAAATCAAACCAGTTTTGCCATACAGACAGAATTTGAAGAAAGTGCAAATCTACCCTCCCCAAAAGCTTTCACAACATATCCATCCCGGAAAATGAAATGCAGCAGGCCCCAGCGGTATACTAAAGATGAATGTTTACCAGGCATGCTAATGTAAAAAGTTGGTCACCCTTGTCGTTTGCGCTTCAGTTGCTTGCACGAGTAAAGCGTACATAGGCTATTACACCCGATTTACTGTAGACTAGTCTTATTTGACAGTGTATGACAGCTCTCTGTCTGACACGCCCAGTCTCTATTAGCTGGACGCACTATACAAGTGTACTATGAACTGTTGAGTATCACATGCCTACCGCTTTCTGCTTCTTTGTGTTATGTAGTTCCTCGTATTGTCTTAATGACTTTGAGAGAATAAAGAGATTTTGAGTTGAGTTGATCACACAATGATGTACCAGTCCATCTGACTCATTTTCACGCGTTACGTATCAACCTTTTGAAATAGAATGACCCAAAGGCCATTACTCAGATTTCGTTGTACACCTATAGATTATTTGTATATTGGACTGAATATAAGTCTAATTGTTTTGATAAATATGATATTGCCAAATGACCATTTAGACATTGTATGTGAATATAGTCAATATAAATTTACCTGACGTTGACCTTTATGCATGAATAATTAAAGCGAAATGGTCCAGTATACATTAAGAATCGTCAGCGAACGGTTAAAGGTCGGGAAGATTCGTCGACATGTAACAATTGTTATCACTATACGATATACATGTACCTACATGTTACTGCCAACCATTTGCCTTATCTCGTATGTCATAGGTGTGTCCTGAGAGCGAAGGAATTGTGACGACGGGGTCCTGTGTTCTATTCACGTGCAAGGTAAATAACTCTTTAAGTTATACATTTATTTTACATAATAAACCGTGTGCCATCTCATGGTAAAGCGTTCGTTTTAGCATACACTACCTAACCGACAAAATGTCCAAATAGAAACATAAATTATGATAAATTATTAATCTTTTTCATCTTCCAAAGCTTAAGAAATCAATGTTAACGTTTCTGGAGAAATATTTTCCATTCGAAAACTCTTATGCATTAATAATTAAATGAAACAGACTGAGTGTAACTGTGAGTTGAAAATAAAAATAAGGAAATATGTACGAGGGATGATCCAAAAGTTCTGATCGTTGCGTTGTAGCTTTAACCAGAGACATATTTGAGAGACATACTATGCACCATTCAAAAGATCTTGTGTTTACCTTTATAATGATGCTAATATTTTCTCTCTATACTGTTTCGATTGATAATTACAGCACGTTACATATGGTCCACTCCATACCACTGGCCTGTTTTCATATTATAGAAGTATGATAATATTTGAATCTGACTCTTTAAAGCCCAGCATCTTTAAAACTGCAAAATAACGATAAAACTTTTTTATGTTTTGAGTTCAATTTATCCCATATTGCATCATTTTACGATATAGTGCACCTTTGGGCAATTAATTGGGTTTTATCTTTAGATATACACATACCAATTTGTGTACCTCCGAATATTGACCTAATTTGTGGATTCGTTTTAATTTTCTTATGCGGGTTACTATCAGTCTCCAGTGATACCGATAATTCATAATTGCTTCAGACAAAAGTCAGTTCATCTTCGTTTGCCTAAAACAAAGTTTACCTTTAATACAGCTGTTGTTACAGCAGTAAGGGCTGGTCAAAACTTCAAGTGGTCCAAAATTTGATTATAGCTGACAGTTGCATAGCCATATATTCAAGGGCCTAGAAAACTCAAATCATAAAGAAAGTTCGCAATATCTTCAGAACATATTGGCTAACGGATGAACATTGAGCAGCCATAAAATCGAAATACTGAGACTGCTCTTGACTAAATTGCGATGTCTCCAACATGTAAAGTCTGCTTGATAGGTCAGTGCATTGAGGGCATGGCTGTTTTGGGATAGATTTCCGGTCGTTCCTTCAAGTTTCAACAAACATGTCAGAGTAGTGTATAGACAAAGAATATATTATTTTTTGGTAAAATTTTCAGGCCCGTTGCATCGCTGGTTACAGAGATATCACACCAGGATCAGAACTTTAAGATCATCCCTCGTATGAGCATTGCATACAAAAATACATATACTTAAAGCCAAAAGTAACTTTACACTTTGAACTATTGAATATATCTTTACTGTTTTTGAGTTTAACCAAATTGAATATTGCAATGAGTTGCTGGTTCCCGCCCTGACCTAATTCACGAAAACAACTTAGGTAAATTAATAATCTTTTGAGTTATCTGTGCTTTCATTAAAAGCACAAACTCAGCATTTCCTAACAAAATCCAAAGTAAACCTGGGATTTGAACACGTTATTTTAAGGGTAATCGATTGCACATTTAAAATACTGCAAGACATTCTGTCTCTGACGTATAGTTTGTTTTTGCCAGCATTTTAAAGTTGGTTCACTTTGAAATTATCTCCCTTTGAATTAAAACATTAGTAAATTTTAGTCCCTGTTAAAAGCTTTATCTCAGACAGCATTTGGATTTTTTTTACCAGCGATTTGTTGGGACTTCTGCCCTGAGTATGTGACGAGATAATCTGATAAAAATCCCCATGGGTTTGGAAGAAAAAACGGCAAACAATTTCTAATGGGATATTCCATTGAAAGCATTGTAAAGTTTACAAAAAGGGGTATGTACGTAAAAACACAACTCTAATTTGAGTTACTCGAAGGGTGATCCAGGTTGATTTGAACTTTAAACAACAATTCAATAGCCTTTCTTTCAGACCGGTTCTTTAAACTTAAAATTTGCCCAATTGCAAAGCTACAGTAACACATCAAAAGTGATGCGTTTTGGAAAAGTTTATTTTGCCCCCTTGCTTCTTTCATTAGGGCATTGTGGTTGCATTTATGACAGCAACAACATGAAATTTAAAAGGTCATATGAATAATTGATTGAACTTTAATATGAATTAAACACATTTAAAATACCACTCACCAATACCCAGAAAAGGTATATATAATAACAGTGTAAAGTTACTTTTGGTCTTAAGTATATTTAGGACTTACCTTCAGTTGTAAGCCATACAACATGAGCAAATTACACTAACTGCGAACCGGTCAATGCTATTTGTACTTGTACGCCAATGTCGTTACCATGTGCGTTTTTATAAAATATCAACGAAGTGTCCCGAAGTTGTATTAAGATATTCAACAATATGTGGAATTATGCTAATAGGGGTCACTGAATTCAGGTGACGTTGTCCAGAATATACAGTTAAATGCAAACTTTTCTTTCTTCATTAAGTAGTGTGATAAAATGGATCCAACAAAAAGTCAATGCTTTCATTATTCACTTCAGTTTTAAAGTGTTCATGATATTAATAACATTACATAATCAGCATGTGGTTACATAAAATTATTCAAGAGTGATATAAGAACCGAGTTAGAGATTATCGTTGCATCCTCCATCATTTCTCATTAACAAACTCAATGTAACTGGTTTTTTACTGTTTTTGAATTCTGAGGTTGTCTCTACATCTGAAGAACCTGTTTTGTGCAGGTTATGCAGCATTGATAGACGAATCTGTGTTTAGGAATTTTAAAACTTTTACTTTCATTCACTTCTCTTGTTGATCTAAGCTACTTCACTCTTTTTTTTGAAGAATTTTTCTTTTCAGATTATTGATTAATAGTATAATTTATATTACTTGTTCATGTCTATAAAGCCTAAAGGGCTTCTTTAGGAATTGGTATTTTTATTATTTAAAGCTAAACATCTGAATTTGAATTCTTATATTTATATGTAAATCAAATATATTTTAACCTATAGTACTTTCGTATTTACTGCCAAACGCGACTGTAATCGAATTTACCGTTCACTGCCAAACGCGACTACAGTCGAAATTTAAAGGCGCGGTTGATAGCTGTCTATTTTTAACCGTTATAAGCGACGCAAATCTTTGTTCTTTATTTCAAAAAGTTCGGGGACATGATAATATCGTAAATGGAAGATTACGCAATTTTCTGTACAAGAATGAATTTTACAAAAATATTTGTAATGTCATTAGATTTCGCGGAAATCAAAACAACGAAAACATGTACAAAGGGAATGACATACAGGACGCAATAAATCCCTTCAACTGCCATATTTTGATTTATTTCTGATTACACAATATAGTATCTGAATGAATTATTATATTGATACTTGGTGTAGATGGATGTTTTATCATTTTTACATAAAATGGTTGTTTATAGGCAATTTTTTCATATTTCAAAATGGCTTCCAAAATGGCCGCCAAAGGTCGTGTGACTATTATATTATTATTGGTTTAAATGAATGTTTTATATATAAGCAACATTCTGTGAAAGTTTCACAGCAATAGGTTGACTTGCTCTGGAGATACTCTGTGTTGAACCCACATACCCCCTTGAAATATGCTGGCACTGAGGTATTGGTTTTTTGAGGTGTTTGGCAGATAAAGTGTTAAAATAGCAGGAGATGAAAACTGAGCAAAATCGAGAAGTTTTCATCATATTTTGTATTTCTTAATAATTATTTTGTAAAGTCTATAAGGAATATTGTGTTTGAATACCATTAGTATAAGCAATGAACTGCCTCTAGCATTGGTCTTCACTGTTTCATAGGTCCAGATAAGCAAACTGTTAAGCTTAAAATTATATTTATTTTCTTACCCAATCAGTTTAAAAAAAATAATTTTTATACTATAAAGTGGCACCACTGCCTCAGGGGTATTACAGACAGAGCAAAGGCTAATCTTTATGAAGTGATTATGACCTTCTTAATAAAGTTTAGGAATTGTCTATAAAATGTTGATTTTTATCTCAGTGAAATATGTTTTTGCATTATGCAGGCAAGTCCCTTGTTGGGGCCATTTAATCAAATGAGAAATTGCTTTGTTTGATTTGATTCTTTACATCCCAACAATAATCTTTCAGTTTTGTAGAGACGGGTTTTCCTGGGGTTGAACCAGCATTAAGCTAGGAATAATGTGTCTTGCTCAAGTGCACAACGCACTGGCGCTGGTGAGGCTCGAACCCGCGACCCAGTCTACCACTGAACCACTGCGCTCCCTAAATGAGAAATTGAAATTGGTTTAATCTGCCCCTTATAAGTTAATCCGCTTATGACCTCTCAAGGACAGCAATATAGTCATTTAACATACATGTATATTTTGGTTGCTGAAAAGACACGTCATGTTGAGTACCCACAACACATGATTTGGTTGAGAAATAAGAAAGTTAATTCAACCATTTGTCTTATCTCGTATGTCATGGGTGTGTCCTGAGAGCGAAGGAATTGTGACGACGGGGTCCCGTGTTCTATTCACGTGCAAGGTAAATAACTCTTTAAGTTATACATTTATTTTACATAATAAACCGTGTGCCATCTCATGGTACAGCATTCGTTTTAGCATACACTACCTAACCGACAAAATGTCCAAATAGAAACATAAATTATGATAAATTATTAATCTTTTTCATCTTCCAAAGCTTAAGAAATCAATGTTAACGTTTCTGGAGAAATATTTTCCATTCGAAAACTCTTATGCATTAATAATTAAATGAAACAGACTGAGTGTAACTGTGAGTTGAAAATAAAAATAAGGAAACATGTACGAGGATGATCCAAAAGTTCTGATCGTTGCGTTGTAGCTTTTACCAGAGACATATTTGAGAGACATACTATGCACCATTCAAAAGATCTTGTGTTTACCTTTATAATGATGCTAATATTTTCTCTCTATACTGTTTCGATTGATAATTACAGCACGTTACATATGGTCCACTCCATACCACTGGCCTGTTTTCATATTATAGAAGTATGATAATATTTGAATCTGACTCTTTAAAGCCCAGCATCTTTAAAACTGCAAAATAACGATAAAACTTTTTTATGTTTTGAGTTCAATTTATCCCATATTGCATCATTTTACGATATAGTGCACCTTTGGGCAATTAATTGGGTTTTATCTTTAGATATACACATACCAATTTGTGTACCTCCGAATATTGACCTAATTTGTGGATTCGTTTTAATTTTCTTATGCGGGTTACTATCAGTCTCCAGTGATACCGATAATTCATAATTGCTTCAGACAAAAGTCAGTTCATCTTCGTTTGCCTAAAACAAAGTTTACCTTTAATACAGCTGTTGTTACAGCAGTAAGGGCTGGTCAAAACTTCAAGTGGTCCAAAATTTGATTATAGCTGACAGTTGCATAGCCATATATTCAAGGGCCTAGAAAACTCAAATCATAAAGAAAGTTCGCAATATCTTCAGAACATATTGGCTAACGGATGAACATTGAGCAGCCATAAAATCGAAATACTGAGACTGCTCTTGACTAAATTGCGATGTCTCCAACATGTAAAGTCTGCTTGATAGGTCAGTGCATTGAGGGCATGGCTGTTTTGGGATAGATTTCCGGTCGTTCCTTCAAGTTTCAACAAACATGTCAGAGTAGTGTATAGACAAAGAATATATTATTTTTTGGTAAAATTTTCAGGCCCGTTGCATCGCTGGTTACAGAGATATCACACCAGGATCAGAACTTTAAGATCATCCCTCGTATGAGCATTGCATACAAAAATACATATACTTAAAGCCAAAAGTAACTTTACACTTTGAACTATTGAATATATCTTTACTGTTTTTGAGTTTAACCAAATTGAATATTGCAATGAGTTGCTGGTTCCCGCCCTGACCTAATTCACGAAAACAACTTAGGTAAATTAATAATCTTTTGAGTTATCTGTGCTTTCATTAAAAGCACAAACTCAGCATTTCCTAACAAAATCCAAAGTAAACCTGGGATTTGAACACGTTATTTTAAGGGTAATCGATTGCACATTTAAAATACTGCAAGACATTCTGTCTCTGACGTATAGTTTGTTTTTGCCAGCATTTTAAAGTTGGTTCACTTTGAAATTATCTCCCTTTGAATTAAAACATTAGTAAATTTTAGTCCCTGTTAAAAGCTTTATCTCAGACAGCATTTGGATTTTTTTTACCAGCGATTTGTTGGGACTTCTGCCCTGAGTATGTGACGAGATAATCTGATAAAAATGGGTTTGGAAGAAAAAACGGCAAACAATTTCTAATGGGATATTCCATTGAAAGCATTGTAAAGTTTACAAAAAGGGGTATGTACGTAAAAACACAACTCTAATTTGAGTTACTCGAAGGGTGATCCAGGTTGATTTGAACTTTAAACAACAATTCAATAGCCTTTCTTTCAGACCGGTTCTTTAAACTTAAAATTTGCCCAATTGCAAAGCTACAGTAACACATCAAAAGTGATGCGTTTTGGAAAAGTTTATTTTGCCCCCTTGCTTCTTTCATTAGGGCATTGTGGTTGCATTTATGACAGCAACAACATGAAATTTAAAAGGTCATATGAATAATTGATTGAACTTTAATATGAATTAAACACATTAAAATACCACTCACCAATACCCAGAAAAGGTATATATAATAACAGTGTAAAGTTACTTTTGGTCTTAAGTATATTTAGGACTTACCTTCAGTTGTAAGCCATACAACATGAGCAAATTACACTAACTGCGAACCGGTCAATGCTATTTGTACTTGTACGCCAATGTCGTTACCATGTGCGTTTTTATAAAATATCAACGAAGTGTCCCGAAGTTGTATTAAGATATTCAACAATATGTGGAATTATGCTAATAGGGGTCACTGAATTCAGGTGACGTTGTCCAGAATATACAGTTAAATGCAAACTTTTCTTTCTTCATTAAGTAGTGTGATAAAATGGATCCAACAAAAAGTCAATGCTTTCATTATTCACTTCAGTTTTAAAGTGTTCATGATATTAATAACATTACATAATCAGCATGTGGTTACATAAAATTATTCAAGAGTGATATAAGAACCGAGTTAGAGATTATCGTTGCATCCTCCATCATTTCTCATTAACAAACTCAATGTAACTGGTTTTTTACTGTTTTTGAATTCTGAGGTTGTCTCTACATCTGAAGAACCTGTTTTGTGCAGGTTATGCAGCATTGATAGACGAATCTGTGTTTAGGAATTTTAAAACTTTTACTTTCATTCACTTCTCTTGTTGATCTAAGCTACTTCACTCTTTTTTTTGAAGAATTTTTCTTTTCAGATTATTGATTAATAGTATAATTTATATTACTTGTTCATGTCTATAAAGCCTAAAGGGCTTCTTTAGGAATTGGTATTTTTATTATTTAAAGCTAAACATCTGAATTTGAATTCTTATATTTATATGTAAATCAAATATATTTTAACCTATAGTACTTTCGTATTTACTGCCAAACGCGACTGTAATCGAATTTACCGTTCACTGCCAAACGCGACTACAGTCGAAATTTAAAGGCGCGGTTGATAGCTGTCTATTTTTAACCGTTATAAGCGACGCAAATCTTTGTTCTTTATTTCAAAAAGTTCGGGGACATGATAATATCGTAAATGGAAGATTACGCAATTTTCTGTACAAGAATGAATTTTACAAAAATATTTGTAATGTCATTAGATTTCGCGGAAATCAAAACAACGAAAACATGTACAAAGGGAATGACATACAGGACGCAATAAATCCCTTCAACTGCCATATTTTGATTTATTTCTGATTACACAATATAGTATCTGAATGAATTATTATATTGATACTTGGTGTAGATGGATGTTTTATCATTTTTACATAAAATGGTTGTTTATAGGCAATTTTTTCATATTTCAAAATGGCTTCCAAAATGGCCGCCAAAGGTCGTGTGACTATTATATTATTATTGGTTTAAATGAATGTTTTATATATAAGCAACATTCTGTGAAAGTTTCACAGCAATAGGTTGACTTGCTCTGGAGATACTCTGTGTTGAACCCACATACCCCCTTGAAATATGCTGGCACTGAGGTATTGGTTTTTTGAGGTGTTTGGCAGATAAAGTGTTAAAATAGCAGGAGATGAAAACTGAGCAAAATCGAGAAGTTTTCATCATATTTTGTATTTCTTAATAATTATTTTGTAAAGTCTATAAGGAATATTGTGTTTGAATACCATTAGTATAAGCAATGAACTGCCTCTAGCATTGGTCTTCACTGTTTCATAGGTCCAGATAAGCAAACTGTTAAGCTTAAAATTATATTTATTTTCTTACCCAATCAGTTTAAAAAAAATAATTTTTATACTATAAAGTGGCACCACTGCCTCAGGGGTATTACAGACAGAGCAAAGGCTAATCTTTATGAAGTGATTATGACCTTCTTAATAAAGTTTAGGAATTGTCTATAAAATGTTGATTTTTATCTCAGTGAAATATGTTTTTGCATTATGCAGGCAAGTCCCTTGTTGGGGCCATTTAATCAAATGAGAAATTGCTTTGTTTGATTTGATTCTTTACATCCCACCAATAATCTTTCAGTTTTGTAGAGACGGGTTTTCCTGGGGTTGAACCAGCATTAAGCTAGGAATAATGTGTCTTGCTCAAGTGCACAACGCACTGGCGCTGGTGAGGCTCGAACCCGCGACCCAGTCTACCACTGAACCACTGCGCTCCCTAAATGAGAAATTGAAATTGGTTTAATCTGCCCCTTATAAGTTAATCCGCTTATGACCTCTCAAGGACAACAATATAGTCATTTAACATACATGTATATTTTGGTTGCTGAAAAGACACGTCATGTTGAGTACCCACAACACATGATTTGGTTGAGAAATAAGAAAGTTAATTCAACCATTTGTCTTATCTCGTATGTCATGGGTGTGTCCTGAGAGCGAAGGAATTGTGACGACGGGGTCCCGTGTTCTATTCACGTGCAAGGTAAATAACTCTTTAAGTTATACATTTATTTTACATAATAAACCGTGTGCCATCTCATGGTACAGCATTCGTTTTAGCATACACTACCTAACCGACAAAATGTCCAAATAGAAACATAAATTATGATAAATTATTAATCTTTTTCATCTTCCAAAGCTTAAGAAATCAATGTTAACGTTTCTGGAGAAATATTTTCCATTCGAAAACTCTTATGCATTAATAATTAAATGAAACAGACTGAGTGTAACTGTGAGTTGAAAATAAAAATAAGGAAACATGTACGAGGATGATCCAAAAGTTCTGATCGTTGCGTTGTAGCTTTTACCAGAGACATATTTGAGAGACATACTATGCACCATTCAAAAGATCTTGTGTTTACCTTTATAATGATGCTAATATTTTCTCTCTATACTGTTTCGATTGATAATTACAGCACGTTACATATGGTCCACTCCATACCACTGGCCTGTTTTCATATTATAGAAGTATGATAATATTTGAATCTGACTCTTTAAAGCCCAGCATCTTTAAAACTGCAAAATAACGATAAAACTTTTTTATGTTTTGAGTTCAATTTATCCCATATTGCATCATTTTACGATATAGTGCACCTTTGGGCAATTAATTGGGTTTTATCTTTAGATATACACATACCAATTTGTGTACCTCCGAATATTGACCTAATTTGTGGATTCGTTTTAATTTTCTTATGCGGGTTACTATCAGTCTCCAGTGATACCGATAATTCATAATTGCTTCAGACAAAAGTCAGTTCATCTTCGTTTGCCTAAAACAAAGTTTACCTTTAATACAGCTGTTGTTACAGCAGTAAGGGCTGGTCAAAACTTCAAGTGGTCCAAAATTTGATTATAGCTGACAGTTGCATAGCCATATATTCAAGGGCCTAGAAAACTCAAATCATAAAGAAAGTTCGCAATATCTTCAGAACATATTGGCTAACGGATGAACATTGAGCAGCCATAAAATCGAAATACTGAGACTGCTCTTGACTAAATTGCGATGTCTCCAACATGTAAAGTCTGCTTGATAGGTCAGTGCATTGAGGGCATGGCTGTTTTGGGATAGATTTCCGGTCGTTCCTTCAAGTTTCAACAAACATGTCAGAGTAGTGTATAGACAAAGAATATATTATTTTTTGGTAAAATTTTCAGGCCCGTTGCATCGCTGGTTACAGAGATATCACACCAGGATCAGAACTTTAAGATCATCCCTCGTATGAGCATTGCATACAAAAATACATATACTTAAAGCCAAAAGTAACTTTACACTTTGAACTATTGAATATATCTTTACTGTTTTTGAGTTTAACCAAATTGAATATTGCAATGAGTTGCTGGTTCCCGCCCTGACCTAATTCACGAAAACAACTTAGGTAAATTAATAATCTTTTGAGTTATCTGTGCTTTCATTAAAAGCACAAACTCAGCATTTCCTAACAAAATCCAAAGTAAACCTGGGATTTGAACACGTTATTTTAAGGGTAATCGATTGCACATTTAAAATACTGCAAGACATTCTGTCTCTGACGTATAGTTTGTTTTTGCCAGCATTTTAAAGTTGGTTCACTTTGAAATTATCTCCCTTTGAATTAAAACATTAGTAAATTTTAGTCCCTGTTAAAAGCTTTATCTCAGACAGCATTTGGATTTTTTTTACCAGCGATTTGTTGGGACTTCTGCCCTGAGTATGTGACGAGATAATCTGATAAAAATGGGTTTGGAAGAAAAAACGGCAAACAATTTCTAATGGGATATTCCATTGAAAGCATTGTAAAGTTTACAAAAAGGGGTATGTACGTAAAAACACAACTCTAATTTGAGTTACTCGAAGGGTGATCCAGGTTGATTTGAACTTTAAACAACAATTCAATAGCCTTTCTTTCAGACCGGTTCTTTAAACTTAAAATTTGCCCAATTGCAAAGCTACAGTAACACATCAAAAGTGATGCGTTTTGGAAAAGTTTATTTTGCCCCCTTGCTTCTTTCATTAGGGCATTGTGGTTGCATTTATGACAGCAACAACATGAAATTTAAAAGGTCATATGAATAATTGATTGAACTTTAATATGAATTAAACACATTTAAAATACCACTCACCAATACCCAGAAAAGGTATATATAATAACAGTGTAAAGTTACTTTTGGTCTTAAGTATATTTAGGACTTACCTTCAGTTGTAAGCCATACAACATGAGCAAATTACACTAACTGCGAACCGGTCAATGCTATTTGTACTTGTACGCCAATGTCGTTACCATGTGCGTTTTTATAAAATATCAACGAAGTGTCCCGAAGTTGTATTAAGATATTCAACAATATGTGGAATTATGCTAATAGGGGTCACTGAATTCAGGTGACGTTGTCCAGAATATACAGTTAAATGCAAACTTTTCTTTCTTCATTAAGTAGTGTGATAAAATGGATCCAACAAAAAGTCAATGCTTTCATTATTCACTTCAGTTTTAAAGTGTTCATGATATCAATAACATTACATAATCAGCATGTGGTTACATAAAATTATTCAAGAGTGATATAAGAACCGAGTTAGAGATTATCGTTGCATCCTCCATCATTTCTCATTAACAAACTCAATGTAACTGGTTTTTTACTGTTTTTGAATTCTGAGGTTGTCTCTACATCTGAAGAACCTGTTTTGTGCAGGTTATGCAGCATTGATAGACGAATCTGTGTTTAGGAATTTTAAAACTTTTACTTTCATTCACTTCTCTTGTTGATCTAAGCTACTTCACTCTTTTTTTTGAAGAATTTTTCTTTTCAGATTATTGATTAATAGTATAATTTATATTACTTGTTCATGTCTATAAAGCCTAAAGGGCTTCTTTAGGAATTGGTATTTTTATTATTTAAAGCTAAACATCTGAATTTGAATTCTTATATTTATATGTAAATCAAATATATTTTAACCTATAGTACTTTCGTATTTACTGCCAAACGCGACTGTAATCGAATTTACCGTTCACTGCCAAACGCGACTACAGTCGAAATTTAAAGGCGCGGTTGATAGCTGTCTATTTTTAACCGTTATAAGCGACGCAAATCTTTGTTCTTTATTTCAAAAAGTTCGGGGACATGATAATATCGTAAATGGAAGATTACGCAATTTTCTGTACAAGAATGAATTTTACAAAAATATTTGTAATGTCATTAGATTTCGCGGAAATCAAAACAACGAAAACATGTACAAAGGGAATGACATACAGGACGCAATAAATCCCTTCAACTGCCATATTTTGATTTATTTCTGATTACACAATATAGTATCTGAATGAATTATTATATTGATACTTGGTGTAGATGGATGTTTTATCATTTTTACATAAAATGGTTGTTTATAGGCAATTTTTTCATATTTCAAAATGGCTTCCAAAATGGCCGCCAAAGGTCGTGTGACTATTATATTATTATTGGTTTAAATGAATGTTTTATATATAAGCAACATTCTGTGAAAGTTTCACAGCAATAGGTTGACTTGCTCTGGAGATACTCTGTGTTGAACCCACATACCCCCTTGAAATATGCTGGCACTGAGGTATTGGTTTTTTGAGGTGTTTGGCAGATAAAGTGTTAAAATAGCAGGAGATGAAAACTGAGCAAAATCGAGAAGTTTTCATCATATTTTGTATTTCTTAATAATTATTTTGTAAAGTCTATAAGGAATATTGTGTTTGAATACCATTAGTATAAGCAATGAACTGCCTCTAGCATTGGTCTTCACTGTTTCATAGGTCCAGATAAGCAAACTGTTAAGCTTAAAATTATATTTATTTTCTTACCCAATCAGTTTAAAAAAAATAATTTTTATACTATAAAGTGGCACCACTGCCTCAGGGGTATTACAGACAGAGCAAAGGCTAATCTTTATGAAGTGATTATGACCTTCTTAATAAAGTTTAGGAATTGTCTATAAAATGTTGATTTTTATCTCAGTGAAATATGTTTTTGCATTATGCAGGCAAGTCCCTTGTTGGGGCCATTTAATCAAATGAGAAATTGCTTTGTTTGATTTGATTCTTTACATCCCAACAATAATCTTTCAGTTTTGTAGAGACGGGTTTTCCTGGGGTTGAACCAGCATTAAGCTAGGAATAATGTGTCTTGCTCAAGTGCACAACGCACTGGCGCTGGTGAGGCTCGAACCCGCGACCCAGTCTACCACTGAACCACTGCGCTCCCTAAATGAGAAATTGAAATTGGTTTAATCTGCCCCTTATAAGTTAATCCGCTTATGACCTCTCAAGGACAGCAATATAGTCATTTAACATACATGTATATTTTGGTTGCTGAAAAGACACGTCATGTTGAGTACCCACAACACATGATTTGGTTGAGAAATAAGAAAGTTAATTCTTGATTACGCTCCCTTATCTGGGTTTTGCTGTTTCAAGGGGACGTTATATTGCCTTGTGAATGTTTCCACTATTTCAGTAAGCGCCAGACACAAGCGATAGGCTTTGTTGTATTCAGTCTATTACTTCACGAGCCGCTTCCACGCGACAAAACAATAAAAGCAATGATTCATTGGAAATGATCTGATAAATACAGTTTATATAATTTCCAGGGCGATAATTACTGCTTACGATACTAAGAAATATATATCTAGCACTAAGCGTGCTATTATATTACCATTATTGATTTGAGCGGCCTTTTTCTCTTTGTTGTTAGCTTCCTGCTATGCTGCTCTCTTCGGATAATGAAAGAACCAATAATGTTTGTAGTATGGGCAGCAAAAACTCTGGCCAGACTGTGTGAGCTGTGTTGATAATATTCGCTTTATACAAACAATACATTGTAATGCAACATAATGCAAAAAAGTTTGTGTGTTTTGGGTTTTGTGTTTTTTAAGATCAGCCGTTTTACAGATCACCACTAGTTAATTAGCATTAGGCTTATACAATAGTCATGCTATTTCACAAGGTATTGTTATATACCTGATTTGTGTTATATCAAACAGGTCATTATAGTGTCCATTCAGGAAAGTCCGCCACAATTCGAGAATCGAATCATGGCTCGGGTGTATGTAAGAAGCATTACGCGTAGTACTATGTACCAAAAAGCTCCAGTTTGTTAGCCGGAACTGGCGTATCGAAAATTAGTTCGGTAGCATGTGGGTTAAGCTCTATTAAAATCGATTATTCTAATTATCCGAAAAGTTTAACAGCAGAATAAATGAAGTTTATGTTTTCTTTCAAGTTTATGTTTTTTCAATAAAATATCGCAATAGCGATATTTTATTGAAAAAAAAACAACAAAAACTTCATTTGATAGGTTTGTTTTGCTGCAACCACACTTACTATTGTAGTAACATGGTTTCTGTGATGTCAGCGTCAGGTTATATAACGTCAGCGTCACGTTAACACCCGCATTATTAAAGTAGATCCTCGATGTACATCCGTGGTCTGATTCCACAGAATGTCGCAGAATTGGCCAAGGCAGTTCTGATTGGTCATTATTGTTGATTTGGACATAAGGCAGCAAATCAAATTTAACATTATGTTGCCTGTGATCATCATGTGCATTTATTATACTGCACTTATCTTTAAGAAGTGACAGGTGTTATTGAAATGCATTGCATTAAACGATGTATTTGCGCATGCTTTGAGGTCAGTATTCATTTCTGACTTCCATATTGCGATATGTTTACGAAAAACTGCTGCACGAATATGCAAAACATGTATTACAATTAGAACACTCAAAATGTTGAAATTCACAGCTTCCCTAATATCCTTCAAATCTTTATCATAGGAATGAATTGTATTCCTTTTATTTCCAACTTTGGAATAAAACATTACATTGTAAAGGGTTGTGGACAATATTTGAATTATAGCTTGCGGAAGGAAAATAGTTCAAAGCCGACATCCATGGACTTGATGGGACTGCCATCTTAAAAATTCCGTCAGTTCAAAACTTGGTTTTGGTATATAAGGAATAACAAGAGTATTCTAGGGAGCAAATATATAAGTAAAAGGTCATTAAACAACTGTATTTGTGGAATGTTTCTTTCTTTTAGGAAATAACACTTGCTGGACTCATTGAAGAACATTTAGATTTAGGCCCCACCACAGATCAGACAACTAACAAAATCTAGGTTTTAATGCATAAACCCGCTCATGGCTTGCCTTAAATTCCCACAATAGTAGACTTTATCCGTATCAGTATTGGTATCAGTATCATGAACTTCGCAAAACCTTTTCTAAATTGTATAGACGATACTATGATTTGATGTCTAAATTCCAAGTTGAACTTAAATCTCTCTTGCGCCAAGGACTTTCAGAACCAGAATTCTATGGTGACTTGGTGTATACATTGAAGAAGATTGTTGACTCTAATCATTTTTCAGCACAGTTCATTAGAATAATTTCCCATTATAAAAAGATTGGCTATAGCATCAGTGTATTGCAACTGACTGCATTTTTGGTGGTCAACCCAATCACGGTTGGCAACTGTGCTTTCCTCTTTAATTGCAGGCCAGTGGGTCGGACTTCAATTTCTATGACAGTTCCAACTTAAAGACACATCTATTGATGAGATGGTAGAGGCCTGACGCTTTGGCTTTTTGTCGTACCTGTTGGATTTCTTTTACTCCGGTATTCAGTTTTATTGACTACTGCTGGCAGACGATTCACAAGTAATAACATGCATTTTTGTTACATTTGCAAAAGAAGGAACGTTTGACATTGTCATCTGCTGCAAATTATTGGTGGCGCTTTATGGGTTAACCTTTTCATGTCAATGCAACTTTATATCTCTTTTGTCTATTTTTAGAAAGTAATCAAGAACAAAAAAGGCAAAAGAAATTTGCGTGATGTATAATATATCATAGACCTCTCTAATAGGCCACACCTGCCAATCCGGTTTTGAAACGCAATGTGCAATGTACACCACTTTTTCTGAAAATCCTCTAAATTATGCAAATACCACCTGATTGTCTGGTAATGCGGTAATTAATTTTTGCCTGGCTTGATGTATTCTATTGTTATTGGCTAAGTGTCCGCCAGAGTCATAAAGGGTATCTTGATTCTGTCGATGTTACATGCAGCATACATAAAACGAACTCGAGGTAACTTGAATCCAAATGTCAAATAACCTATAAATAAGGGAACGATTGAAATACGTGGTAAACAGGTACATTGAATCGCCTGTAAATAAGAATAATCGAATAACCTATTGATAAGGTATGCAAGGAATTACCTGTAAGTAAGGGTAAGTAAGTGTAAGGGTACCATTAAATTACATGGGATGCATTGCACAATTTATAGATAAAAGATTCATTGCGCACTACTTGTAAATACATTGAATTGAATAAGCTGTAAATAAGGGATACATTGAATTACCTATAAACAATATACATATAATTATCATATGACGTCGCGTCTGGGAGTGAAATAACGCCATGTAATAAAATCGACAAAAACACTAGTGGTTTATAGATTTACGGGAAACGTTATGACGTCCATAACAACGTTGCGTACATAATGACAAAATTATAAAGTTTTTACGGCAGAAAAGTGATTTAAAAGTAATCTTAATGTCATAGGATAAATAGAATCTAATATTCGTGCTCTTCTATTATTGAATTTATCAAACTCGTTGCGAAAAAGAGATAGAATGCTCGGCAAGCCTCGCCTTTTATCTCTTTTCCTCAACTCGTTTAATAAATTCAATAAAACATGAGCACTCATGTACGATCCATTAAGCCTCGCATTTTAACTCTTTTTCGCAACGAGTTTAATAAATTCAATTTAAACATGAGCACTCATGTAAGATTCATTATTTACTGAACAAGGGATTCAACCAACTACCTGATAACAAGGGGTGCATTGAAATACCTTTAAACTAGAGAATCAATACATTAATTGTAAATAAGTGTGACATTAGATTACCTGTAAATAAGGTGTACATTGAATTATCTATAAATAAGGGAGACGGTGAATTACCTGTAAATACTGTGGCCATTGAATTATCTATAAATAAGGGAGACATTGAAATACCTGTAAATACTGTGGCCATTGAATTATCTATAAATAAGGGAGACGGTGAATTACCTGTAAATACTGTGGCCATTGAATTATCTATAAATAAGGGAGACGGTGAATTACCTGTAAATACTGTGGCCATTGAATTATCTATAAATAAGGGAGACGGTGAATTACCTGTAAATACTGTGGCCATTGAATTATCTATAAATAAGGGAGACAATGAAATACCTGTAAATACTGTGGCCATTGAATTATCTATAAATAAGGGAGACGGTGAATTACCTGTAAATACTGTGGCCATTGAATTATCTATAAATAAGGGAGACGGTGAATTACCTGTAAATACTGTGGCCATTGAATTATCTATAAATAAGGGAGACGGTGAATTGCCTGTAAATACTGTGGCCATTGAATTATCTATAAATAAGGGAGACGGTGAATTACCTGTAAATACTGTGGCCATTGAATTATCTATAAATAAGGGAGACATTGAAATACCTGTAAATACTGTGGCCATTGAATTATCTTTAAATAAGGGAGACATTGAAATACCTGTAAATACTGTGGCCATTGAATTATCTATAAATAAGGGAGACGGTGAATTACCTGTAAATACTGTGGCCATTGAATTATCTATAAATAAGGGAGACATTGAAATACCTGTAAATACTGTGGCCATTGAATTATCTTTAAATAAGGGAGACATTGAAATACCTGTAAATACTGTGGCCATTGAATTATCTATAAATAAGGGAGACGGTGAAATACCTGTAAATACTGTGGCCATTGACTTATCTATAAATAAGGGAGACTGTGAATTACATGTACAGAAGAGATACATTGGATACCTTGAATTGTATATAAAGAAGAATGTACACTGATAAACATGTAAATAAGGGCTTACATTGAATAACTTGCAAAAAAAAACATCTAATTATACCTGTGTATAAAGGATACACCAAATTATCTAATTTAATAAGGGATAAATCAAATTACATGGCAATAAGGGACATATTGAATTACCTATAGATAAGGTTTACATTGTATAAGTTGTAAATAAAGGATACACTGTACATAACTAACCTTTAATCGGGGAACCGGTGAATTACCTGTAAATAAAAGATCCATTGAATTACCTTTATATAATGGTACATTAAATTACCTGTAAAAGGGAACTTTTGAATTACTTGTAAATAGGGATACGTTAGATAACCTGCAAATAAGAGATCTATTGAAATACGTTGGATAAATTGCATTGCCCCCTGAGAAATTGGTTTGTCCAATTACCTGTAAAAAAAGATCTTGAATTTGATAACATGTGAATGAGGGATACATTGAATTACCTGTAAATACGATTTATTTTTCTATTTTGCACCAAGTTAAATAAGAAAGATAAATGTATCCACTTTTAATGACTGACTTCATATATTCAGCAATCACAGTATTCTCAATCAACCGCTGACACTATTCTAACACGATTAAATAAACATGGTAGGCCCATAGGATACGAATGATGATTAATTATTACTATCTCAGAGATGGCTCATTTGAATTGAGGGGGCATATAACATTATCTTTACAGTTAAATGACAAAAATGGCGCTTTGTCTTCTCGACTTCATGATTGTATTTTGACGAAGCACTTTTATAGGCATGCTTATAAATCAAATAAAGATTGTCAATTATGTAGATAATATATTGATGATTATGAGTCAACATTTGCTAGTTCCTGTAGAAGACCTCGGGATCGAGTCATGGTCCACCTGCAACAGATTACATATATACGTTCATAATGAAATAGCAAAATCTTTGTGTAAGCCGTTCCATTGTGAAATGTACTTACATATTGTATAGAATAGGCGACCAGTGAAAGCTTGTCCGTAATTATGCCTTTAATGTACGCCACATCGCCACACTTTCCGCTATTCGAGAAAATCATGAGAAGACCTTTACACTTATCTGAACTTGACTTCTGAATTATAAATTTCGTGAAATATTAATATCAAGTTTGTTTGTTTCTTAGAGCAAACCGAAGCCAACATATATTTAGCTCAGCCCTCTGTGTATACCTAAGCGCAGGGCCGATTTGATAGTGTATTGCAATGTTTAAAGGGCTTTAATTAATGAGCCTGTTTCCAGCAAAAGGTACAACTTGGCTTGTGCACCTATCGAAGACTCTGATCCGACTGCGCCTCCACGCAGTCTGATCAGTCATCGATGAACGCTATATGGGTAGCCAAGGGTCCAACGCTGCTTCAGGCTGAAAACTAAGACTTTATTCAGACTATGCAGATGCGCAGACTGATTTGCATAGTCGCAGTACGCACATGCCACATTGAACCTTATGTTGGGTACCGGCTAATTTGGAATATATCGGTTGTATCCGGAAATAAATATGTGAGATGCCGATGACAGAGTAATTCCTCATTAATATTTATACCAGTGCTAATTGTAATGTAAAGCTTAATAAGCTATTAAAAACGATTGATTCTACACATGATATGACATGTATATTGATTTAGGCTTTTCGTAAATTATATCAGACTTATATCCGTAGATATTCCAATCCACGATGAATCCGATATCCATTTTGTGAAACGCGCGGAGACAGCGCATTAAAATAGTAGAAATGATTTCGGCATTAGCGAGCAGCAAATGTTGAGGCGAATCTGTGCAAATGCACAGTCCTCAAAAGCATGGGCGTTTACATGTGTGAGAGGCATTAGCGCGTATGCGATAAGAACGAAAATATCGTGTGCTGGCTGAGATTATTATTTATAATGAGTTAAACTCAATTTTTTCTGACGGTACATATTGTACATGTCTGATAAAATATACATGTGTGCATAAATGGAACCCATGCGATTTACATGTAGCATAGGTTCCTGTGGTTATTATACCCTTTTCCGCAATGGTACATGTACATTAAATGTAATGTAATAAAACCACAACTAGTATTTGTACGATATTGTTGAAATGGTATCGGTCTCTCGTTCATATACGGTACATCTTGGTTTCCACTGGGTTGCTTTATACAGTTGATGCATTATTGTGAGCTTGACATCAGGATTAGTCAACCCTCGAAGTGATGTACACCTCGGCTTTGCCTCGGTGAACATCACTATTCTTTAGTTGACAAATCCTGATGTTAACCGAACAAAATGCACCAATTGTGTTTTATGAAACTGCATGTCTCTCTTTTCCTAGTTTTATATTAAGTCTTTTCATATTCATAAATTTACTCAAGTCAGATGTTCCTAGTGCGCTGGAAACAAGATTATTTCAACAACTGCTTTTCAAGTTTCTGAAACTCTTATGAGATATGCAAGATAACTACATTTTCTTTAAATTACTGGTCTCATAACATAAACAAATTCTTAATCCAAAACATTTATTTGGCCTGTGATAACATGATTTCTTTATTTATTGAGTCAATTTATTCAATATATATTTTTAGCTGCCAGGCAGCAGTGAAAAAAATTGATGTCTACCTGTCCTGGTCTAAATCTAGTTCAATCTATTTTAAGATGTCTTTCAGCAATGACAAATCCTCATGTCGACATATCCTGGGCTAAATTAAGCTTATCACTGGTAGACATCAAGATCTGTCACACCCAGTCAAAGCTAGTTACATGACAAAAATGCTATCATACAATCGCAAATAACAAATAAGAATAAAAACAGGTAAATTAGAAACAAAATCAAAACAAGAAAATTAGAAAAAAATCAAAACAATAATCAGAATCATGGGTATTAAGCAACTATTCATCCCCATTAAAGAATTGAAAAGCCATTCAATTTTACAGCATTTTCAATGATTCTTGTCATGAAAAACACATTTAATGTGGATAAAAATACCCAATGAAATTCTATATAGTAATAATAATTAAAAGTACATTAAAGTGGCATTATATTAACAGTGCCATTAATTTAAGAACACCATTAATTCAAGGCTCATTATGAGAGAGTTATTTTTTTTAATGGGCTACATTGTAATGGGATTTTCGTCAACATAAACTCCCCATTAAAATACAGGTTAATGAGGTATTACGAACATTTAAAATCCCATTTAAATCCCATTTAAGATAATGGGGACCAGTAACATGCTATACAATAGAGTATTTTAAGGGATTTTAATGCGCTTGGGTGGCATTCCATTTTTAATGGCATACTCAATTTAAAGGTCATTGTTTTTGGCATATCATGAACATGATTGCCAGTAACTTCATTTGAACTGTTTAAATGGGAGCATACGATGGTTGTTTAATGGTGCCAATTAATTAATGGGGTATTTAACTGCAAATGTCAATGAACAACCACTTTGTCATTACTCCATTTGCCATTATTGTGTTCCCTTGTTCCATAAATTTGATTTTATTGTTCCCTCGTGCTCTACTTTTCTGGAAGGGCCCTTAATTATGTTACAGTGCATCTAGCTGAGAACCTCCGATTAAAAAGTGTGCGTATTATATTGTGCATTTCGACTTTGTCTGAATACTAGTTCTGGTCGAAAATATGTATACAAAATAATGACTTAATGTTAATAATTGAGGCATGGTACATACATTTAAATATATTAGGTATTTAACTGTTGAACAAAAAAATCACTCACCATGCAAATTGTCTTCTCATACATGTAAATGTCATGATCTTGGATCAGAAATTAAACTTAAACTTATTGCCACGATGGCGTGTCATTATTTTGAGCTATCATTTGTATCTTTGTGTATATATATAAATGTATATTTCCAAAGAAAGAACATTGAATGATTATTCAAAATAAGCCAAAAATATACTTAGATCCACTTTGAGTACAGGTGATTCTCGATACAATCCTTACTTGACATGGACTATATAGAAATCCAGTACAGTTGTTTCAGGATGCTTGACATGAATAACATGAAGGTCGACTACAGTCGGTTCATGACTCTGGAAACTAGCTACATTTAGGTCGAGTACAGTTGACTCACAATGCATGGCATGAACTACAGGAATGTCGAGCATAATTAGTTCACGATGCCTGATACTAACTATATGCAGGTAGAGTACAGTTGGTTCACGATGATTGGCATGGCCTATATGAAGGTCGAACGCAGTTGGTTCACGATACTTAGCATGAACTTCATGATGATCAAGAACAGTTGATTCACGATGCTTGACATGAATCACATGAAGGTCTAGTCCAGTTGGTTCACAATGCCTGATACTAACTACATGAAGGTCGAGTACAGTTGGTCCACAATGCTTGGCCTGAACTACATAAAGTTCTAGAACAGTTGATTTTTGAAGGTTGACATAAATAAAATAAAAGTCAAGTACAGTAAGTACGATGCTTAGCACAAACTACATAATGATCGTTAACAGTTAATTCACACTGCTTGACATCAAATGCATAAAGGCCAAGTACAGTTGATTCACGATACCATCTACACGAATGTCGAGTACAGATGATCGCCAATGCTTGACATAAACTATGTAAAGTTCGGATAAAAATGATTCTCGATGCTTGACATCAACTTCATAAAGTTCAGGTACAGGCGATTGGTAATGCTTGACATGAACAGTATTAAGTTGGGGCACATGTGATTCTCAATGCTTTAAATGAACTATATGAAGTTTGGATACAGTGGTTCACAATGCTTGCCATAAACTATACGAAGTCTAGTACAGTTTATTGTTGATGCTTGACATAAACTACATACGAGTAAAGGTCGGGTTGTTCTTGGTGCTTGACATGAACGGCATTACATTCGGGTACAGATGATTATTGATGCTTGACATGAACGACATTACGTTAGGGTATATTTTTTCGATGCTTGACATTACTACGTAAAGGTCGGGTATTACGTTCGAGTAAAGTTTATTCTCGTTGTTTCAATTGTCGAGTACAATTGATTTTCGAGACACGACTTACATGAAGGGCGAGTACAGTTGTTTAAAAGAAAACATTCAGGATAAGTCGAAGTACTCGTCATAGCGGACTTGGAATACATTTGGTTCTGATTTAATTCCTTTTCTGGTTTTCAATCCAAAGATATTTTGTGAGTATTTGTTAAAAACTAATGGTCTAAAAGAAAGCCGTTTCCTGCATATTCATGTTTGTCACTTTAACGGTGAGTCTGGTATGACATGGTGCTGATTTATTATGAATATTTGTCATGGACAATATCAATGATGAAATATTTATCACCGCAAACTTTGATTGGCCTTACAGCCATGTCATTGTTTACCAATGTATTGATGCTTGAATTGGGACGTTAATCCGATTCTGCTGGACGCTTTTCCCCACAAGGGCTTCTGTCACAATCATTGAACGAAAGCGCTCAATTGATTTTGATTGTTTCATCGGATTCTCAAAGGAGCTTAAACTAGGTTTTCTATGAGTCTGAATTACTATTGAAATATCAGCGCAATGAGCTGTGCTGCCAATGCATGGATATACACATGAAAATCAATGGAGTTTTATTGAGTATAAACTATTACTTTTCACTTGCTGGCATTAACTTAGAGTCAACACAGAACGGATTATCACCTGCGTACAAACCGGTTATGGAACTTACTCATGAAACAGTTTCTCAATTATTGGAATTAAATTCACAAATGGATTAGATTTTATAAGGTTCTTGAATTGAAGCAAAATTGTCTTCGGGATTACACCTCGCAGAGTTATATAAAAAGTGTTTTAACGTTTATTTTGTGAGTAGATTAAAAGTTGGACCATGTTTACGTTAGACGGGACAGTTCTCGGTAAATTACTTTTATAGATTTTCGCAAGTTTAGCCATGACCAGTGTGTAGCGCAATCCTTTGGGTGCAATAATCAATTGAATTAAGAATAGTGAGAGGAGAGTTTGCCTTTTGTTTCTGAGAAAAAAATCGTTCAATTTTTGTTTCTACCTTAATGACTTGTGTGCACACAACAGTTGCATTAGATATGATTAATGCGCCTGGAAGTGGAGAAAATGTCGGCAAACACAGAAAGTATTGCCTGATTACAGGCAATCGTAGACAGATTAGCGCGTAAAGAGTTAAAGGTTTAACGTTGTATGGAAATATAAAATTGTTTGAAGTATACATGTACATATCAATATTTTCTGCTCAACGGATATTGTTGCCAATTCACACCTTGATTAATTGATGATCTCTAATGAAATTTACATCCAGGTGGAAGAAAGGAAAAGGATCGTCTCAACGACCGCCAAGAGTACTCAAACAAGGCCATAGTAAAATGCTGTAAGTAGGATATGTTGCAATGATGTTGTAAACGGAAATCTGTATCAAGCTTATATGCCTTACGCATCAACTAAACCAGGATAAATCTGTTGAAGATACATATCACTATTTATTTCGAGAAGACGGGACTTCGGGTCGGTACCTGACTTGAATGAAATTTACTCCGCATTGGAAGGCTTTGCAGAAACGACTGAGGGTCCGGCTACAAGATATGCATGAGTATTCCAAGTAAGCATTTAACCACCCTTATGCATTATTGGATTCTTCCTTCTGGTTCGATACAATATAATCTGTTCAATATGTATTTTGAGCGGTCACAATTTAAAATTTACAAAATAACTGAAATTATTTTATTTCTTTCTCTGAAGATCATTTTTTACTCAGCAAAAAGTTTAGACTCCGATGAAATGTCACACTAATCGGCAACTCATCTGGGTCTTAACTGTTTGCCAAAGTACTCATTTAGGAGTAACTAGTACAGTGTACAAAGGGTTAAGTTGTGTTTGTACTTGTTATGTGAATATATGCCATTGTCGCATACTTTTGGACAAAGACTTTGGTAAATATTCAGAGGGTAACAAAACTAATACAACTTGACATATAAAGTAAATCAAATGTTATTAATACATGTACGAGGGGTGATCAGAAAGTTCGCGGAAAATAGTTGCCATTTCTACATCGTTTGATCAATAGAACTGGAATTACAGGACACAATACTACAACACATATGCAGTTGATCTGTTACAACATGCTTGGTGTTAGTCGTCAACGTACGTTACAGCTGTCGTCAAGGCAACGCTATATAGCGTGAACCGGCCCATTTTACGTTGCATTTTAACGTTTTACTACACAACCGCTTAAACTTCAAGTTTTGTAAAATTTTGTTATGCTGTGATAGTCCATATTGCGTTCCATGCATATTAAACGACATATTTACTCCTCTTCTGTGCAAACTTTCAAGATTTATATCTAACGGATGGTATTCTAAATCGAAAAGAATAACAGTACTGTCAAAAAGGCATTTAGCATTCAACTTCTGTGAAACCATTGCCTGTTTTGGCATGTCAGTTATGTAAAATAAACTATTTGCACACTTCGAAAAACACCCCTTTTCAGAACAGTAGATACAATATTGATAGTTAAGTCCGATATTATGATTATTGTGATGAACACTGGCAAGAAAATATTTTTTTTTATTTAAAATTTACAAAATCTCGAAAAATTGACGCATTTTAGGCCCGTCCTTCGGACTGAAACCTATTAATTTGAATGAATAGCTTATCGGAATAACATAAAAAGCTCAAATTATGTTCAAAGAATGATGGAACATTACTTTCCATTAAAAATACCAATCAATTCAAACACAACTACGAGTTTTAGCCCTGAGAAGCAACCCAGGGGTACAGATGGGCCGCTTTCCGCGAAATGACGTCACAGCGGCGCCTCGTGCTCATACGTCTGACGTCACATTTTCTAAATTTTAATTTCAGTCAACTTGTTATGAACGGTAGTTTATATCTATGAATTTTCATTGCAATCGATAAAAGCAATGCGATGTAATAGCACTTTTCCGCGAACTTTCTGATCACCCCTCGTACAATACAAAAGAAGCAATTTGAACATACGAGATTCATGTTTTAAATAGCGTTTTAAGGTCTCATAAGCACAAACATACATGTGTAGCGTTTTATGTGTGAGGTTAGCTACAAAAGCGAAAACAAAAACGACAACGAACAACGTAGCTACTTGTATATGACAGTCACTTTATTACAAGTTTAATTAGATCTCCAGTTTTGTACAAAACGTAAGTGAATATGACCAGTCAATACCACAACCCGTATACTCACGCATCACCACAAATATATAATTCAGCCATCATCACAAACGTACAGTTAAGCAGACCTATAGTATCAGTCAGTATCACAAACATATAGTTTAGCCAATTTGTGATATCCGTTAGCACGACAAATGTAAATGTAAAGGTAATCAGTGTTATCAGTCAACACCACAAACGTATAGTTAAGCCAAATTGTGGTCTCAGCCAATACCACAAACATGTATAAAAACTAATCCGTGGTACCAAGCTAAAGTTTTTGCCGAAATATTTATTCATTATTATGCTACAACCTCTTATAGACATATATTTGTAGTATAACTCTAAATAAATACAGACCTTCAGATAAGAGTTCGTGCTCTGACATTATTATTATAATTTTAATAAGATGGTTATTTTGAGCACCGAACACATAGTATGTAACCATATTATTATTATTATTATTATTATTATTATTATTATTATAAAATTGATCAGTATGAAATTAGCAACAGTTTGCAGCTCACAAGTTTTACTAAAGTGGACCTGTAGTATGTACAGCTTTGAATGATATATCACTCAATGTGTAAGCCATTGATAAGCGGATCCAGAGGGGGGGGGACAGGGGTCCGGACCCCCTGAAAAATAACAGAAATATAGGATTTCTTAGCAATACTGGTCCGGATCTCCTGAAAAACTCACAAAGCTACCAAGCCAGCATTTAATGTTGGGTCATCATCGGCACGCCAGCGAAACGCCATTTAAATGGCGTTTCGTGGGCGGGCCGATGATGGCCCGTTTATAGTGGTATTTGGATCCTCCCTCCTCTTATCAACTGAGAAAAAAAAAAAAGCATTGTCAAAGTTGGACCCCCTGTGACAAAACTTTCTGGATCCCCACATGCCATCCACACTATTTACATAGCTGATCAGCTGACGATTACACGAACTACAATATATATGTGGATAACAATCATGGATGGAAATAACTCACATTTACTCCTAAACTTGTTAGCTATTTTAAGCTCAAGTCAAATTGGGGAAGTGAAACTTTAAAGCAGATTTTCAGCCTTTGTCCTATAAAAAGAAAAATGACGTTTGTGGAAGTTATAACGATTTCTTACTAACATATGGTACCCACTATTCATATGATTATGGTTATGTTATCTTTATATCTCAAGCATGCCCAGTTTGGTGAAGAAAGAATACCATTTATGTTAATAACTTGACTGGCGAGAGTATTTAAAAAGGATAATCATCAAAAACAGAGCATAATGTGTTCTTTTGTGGTCAGTCATTGGAGAACGATGTATCTACCGGTTGCAAAGGTCCTTGCAATGTTAGTATTGTAGACAATAGTTATATGAATGAACTTCAGCAATTCATTAGTAATGTTTTGCATTATTTTATGATATTTATATTTTGAATGTTAAATGATAACATAATTATCGATACAACACTTACATTAAATTAAACCTTCACATATTTCACATAAAACTAATTACATGTATCACATAACGTCGCGTCTGAGAGTGAAATAACGCCATGCATTAAAATCGAAAAAACACTAGTGGTATACGGGAATCGTTATGAGATAATGCTTTAAACGTCACGCATATGGTAACCCCTAACGTTTTCGTGCCAATAATATGATTTCAAAATAATTATAATGTCACGTGATAAAAAGAATCTAAAATTCGTGCTTATGTTTTATTGAATGTATTAAACTCGTTGTGAAAAGGCGATAAAATGCTCGGCAAGCCTCGCATTTTTATCATTTTTCCCCAACGCGTTTTATAAATTTAATAAAATATCCCTCATGTAAGATTCTCTTAATAAATTGGAACTAGTAATGTAATTTAATAATCAAAAGTTCAGTGATGCATTTCGAATGACAGAGTTCAGCATTATTCTTTCAATTAGTACATTTATTACTGTTAAAGAACAAATCTTAGATTATATAGATAACATTTGGTATACTATATTTCACATCCATGTGACACAAATGACAATGGAGACAATATTTTATCAATATCTGAGATTCATAAAATTATTATAAATTTGATTTTTTCAATTAAACTAAATTTATCAGCAGAAATATTGCAAATTCTAAATCTATGTTATTTTTTTCTTTTTTGATTGTATACTTGCAGCAGATTGGGCAAAGAGTTTGCCAACATGTATTTTCTACATTAATATTATGCTACTTCAGCAAACTCCACAGAATATTTAAGTTGCACTTTCATTAGAATTGAATTCATGCTTATCTTTGCATTGAAATGCAAGAAAACCTGTCTTCGGGGTTTCTGACCATGTCAGACTCAACCTAGTCTGCTTAGCTTCCAGGACTAGCTAAAATACTTAAAGTTTTGCTCGTAGCAAGTTTAAATATTACCTTTTCCATTAAGTGTATAAGAAATGCACTGGTGAGACTGCTTAGATGTGCAGGCTGGTGTGTGCCTTTGCTTTTTGCATACAACAAAACATGTGCGGATACAGAATGTGTTATAAGAGAGGGTCAAACTCTGATAACGTGGTTTTTTCTTCAAGTTTGTTCTAGTTGATGAGGGGAGAGAAGATCTAAATACCACTTAAAGACGGTCATCAATGGCGTTTCGCTTGCGAGCCGATGATAGTCCATCAAAGATTGCTGGCTCGGTAGCTTCGTGATTTTTCAGGGGACTCGGACCAGTAGAGCTAAAATAAATTGGTTTTGTGATTTTTCAGGTGTTAGTGGGTGGGGGTTCAGGACCCTCTCCCATCCCCTACAAAGTAAGGTCTTTTGCGACGATGCTCATTTGTATATATCTTTAAATTTTAAGGAGGAAAAGTTAGGAATAGCAAGTTGCTATATATACTGAACCAAAAAACGTCCCATGCTTATCATTTTATTACTATTTGTGCATGAGATGAGAATACATAAGAATACATCTCTCCATGTTTTAAATTTTAGGTAGTATTTTATCAATTATAAAGTGTGTCCCTAAATTTAAAACATATTTATATCGGTCATAGACTGTAATATTATACCGCATGTGCTGTTGTTATCCTCAACCAAGTTGTTTTTTACACTTTTTTTGAACCTATCTATACCACACAATGGCATTTACAGTTTGTACAGAAAATCAAATAGAGTCATACGGATCGAACAGTTACCTTAAGATATTGTATGCAAAAACATTGTCCGGCCAGCAAAGGACGGGGATCACGAATCAAAATCGAAATCAAATTTGGTTAGAAGATGTCCTCATTTTAATTGCAAGGAAGACAACTTCTGGGTCAAAAAAAAGTTTCATCTGCTTTTTCTTAAAACTGTCATTAAAATTTGATCATGTTAAAAGTGTATCTGATTGGTGGTAATATACCGGAGACGACCAGGTAAAAATAAATGAGTTTGCGCATGCGATGTTGCGTTTCGATATGATTTCGTGCATTCAGTCTAATTGGGCTAACTCTTCGGCTACTTGTTAAAATAAAAAACAAAAAAGTGCATCTGGTAGTCTGATACCTGGTACACATTAAACATATCTGGCGATATACGAAAATAATGTATCTTTGCTTAAATGCATGGAGAAATGCATGGGACGTTTCTTTTTTGTTCAGTATATTAATCAAATAAATATCATATAAACGGATTTAAATTGTATGGTCGTTGCAAGAAATAAAAGCGTGATCAATAATACAGCTCGTAATGTGTTGATATTAACAAGTTGTGAAATATCTTTCTAAGAAAACGTGCTAAATGTTCTTTATGTTAAAGGTTCTTTTGTTCAGAGATCAGATTGGGTACATTTAGACGTTATTTACAGAGCTGTGCATATAATTGCATTATTTATTGCAAATCACGGCATGCATGCCCAACACAATCACCTCATGCAAACCATGCATTCATGGCGGTACCAGTCTATCTCAGCCAACACACTGCCAAAATCATCAATCAGGGTTTCCCTCTCACCTCCCGATATGTCTTCAACTTCCCAAATATTAATTCAATCAAGTAATCAAACCAGTCAATAAAACTGTCTCCATTTAGACAGCTTGATTGAATGTGACTAATTAGCATTACATGGACATTTGATTTATTTAGCTACCATGATGATTTTCATTTTTTTTCTTTTATTTTCTCTGATATTGTACATGTCACCAAATATCCAGCCCTACCATTACATTTTGTTGCCTAACTATCTTGGTACAATGTTTCGAAAGAACTGCACTATGTACATAATATGTTCTGTTTTATTCCTCAAATTGACTATCTTGCTCTTCATCTAATAGAAATGGTTACAAAGACAATTATCCAGTTCCAATTCTTGTAGAATTACAAGAAAACCTGGATATTAACTGGCAGAACTGAAACCTATATGCTTTCTAGAGAGCAGAAAAACCTTTTTTAACCAGCCTATATTTAACATTGTGTAGCACCAAAGAGAAGAACTATATAAGCAAAGTTTACTTTGTATCAAAAGATGATTGAAATAAATATGTATAAGATAATCATCAGTCAATCTATACCACTAGGCTAAGTGTGTTTGTACATTAAGATTTTCACTGTTAATAAACGTCTCCTAGCAATAGGCATGGTACGGGTTTTGTACTGTTTATTTATCTTTGCAATACAATATTGGATTTATCAACTGAAGGAAGATAATAATATGACCAAAACATGTAATCAAGTATCCTGTATTTTTAATTTGATGTTTATTACAATTATCCTGCCTGAGCCGATCGCGACAATTTAAGTAAAAGTATGTGGCAAGAAGCAAGTGAGAATGAGCAGGAAATACCACGATCACATACCTCAGACAAACCCACTGCACTGCAAAAAGTGACACAGGACATGGACAGAAGTCCAATACAAACCCATCACTCTTTGGGAACACTATCAAATAATCAAAAATCAGTAATTAGCAATATAATTAGTGCCTAAGTATGGTCAGCAGCCGTGGCCACTGAGGGCCTTAAATATATTTCACTTTCCAAATATTCACACTATGTTCTGCTGTTATTAAAACACAAAATAATAAGGTTTCCTTATGTTCCTTACTTATGAAATGCATTATCACAGAGAAACAATACACTCCAATTAACATACTATGATGAAACAAGTAACGGCGGCTCTTACCTCACAGACAGTCAGAGCTAAAGAAAATCCTAAGCTGATCCACGATGGGCCCAGACAAACGCAACCAGTAGGCACTAACTCACGAATAAATGTTTTAGGTCTGAGTAGTCAATGACTGTGAGGCTTGACCCAATGCCGTACAATTGAAGAGGCAACCATAGCTATAAACTATGATTGGGTTTATACGGGCATACAGACTGTCGCATTATACCCATGTTATATCCCAATAAAATCAAAACATTTGATTATCGTTTATAAATCAATTAGGAAATTGAGACTCTGATATTCCCTGTTGCAGTATATTTTTTCAAATAACTTCGTATTCAACAAGTTAAGTATATGTGGTGTAATTTATATTGTGTTTACTAAGTTTATGTTAGGGGTAACCTTGTTGCAACAATCTAACAATCAGGCATGTGTTTCTGTTGTTGGAGTCACTGTCATTAGACTACACCCTCGCAGAATGCATTAGCTGCGAAATAAATAGCGTATAAATTGAGAAGCGATGACAACTCTCCATACTGTAAATGCATTGGAAATTATCTATTTCAAAATGAAATGTGTCTCAATTATCATACACTTTAGATGAATTTATGCAAGTTGTTATTAAGTCCAAGCCAAAACATTGGGTTTCAATATAAAAGAAGGTTCCTTTTTAACTGAAGTATATGGAATATATCCGACATACTGTTTGTTCGAAATGTGGAGTATCAATATTAAGAAAGTCATCTTAATATCTTAAATATATTAGGATGTTTCAAAGACGTCAGCTTGATTTGATTTTTGTCAGAAATAAACTACATGTGTCCCTCTCATAAACAAAACAAAAACAAATCTGTAACAAGAGCAGTACAACTAGTACCCACTTGTATTTCTAGAATTTGACTACACAATTCAAAGCCAAAGCTTAAGTATATATTGTCAAAAAGATAAGATAGTGAGTCACAAATATTCTGACATGATCATTTTTTTTTCTCATTACACAACAAATTAAGTGCATCTTCTTAGTAAAAATGTTTTTCGATTAATTCAGTAAATTTTCTTTTGATTTTGAGGCAATGCAGTACAGAGAGTAGAACATTCATATGCAGACAAACTAGATGCTATAAAACTTTAAGAATTTAATTAATTAAAATTCTCACCTTAATTTTTGATAGACCAAAGTAGATTTTATCATGTTTTGTTTTATTTACACGCACAAATTAACCTGTGCGTAGTAGAACTGTACGTCCGTTGATTCAAGCTTAACAAAGGGAATACGACTATTTTGAATGCTTAATTCCTATTTCCACTTTAGAACTCCAAACGTCTGTAGCCTTCTTAGAAATGAAAGAGGGCATGAAACGTGGGTAATGATTTTCTTAATTAGAGTGTAAGGAACATGCTGTTCCAAATTTATTGTGCTTTTCTAAATAAATCAATTTTACAACTCGATCATCCTATATGCATCGTCATCACACATGCATTCCATCATGTATATCGCTTTAAAAGTGCAAACCAATGTCATGTATTTTAATTGTATATTCAATTATATGACATTGGCATGGCACGTATTTTATCACATGATGCAAAAAAGATACAACAGTTCATTTCAAACAAATTTAATGTCGTTAAATATTGCTTAGATTCAGAGTAAGCAGAATACTACTATATAAATAGAATAGCTTTTATTATATTGACTATTGTTTGTTTACATTTTTGAACAGATACCTTTTGTTTTCCTTGTATGATCAGCAGCCATTTATACACACTGTTACAAGGTCGAAATCTATATCGACCTAATAGGGTATTTGTGGTCAAATAAAGTAGTTTTGGCTAAAGCGTTTTATCTCACGATAAATCGTTTTAGACGAAAATAAAATTACAAATTTTAATTGTTTGATAAATGTCAAGTATGTAACATTTATGCCTATATTCCGTGATTCTTCTTATCATTATGAATAATTTAATACAGGAGCTACATAACTTTTGGCATATTCATATTTTGAAGTGACCAAAGCATGGATCAGACCGCGATCAGTGCTGCTAATGTCTATATTCTGCTGTCAAAGTGTACAACTGCAAGGTAGCTTCATTAAATGTGGTAGCTGGTTCATTTTTGACTAGGTTTGAACCTCTGGATGACATTTTTTCTTGTGGTGACGACCATAATGATATTTTTTTAATTTTATTCATTTGTGTTTATGAGCCAATGACATGTGATTTCCATCAATGTGACAATTTGACAAGTGCAGATTCAGACGAGCCCGTGCAGTCCCCTTTTAAGCTTAGAAACTCTAAAGATGCCCTGAAAAAGTAGATGAGCATGATCAGAGAACAACAATATCACACACTGCACATCATGAGGAAAGAGCCTAAGAACACTAACAGTCACAAACCACCAGGAAGCGGTTAAAGTAAAGCAATTATCTCTCTCTTTCTCGTCAAGATGATTGAACAACTAAAAGGACATCGAGTAATGTTGATCTGGAAGTTTGCGATCATATGCACTTGTTTTTAGTTTCTTGAAGCTGGCTGATTATTTGAAAGTTAACCTCTGGCACTTGGAGCAAAAGTTGAATGGCAAACCATCTGTGTATAGGTATATAGTTTTCACTAGCGCAAGGGGTATAGTTTTATATAATTTTCACTAAAGCATGGAATGGTAGTAATCCGCCTCTGGTAAATTGTAAGTCGGTTTTTCTTCTGATTTTACGATTGAGTAAAATAAATGTAAAGTCTCAAGACTGAGGATTCTCCAAAAAGTATAGTGGTTGCAGAATAATGTATCCAAGACTTCGGAGCCAAATCTAAGCCACCATCCACTCCATTACAAAGGAAAGCTTAGATTTGCGCACATGATAAGGATAGGCTGAATCCGTCTGAAGCAAATTTGCGTCAAAATGTTAAGTATTATATAATGCAAAATCACTGACTATGAAGCAATTGGTTTGAAAGATCTTTGTTTAGCTTAAAGGAAGTAATTAGTTCCAAGGCCCCAAGAGAATAGAAATTTCCAAATAAACTTTAAACATTAAACTCTTTGGTGTCAGATACTGATAGACTTCTGTCTACTTACGCTGTTCTAAGAAAGCTTCATGAGCTACTTTTTAGCGTAGGGTAAGAAATCAAGGGAAAAATAATATCTACGGTGAAGATGGGTTTTATATTTATTGTGAAAGTAAGTGAGGAGGCAAATATCAGGAGTCGATACAATCAAGTACCACACCTGACCCTGGACACTACATGGGGAAGTGACAAAACACAATAAACATAACAGAGGCCAGCCCTTTCCCTGCAGGGGGACCACAAGATTCAGCCTATACATAGTTGGAAACATTCTTTAATGCATTTAATACGGTTGTTACTGAAATGGAAATAGAAAATCACCAATTTACGTGCATATAGTAGTGCTCAATGTATTACGTTTAAATATGCAGAATGTTTTTCAGAACGAACAGTTACATTTGTATCGACAGTAATGATTCACGTTATCCAAACGATAATGCAAGGTTTTGTTTGACATCTCATGTTCAATAATTTGCTTAAGCATACAATTTAATATCTCATTGTTACAATAATATTCCGATCCAGGTAAACAAAAGACTTAAAATAAACTTTCTCTAAACAAACAAACTCATTTTGCCAATAATCTGTATGTTTACCTAAGTGAGATCACAAAGGACAAACATCTACTGTCCTGCCAACCAAGAGTGATATTGGCGTCATGTTTTGTTTACAAAATAACCAGGGACTGAGAATCGATACTGTCCTGCTAGCCAAGAGTGACAGTGACGTCATGCTTTGTTTACAACATAATTATGGACTTATAATTGATAGTTAACTCCTCTGGATAGAATTAATACACACGTGATCTATCGATTCGCGTTAGATCAAGCAGAGTGTACGAGTTTGTTTTTACTTAACAATGGTAAACACAATATTACGTCACTGTCACTCTTGGTTGGCACGACAGTAGATCACTTGTGTATTAATCCTATCCGTTGGCTCAAGTTAAGTGTACACTTTAGTGTTTTACTTAACAATTGTAAACAAAGTATTACATCACTGTCACTCTTGGTTGGCGCGACAGTACTGACACGTGATATCTAACGCTTTGTATGCCGGGTAATGCTTTTGTTGCTAAGAATGGCAAACTGTCGTTCCTTAACTGAGTTAAAACTGTTTGAAATGTTATCAACAGTCGACAAAAGTCGTCGCTGGCACGGAAAAAAGTTAAAAGCAAGTACGCACTTAATTTTGGCGATTTAATCATTTTAGTATTAACATTCTGAATTCACATCGACAAAACTGCCTACACATCCCAAGATGAATCGAATCTTTGTTTTTTTAAATAGGCAAATAGCGAAATATCTGAAAGATTCTCCTGGTCAAATTCCATGTCGACCGTAAGACAACTATGAATCTTAAAGTGGTTCATCAGCCGTTATCCACTTGATCAATTTGTCTTCAACAATAGCATATCTTATCGGCACAAACTTAAAGAGACTAGGTCTGTAACTATGAACAGTTTTCGAAAAAAAAATCTTTTCTTATTAAATCATTTGTAAAAAGAGAATTAAGTTATGATTTCACAATTAACATGTTCAGTACAGGAAAGTGAAATATATTATAAAACAGGTGTTTTCTCTTGTTTGTAATTATTTACGTCCCTCTAATAATTCCAGACAGTTGATTTTTAATATAAATGGTGATAATTTGTTAAGATTTACGAAAATGGTCAAATGTTACCTGCATTTGAGTATTTTTACTGTATTTTTGAAAAATAGAAACTTTATTTCTAAAATTAGAAGATCAAAAGTTACAGACTATGCAGCTTTAATTAACATATACATGTATCATAAACGTTTCATTTGGAGTGGTATATCGTTCTTATAAAGAGTTCTAACGTTATTGCTACATGAGCGTTTAATTGTCTTGACTATTTATTTTGCATTGCAGTACTTAGTGTCCTTTCTATTTTTGCAATCATCTTGAAAAGGAAGAGAGAGCCGATTGCTTTTCTTCATTTCGTTACTTCTGGCATGTGGCTGTCAGTGCTCTGCCTCTTCCATGTGGTGACATAGGTTGGTCTGTGGTCTGTTATTGTCAGTGGCATTTGCTGATCATACTCTCTTGATTTATAAAATCGATATATGATGTAATTGTACCAACTGTCCTGCCAGCCAAGAGTGACAATGACGTCATGCTTTGTTTACAAAGTTATCAAGGATTTATAATCGATAGATCACTTGTGTGTTAATCCTATCCGCAGGATAGGATTAATACACACGTGATCTAGCGATTCTTGTTAGCTCAAGTGGAGTGTACAAGTTTATGTTTTACTTAACAATTATAAACAAAACACGACGTCACTGTCACTCTTGGTTGTCAAGATAGTACCTATAGTGGATAGTAGACTTGATTCAATAACAAATACCTTAAGATTACTTCATTTTCATTATTACAGTACCATTGTGACCTCTCGTTATTGGCCTGTATACAAATCCATTATACTATTTCAATAGCAGTCACGCCTCAAAGCTTTTCACTCAAGTATATAGCCCTAGACATGCACCTCGATGCCTTTATTTACTATCGGTTTTAACAATACCTTTCGGCAAAGAATTAGAAAGACGTCTTGGGGACCAATTAAGAACAAGTTATCTTAAAGGTGTTAAATTGTGGATGGATTTGAAATGTTAGTCGTTCAGTTTAGTGACACATTTTGTCTTCAACATCAGATGAACAACTACACCATGTACACCGTGAACACCAAACAAGGCTTTACAGAGCTTCATTTAAACCATTTAATGTACTGCTATAATAAATTTATTTTATTCAAAATGGAATTTTTGCACAATAGTTGTTTTTCAGTTTGTGCAATACAATGCAAAATATCAAATCATTCTGTTTAAGGAGTCAACCGCTGCAAAGTTTGTAAGAACCAAGTCATTTGCATGTATGTGATCAAGGAAAAACTGTTTTGTTTTTGTACCTGTCAAATTACATAAATATTGTTGGCATTTTAACATTTATGAGCAGGATAAATTTCAAGCTAGACTGCACTTTACCGGTCTCTTCTGACTTTGACTAAGTTGTATAGGTGAGCTTGCATCCAAATATTTTTTATATTGTTCTTTATGCGTTTGGCATACTTACTTACAATGTTCCGAGGGTGTGGGGGCTTCAGCCCCCCCCCCCCCCTCCAGTATTTGTAAAATGTAGAAACTAATTTTAAACAGAGAACGGTAAATTGCAGCTGTCCCAAATTTTATTCTGACTGAATATAAATTATAACGTTTTTTATAACCTTGATGTCTGGCTTCGACGTTATGACAACAGTCTCAAACTCAAAATAAAGCGCAATCATTGGCTGCTTAAAATAAAGCGCAATGATTGGCTGCGTCCGCAAGCAGTCAATCATTGCGCTTTATTTTGAGTTTGAGAATGAACTCAAGTTTTATAACCTTGAGGTCAGATATTACTGTTAAAACAACCACACTGTATAGCCACTGCTTACTCTATCGTAACTATTACGTGCATGCTCGACAAGTTTACGCAATTCACTGAGTTCTATATTAATTACGCAAATATTAAACTTTAAAACGGGTAATTTCCTATCCGACGATTAAATTAAATGACGGATGGAGATGAAATGATGAGCAATTTGTACCGACAAGCTTTATCATTTGTTCTCGCAATAATTAGAAATCAAATATTAATAATGAGTAGCTTAAACATATCTGTTGATTGATTAAATCTCTAGGATTTCTGACTACTACATGCGAAAACTTTGAATTATGATGGCTAAGAATATTAACATTTGTAGCAAGAGGATGGGTTTAAGCACACCTAAACCACGACTACGAGCTATCTCCTTCATTACATATACCAACTGGGAAAAACTAATTGCTCCCTGAGTTAGAGAGCAATATTAAAATAACATCGGATGATGCGTTTCAATGAGACACTCATTGAACTTTTGGACACTGATATTGGTTTTAGAAATGAAATTATACTTGACAGTTTGAATGTTTTGTAAGGATAAAATGGCATTTAGGCAAGTGGCGAAAATCTGAAATTTTGCCCAGGGGTGACTGAATGTTAGAGCAAGACTCTCTTGCTGTAAGTGAATCAGTGGTGCATGCGGGTTAACTTTTTGGACGGTGCAATTTTGTTTGAACCTGGTTTACTCAGTACAAGGTAAAAGGCCATTAAGTACACATTTGTAACAAAATCTAACAAAATCATAGAGATTATGACAAGTAAAACGTGATAAAATATCGGCTTGAACTTGGTAAAGGGGTTGGTTTAAGGCCCAAAATGTATATGTTTTGCTCTCAAAATCAGGGAAAATTATCTCATTTGCATATTCATGAATATTAATGAAAACTTAGAAATGAGGACAAACCCATTGGAAAAAACTAGTACTCCATGGGGTAATATACCTACATTGAACCCATTTTAGAAAGTTGCTAAAGTAGTAACATTTGAATATTCATATATTTTAATGAAAACATTAGAAATAAAGACATATCGCCGAAAAAGAAGGGGACATACTTACTAAATTTCTCATATCTCACTTATTAATTGCCGTAGGGTACTAAATGGGGTATCAAAGTAATACCAGGACACAGTGCCTTTATCTTATGAGCAGATAAAATAGTCTACTTTGTTGAGTCATGAATTTTAATGTAAAAACATTAAAAATGAACGAAAAATTGTGAAAAAATCAAGGGGCTGTACTTATAAAATCACTCATTTCTTTGCTGCTTTTTGCCCTAGAGTAGCACACTTTGCATCATATTAAAAAATATTATCCTGGCTTTTTTAGAAGACTAAGATTAATACCAATTGAGCAATTTTGTAGGTGCTCTACAAATAATTTTTCTACATTGGTTTTTATTTCTATCTAATGTTTTGTTAATATTGATGATATAAAAAATATACAAATCTTATATCAGATTACTTGGTAAAAAGTGCTTTTTCTAGGATTTAAATTGGTAGAAACTTTGGTACTCTATGTCACAAAGCAAAGGAATGGGTAGTTTTATAAGTATACCCCATCGATTTACCGCAATATTTCGTCAATTGATAATGTTTTCATTAATTATCATGAATATTCAAATGACTTTGTTTCATATCTGCCTATAAGGTAAGAGAAATATGCCATAGCACTACTTTGATATTAACCTTGGCCATCTAAGGAAATTATCAACATATATATGTGTAATATTTTAAGTATACCACCTAAATTTTTCCACAATTTTTTTATGCCCTTCTAATGTTTTCTAATGTTTTCACTGAAATTCATGAATATTCGAATTAGATCATTTACATGTCCTACCAGTAAATAAAAGTGTTATGACTTTGAAACCAAGTTTAGTGTTCAAGGGCGAGTTTCTGCTGAGGTATGAGGATTTTTTGAAAAAAAAAGCATCCACATTCTTTTAAATAACATAACGGGTTGCCATGGATACCATGCAATTTCACATATCCGTAATGAATTCATTATTGGGGAACATATTTTTTTGTCTTTAAGGGGCTTCATTTGACGTCAATAAGAAATGCTCCTATGGGTTCAATGTAGGTCTATGTTCCCATTGGGTTACTAGTTTATCAAATGGTTTTGTCCTAACTTTTTAAATTTTCTTTAATATCATGAATATGCAAATGAGATAATTTTCATATATGGCCATAAGATGAAAGCATGTGTCAAATTGCATCAGTGATGATATAGAACATGCAACATTTGTGGTTTGGTGATGGTTTTGGGCTGAAGTTAGTTATTTATGGTGTTTTTTATGATTTTCCCCTTATGTATAAGGCTTTCATTAATATTCTTGAATATGCAAATGAATAAATTTCGTATACCACCACTAGATGGAAGAAATTATCCAATTGTATCATTGATGGAATAAAAAATGCAAGGATGCTGGTTTGATGATCGTTTGGGGCTAAAAACAGCTTATTTACAATGTTTTTTTTTATGATTTTCCTCTTCCGTTTAAAGGATTTCATTAATATAAATGAATATGCAAATTAGTTAATTTAAATATCTGACCACAGGATAAAAGGCCTGAGATTAAGTTTTCTATGGTACCAATTTTAGATGGACAGCCGAGCCATAGATAATTTTGTAGGTACACACCCATTCTTAAGATTCGCCTTACAGGTTGCCATGGCAACCATGCATTTCCACAAAATCCAAACATGTGCATCTTTAAGAACGTTTTTCGTATTTAGGGGGTCCCAAGAAGCAATTTGGCACCCGTTAGAAATTGTCCTCAGGGTGCTAGAAAGGCCAAATTAGACGATATAAGAAGTATAGGGCATTTTAAACAAATTTTCATAAAAACAGCTTATTTTTGGTAGCCCTCCATTTGGACCCCAAAAGTTCCTTAAACTTAAAAATAAAAAATGCACCAGCCTAATCCTTTCAAGGGAAGGTATGAACTAGCTTTTTAGCATCCGTGCCTTTCATTAACACGAGGTCCCCCTACGGTCATTTGTCCGCGGTTTAAAGAAATTGTACATACACATCATTTTGCCAATTGCCTAATTGTTTACGTTCAACATAGATTCTAGAATCAGTCTATGGTCCAGGGCATACTGATACGCCAACACTAACATTTGTTATATACACAATGTACATGAACCTATAAAGGTCCAACTTTTGAACTGTCTGTTTTCTGGCCATTTAATACAGAAAGCGGATCTACGAACTGAGGTTTCCTATCCTTTAAAACAAGGATAACGCCGGATTCCTGTTATTGCGGCCACGTTACGTAAATTAAGTTTGAAGCATCGAGCCATAGACGGAAAATATGATGACGTAACGTAAAAAATCTAAACGTTAAGGCAAACGCTCCGGTGTGTTTTTCTGGATTATTGACCAAAACAATTTATAAAATCAGAATTATGTCAGAAAAAGGCATATAATAGACATATTATTATAATAGTAACTTGAACTGACGTACAGTATGGAGATGAGGATGAGGTCATACACAACACACACCTTAAAACGTTTACGTCTCGGGTGATCCGATGGTATGGCCTCATTCACTCAACGTGATATATTACGCTAGATCAAGTAACTATTATAAAAAATATGTATTTATTCACGAAGAAGTACTACTTCCTTGTGAATAAATACATATTTTCATAACTTAGATATGCAAACAATCGAAGTTATGCACAGTGAAAGTATGGTCACAAAAACATCATTGAGGGAACACTTTATGGGACAATTATGCCAAATCTATAAAACACTTATATTTTAGTGGTAAAAACACAAAAAAGGCTAAACATGGGATTTGAAATCAGTCACACAATAAGTGGACAGACACCTATAGTATGTTGGTATTTGATCGGCTAAAGCCACCTTTTGCACGATAGAGTATGTTTCAACGTAGTGGAAACCATTCTTAAAAAAGGCTAACATTTCTTTTAAAAGCAGCTCCAATGAGAATACAAAAATCACTTTAAAAAGGGCATTCAATTGAGATGCCACCAAAATTAAACTACGCCAATATGTTAGTCTTAAAATCGCCAAATTCTATCTCTTGATCCCTTTATCAAACTCCCCGGTTTAAAGAAATAGTACTTACACATTCAAGCAGTCATGCTGGGTAATAAATATCAGCACTTCTACCTCTGTTTTGTCTTACAATATCGACATGTTCAGTTACAACTGTTCCAAAATAGGCAAGCCTGTCTATTTAGGTTGAATTGTTTTCTTGGCTACTGACAAACGATTGCACGACAATTGGTACGACTGAACGGATCTACATAGTGTTTACCTTCTGAGAGAGAGAGAGAGAGAGAGAGAGAGAGAGACAGACAGACAGACAGACAGATGTTTGCAGCATAAATCTTAAGACGAAAATGTTGCATTTGCTTAAAATCTGGGTTTTTTAATATTTCATTTATTTTGATAATTAAAGCTGCATAGTCTGTAACTTTTGATCTTTTAATTTTAGAAATAAAGTTTCTATTTTTCAAGAATAAAGTTAAAATCCTCAAATTCAGGTAACAAATTTACCATTTTCGTAAATGTCAACAAATGATCACTATTAAAACAACAGCATTTATGCTAAAAGTCAACTGTCTAGAATTATTGGAGGGGCGAAAATAATTACCAATAAGAGAAAAACACCTATTTTAATAAGATAATTCACTTGTCCGTGCAGTTTTCAGCTGTACTGAACATATTTATCGTGAAAACATAACTTATTTCTGCTTTTACAAATGATGTAAAAAGATTTTTTTTCGAAAATGGTATTAGTCTTTAAGTATGTAGTACAAAACTTTTTACTTCTTTATAGTTCAATTGAAAAGTATGTTGACTTAGATGTATTATAAATACATACTATATACATGTCATTAAGCTACAGGTTTGTACAAAATAAATGATCTAACTTGGGGAGCTTTCATAATAATTTGCTTTTGGACATTTTGACAGTCTTCCGTCTCCTTGATCAAGCATGCCATTTGTTTATGATATGTGTAAATGTAAAATTACAACTGTGTGAAAAATAATTTGCTTGGTCATATAAGTATGGTGAAAACACTCCAATAAACTTTTTGTTTATATTTCCAATATGCTAAATAGCAGAAATATAGCTTTCAAACCATAGTTTTCTATCAGTTCTTGTCACATTGGAAGTAAGAAAGAGGGCAACGATCAGGAATCGATACAATCAAGCACCACACCTGATACATGTACAAATGGGAAAGTGACAACTTCACAATTAGACATCACAAACGAGGGTCAAAAGGTCAGCCCTTTCCCAGTAGGTGACCACAAAGCATCAATAAACAGACGCTCACGACAACATAACAAGAACGAGACAGACATAACATAAATGATCCACAAAAGAAGCATCGCCTTCGAACGGTCAGTAAAAATATTTTACTGATGGGCTTAAACCCGTTTCACGACGCGCTAACCTCACCCTTAGTTCAGATTTGGATCAAGGCACAGAGAAGTTTGGTTTGCATGTAAGACCCCTAACTTATCAATGCATCATATAAATCAAGATATAAAAAGGAGATAAAGCAACGATAAGGACTCAACAGAAGATACAAATACCGGAGCAAAATAATCCACCAGGTAAACCCCGGTGGGCCCAAACAGACAGCCAAAGCGTCAGGCCCCTACCATCTCATCAATAGATAAGTCTTTAGGTCGGAACTGTCATAGAGTCGGAAGTCCGCCCCACCGGCGTGCAATTAAAGAGGAAAGCAAAGTTGCCAACCTTGCTTGGGTTGACCACCAAGCATGCAGTATGTTGCAATACATTAATGTTACAGTAATTAACTGCGCTAAAAAATTATTAGAGCCAACAATTTATACACCAAGTCACAATAGAGTTAAGGTTCCGAAAGTGGACATTTTTGTGGATAATTCGAGGTCTGAACAAATTACCACTTTCACGGAAAGAAGTATCCATTTCTTGGAAAGTTTTACCTGGCCATTTAGTTGCCAATTCTTCATTACGATTATGTGAGGTCCTTCAGTTTATTGTATTGTACCCAATCAGAAAATTGAATGGCTGGATTCGTATTCATTTATTAATCATAAACCGAGTAACAATAGCGTTCATCTTGTACATTTCTTGGAATATGATACTGTTTTAATGTCGTTATTTCAACAAAAAATGATAAGACATGCGTATTAAATATCATTATCAAGTTATCAAGACCAAGCGGAGCATACGATGTCTATGTAATTCCGTTTTAAGTTTGTTATTTTAGCATGCCATACGCGAAATGTGTCGTCTTACCTTAAAATAAATAATAAGCTTTAGCATAATTATACTGATTGAATTATTCCAAGGTAACGATCTAACTTTGTGGAAACGTATTATTTACGTTAGTGAAACGTATGAAATTAACAATGAGAAACCTTATTTTTGCAATTTGTTTTGGCTTGCTAAACGTTTTTACATCCATTTCGAAAAAAAAAACATTTCTGCAACCTTTAGAAAGCCTTCAACCTTCATGTCATTTTTAGACATTTTTTAATTTCCCCAAATTGTGATTTTGCTGTCTGTTGTTTTTTAAGTGTCTCATACTGCAATACATAACTAGGCACCAGATCTGCTGGTATCTGCAAGTATTTATAATGAACTATTTACGTATGCCACAGAATTATGTGACATCCACAAAAACTAAGTTAACGTAGTGGGTTAGTTCCATGCATTCATCAGAAGCAAACAACAAAACGATATATCAAACATGTTTTAACTACTGTTATGATGTTATGTGAACGAAATCTTTTCCAAAATATCTGATGAGTTGTTGATGCAATTTCTATGTTTGGAATCGCGATCTATAGCATTAAATAAACAACTTGCAGTTTCGTATTAAATATGTTGACATGTTTTGTGTTGTAAGATGAGCAATTTATGCCAAAAAACATACAATGAAAATATATTAACTCAGCTACAACAGTCATTTAAAAATGAGGCCTTTGTTTGCAATCAATACTTAGTTGTGATAGTCATTTATAAACGTTTGTGGAACCGCATCAAACGCTAATTTCTAAATTAAAGTATAAATTCACACTTTTTTCAAAACCATGTATCATAGAGCATGGTAGGAATAATCTCTCATTAAATGTTTGTGAAATCTTTTCACAATGTTTCAGAGTATGTACATTGATGAGTATATATTGATACATGGGCCGATGTTTAATAATTATTTCTAAAATTTAACCCTCAAAGCACTAATTATTACGAAAGCAGGCGGCATATTTTGTAAAAACTATCTTCATTTTGGGTACAATAAGACATAGCAAAATCAACTGAAACTTATTGAAAAATCATAATACTTTTCTTTCCGTTACTTTTGCATTGATTGTAATAAAAAGAGTTACCCGTTATCCTTTATTAGAATGAATGGCATATTTTTAATAAGGAACCACTTAAATTCAACAAGACAATGTGCTGTTATGAATCAGAAACTGATTAACACAGCGGCTTGATTTTATGCTGCTTAATCAAGATAACTGAAAAATGTCTGCCCCAAGATTTTTGGATAAAAGCAATAAATAATGCTGTAGTTAGCTTAGCAGGTAGAAAAATGATATTTGTAATTGAAATTAGTACACAATGAAGTATTTTTTATTTAGGTATAAAGCTCAAAACCATGAACATACACCTTAAGCTTTTAAGTATTGCTAATTTATTTACCAGTAAGTATTTAAATATGATTGAACTTTGAATGAATTTTTCCATTAAGTGATACTTAGAAAAATGGAATTATGAATGAAGTTTGATTAGTTATATATCTTTACACATCTCAAAGAAAAGAAATTTGGAAATAAAATGTAGCAAATTATAAACGCGACGCACACTCACGAAAGGAGATCAATTATCTAACACTATATTTATTGTAATAATGTTGATCAAACATTGGTTTCAACAACCTCCATGGTGGACCTATGTGAAACGTTTATATAACGTTTCATAAAGGTAAGGTTTAAACAAACCTTCATAGTTATTACAACCAAACACAAACGTTTAAGAAACGTTTCCAGTTACATGGATTTTCCAAAGTCAATGCATAGATACATAGACATATAAAAGGTCTCTTATTGGTGATTACTTTTAATGAATAACTAATTGGAGCTTAATTTACAGTTTTGCCGTTATTGTTTTTCTTGTATGCAACACTATATGAAAACATATTTTCATTTGATACACCGACTTGTAGCCATCAGGCATCTTCATCATTATAGCGTCAATAACGCTATGGGTAATACAAATTGTATTTTTATAACTTCTAAAACATGTTGTAGGCCACAATTCTAGCTTACCCCAACTGCTATATTAAACAAAATATTTGTACCATCAAGTAGGCTTTTTAGGATAACAAGTGTATCAAATTCAATTTTTAGGAGTACTCTTGATAATTTAAAATGATCCTACACATTGGATGTATGACACATTTAAGAACAGTTTTTTTATCATTTTATACAGACAGACAGACAAAATCTTTTATTTAGGCTCAGGTCAAAACATAGACATAAGAGCTAATTACAATATCACACTACATAAATAAACAAACGAACGAGACATGGAGTAAAGCCTTGGTATCTTGAGGACTTTTGGTCGGGTGCCGCCGCGTCAGCGCCAGTACGACATCAAGTGCATGACACATTTTAGATCATGTTACGATTACCACCTACTGGGGCCAATCATAAAACTAGCTACTTTTGTTTCCTGGAGTGACCTCATTATTGATGTCCAGAGTTATTCATATTTTCTTGTATTGAGGCCTGCGCTGAGAGAGATGAGTCTTTATTTACCTTTTCAGAATTGATTAACGTTCTAATCTATATCAGGCGTATCACCCTAATTACTCCGCCAGAAAATAAATACAGAAAATAGTTCTAATATCCCTTGTGTCCTCATGTGGTCTGTATTTGTATCGAGTTACTTATCCCGCTAGACATTGAGTGGCTTTTTATTTCAGTCAATAATATTATCATAGAAAAGTAAGCCATATCATCTTCTTTGCGCAATGGCTCAACTCTGCACAGCTATACTTTCTTTCACATATAAGAATGCTGCTTATGAGCTGATAATTCAGCCACAAATGTATGTTATGTGGGAATTTAGTAAAATTGTCCAGTGTGCATCAAACTTCTGACCAGACATCTTAGGACTATGCATGTGTTTGTTTTTTTTTTGGTATTGGGCTATTTTTTCTAAGTCAGTTGTGGTATATCTGTTTAATTCAGTTGTTGCAGTTATTGCACCCTTCAGCCTTTTAGGAAAACAGAATTATGTTACCATTAACTTGTATTTTGCTATCATTGTCTTGAACCGCACATTGAAAAAAACATTTCTCTGTATTTTCGATTGTATTTAAGCCTTGATCAGTCTGTGAAGTAACAATGTATTCGCCAAATATCTGCTATATAATCTAGCTTAGTAATGTACATTAGTTATTTAGACTGTTCGTACATCAAAGTTTCTTTAAGCATATGCTGTTTGTATCTGTACAGAGTAAGACTTTCCGATACTGTCTACTTGAGCTTACGCTCCATATGTCAGCTAATGCGACATTATTAGGAAACTACTTAACAATAATATATGGATGAGAAATTTGATGTTTATTTGTCCAACAATTGGTTGCCCACATTGAGTAAAATAAGCCCTTATAGGCATATTCTAAAACAACTGATGCTGTTCATAAAGCACTTTGTTTACAAATGATTGACAAGTACATAAACCAACAAAATGACATGTGCTGTATGTAACAATTCAGAGCAACAAGACAACCCATATTGACTGGTTAGAAAATCCATTCATGCACGTCCATCCCTGACGTCATTGTAAGGCTAAAATGACATCACCATGTCACATGTTTGTCGTATCTCAGCGTATTTAGGATTTTCTGGAAACCCTTTTCATGTTTTTTATTATATACAATGAGGTATTTCTCATGTGGTGTCCTGGGTCAGGTGTTGTTCTTGATTGCATTGATTCCTGATCTTTGCCTCTTTACTTCCTTTATTTAGTGGTGAGCAAGAAAGCCGAGTGATGACAAAAGGTGATCAGGAGGGACGGATTTTTCTATCCCACCCTCACACTAATGATGGATTCGTATATTGATATTTTGTGCTATCAAAATTCTAATTAATGAATATATTAATGATATCAAATGTGAATTTAATTATCTGTGCTGGATGAAAAATTCTCATTGGCCAATGCTTTGATCCAGAGGGGGTGTGCATGACAGGGGTCCGTACACCCTGTAAAAAAAAGAAAGTATAGGGTTTCTTAGCAATACTGGACCGGATCCCCTGAAAATTCACAAAGCTACCAAGCCAGCATTCAATATTGGGCCATCATCAGCACGCCAGCGAAACGCCATAAAAACGTTGTCAAGGTTGCAGAGTTGATTGTGAAATTTCCTGATCATGCTTACTTTTGGACCCCCTCTGCCAAATCTTTCTGGATCCGCACATATTGGTCAACAGAAAACCATGTTTAAAACGTGCGGTTACATGTATATAAGAAGCAAAAGTAATTTTATAAATGGAATCAGAAGTGTTTTAACAAAAACGAGATTCTATTATTTCTCTTACTTCAACGCCTTGGTAAAACAAGCACTTGCATGGATCAGTTAGGGGCCTTTCGTGCAAACAAAACATCTATGTGTCTCGATCCACATCTGAACTAAGGGTGAGGTTGGCGCACCATGAAACCCGTTTAAACCCTCCAGTAAAATATTTTTACTGACCATTTCAAGGTGGTACTTCTTTTGTGGATCATTTGTGTTATTTATGTCTTGCGTTTGTCATGCTTTCGCGTCTTTTCATTGCTGCCTTGTGGTCACCTGAATGGAAAGGCTGACCTCTTGGCTCTTGTTTGTGATGTTTATTGTGGTTTTATTACTTTCCAATTTGGTATCCTGGAACAGGTGTGGTACATGTACTTGGTTGTATCGATTCATTATCCTTGCTGTCTTTCTTACTTCATGTTTTACCTCTTCTTGTTACCTCTATGTTTGCATGTATTGACATGCTTCAGATGACATTTGTCTGATCTTTATCATCATAAACCATTTGCCTACTGGGAAGTTTTGTATGTTTTTTTTTTCTTCTACTGTTTGATTGTTTTTTTATATAAAAACAATTCAGCTTAGCCTTTTTGAAATATGATTTCAGAAATACCATCTGAGTGTCAAACAGTTTGGATTCAGATCAGACCCGACAGTTTGTCGGGTCTGATCTGGTTCCAAACTGTTTACAAAGTTTATCAATACGAGATGACTTCAGTAGGTAAAGAGTTAAATGCAACAGGAGGCAACATGCGTGTTGTTCCTTTATCTTCCGGATCTTCTCAGGCCATTCTATTTCATTCATTCACCATTCATTGACAGTTTACTGCAAGTCTGCTTTTTATGCATAATTAAATAACCGTTTTCCCCGTCCTTGATGCTTTGTTAATATTATTCACAGTCTTGTTTATGTCAAAAGTTTTATGATTTAAGGCATTAGCTTGCCAAGGAGCCATTGATTCCATACTCTTGTTGATGGATACAAGACGGTTGATAAATATAATCTATTAGGGGAAAAGCGTTGGGCTTAATGTAGACATTTGATTGAATGATATGGTAGCATGCTTAGGGAATACGAATAAGTATTTTATTGATTATGGGTCACTTGCTGTACATTTATATGGACGCTGGCCTTTGCCAATTGTCTTAAAACGAAGAATTAAATACAATTAATGGGACCAACGCGGGTTAAAACATACCTTAATGCATATTGATTAAGATACCGTTAGCTTAAATATGTTGTCAGATTCCAATTAAAGAAGCTGACCAGCTCGCTACAATTACAATAGATACGTTCATGGACTTCCTAATTTCTTCATATTAGTTTGTGTCTTTAAGATTATTAAATTCTTGTATCATATGACGTCGCGTCTGGGTGTGAAATAACGCCATGCAACAAAATCGATAAACCACTAGTGGTTTACAGATTTACGGCAAACGTTATGACGTCCATTCCAACGTTGCATACATGGCAAAATTATAACGTTTTTACGACAGAAATGAGATTTCAAAGGTATCTTAATGACATATGATGCGTACTCATGCATTATTGAATTTATTAAACTCGTTGCGAAAAAGAGATAAAATGCTCGGCAAGCCTAGCATTTATCTCTTTTCCCCAACTCGTTTAATGTATTCAACAAAACATGAGCATTCATGTTAGATCATCTATAAACATTTTAGTACTGTTGCTTGATGAGTCAATAGTTTAAGGTAGAATACTTAATGAAAATTTCACAGAAATACTGCGAGACGCTAGAAAATAAGGTTATGTCTTCGACCCCTAGCTTCTGCTTCTATTAAACGAGTTGGGTATAAGAGATAAAATGCGAGGTTTGCCGAGCATTTTAACTCTTTCTCGCAACGAGTTTAATATTGCAGCAATTTAAGTTAACGTGCATGTGAAAAAATATGTTATAAGATGTTATAACTCTACAGAGTTTAGGGTGAAGATTTGCTACCAGTAATATACATTTACCACCCCCCCCCAAGTGCCTTAGGCTGTTTCCGTTCTAAAGTGGTACATCGGTTGCTATTGATTCATTGTTTATTGTTGCTCCCATTGTTTGATGGGGTTCTTCGTTTGGTCGTTGTTTTGTTATTTAGTTCTTAGTGACCCTTCTAGTTTTGCATTCATCTTGATTGGATAGAGAGGGGTTACTGCTTCGTGAAACCGGTTTAACATGTCCAAGCCATCCAGTAAAATAGTTTACTGATCGTTCCTAAGCGGTGCTTCTTTTGGGGATCATTTATGTTATTTCGGTCTTGCTTTTGTTATGTTTTCTTGCTTCTGTTTATTAATGCCTTGTGGTCAACTACTGGGAAAGGGCTGGCCTCTTGGCTCTCGTATGTGATGTCTAATTGTTAAATTGTCACTTTCCCATTGGTATCCTGGGTGAGGTGTGGTACTTGATTGTATCGATTCATGATTTTTGCCATCTTTCTTATTTTACTTTGATTGTCTTCCTGATGTCTTTTGACTCTTAGTATTCTGTGGTAAGTGTGCGATTGTGGTATTTCATCTAAAACCCACTTTTTTCTCGTACACAGAGGACATTCCCGATATGAGACTATTTTTTTTTAATTTCCATGGTCGTTAGAATTGCAAAGAAGGCGGTAAGTTTTTACATCAGAAGACGAATTAGTGGATATATCAATGTGCAAACTACTAATCTCATAACATTTTCTCTTCCTTGACTGCCCTCTCTATTTTGTATCGCTCCCAACACGCTCGTGGGATACCATATCCCTTAAGCAAGTGCTTGAAGTCTAGTGTCAATGTTATATTGAGAGTAGAAATTCCCTTTATGGCACTCCCTTTATCCTCACAGCACAACTCCTACCATCCTAGGCATCATCAACGCTCCCTGCATTTGCCAGCAATTTAATTTATATCAAAATTGTTCTCCACTTTTAGTTTTCACCCAAAAATTACTGCTCGAGATACGCCATTGAACCTGATTACTAAAGGTTCTCCATTTCCTACTTTTATTATATATACAGACCCTATTGTCAGATTTTAAATTCTGGCACATCCACGCACATGCTTCCTTATACGTCGTAGTGTTTCTAATCGTGCTTTAGCTAGCCTAGGGCTTTTGGTCACAGTTTAGCAGATAATGTCATGCTTAACGGCAAAATTTGCGTGTTTTGTTTTCTTAGTTTGCCATAGATCGATCTGTGGTGTCTGATTGTAGCATTTCCTGGTCATACTCACTTGTTCTTTCAGTTGGTAATTAACGCTTATGAATTATAACCAGCATGATTTGAATCCTGTTGAAGGGGGAATACTGAAGTCGAAGGAGAAGTGATGATACTACTTCTTCAAACGTCTTTACTCTTGTTCTTCAAGCTTACAACCCAAGACGAATTTTAATGACGATCAAATCAAATTCTGTAGATTTTAGTTCGTTTAAAAAAGAAAGTCCAATGGCAATTGCTTCTTTGCACAATACTATATTAGTCATCATATAATATTACTGTTCGCATGATTTAATTTATTATATTAACGGTTTTAAATTTCATTTTAACGACGTACAGAATGAAACAATTTCACTATAAAATCACAAAGTCGCCATGGGCGACGCCATAGCCATTATAGCATGCACATAACTATAATAAAAGACTATTTCTCTGCAAAGCTGCAATAACCTGACTAAACAGCTCAATATTGCAAATACTTTTTAAAAAGAAACTTAGATTAAGAAGTCTTAAACTTTGTCGCAATGAGCATAGAACTCCTTAACACATTTACTGAATTTACAAAACAAAACGAAAGTACACATTGTTATATATAGCACACCATGTGGTATATATTGAACACACAAACTTAAGCAATAAGTCTTTCAATTTTAGGTGGGTCTGATAATCAAAAGAGGAATACAGAAGATTAAAATGAAATGTGCTTGCACATAAATGTAAGATAGACAATTCCATTCTACTAATCTAGGGTATAAAGTTTCAACTTACCTAAGCGTTCTATTCAAGGGTTAGAAGTCGGAAATCAGGTGACATCACTGTTATGATAAAATGACGTCATCATATTATATCGGATTTCAGCATATTTAAGAACTTTTGAGAGCCTTTTTCAAAATTAGAGGTGAAAATTTAATGATGAACAAAAAATAAATCCATCATATATGTGAGGATAAAATAGAAAAATTCGTACCTCGTGATCATTGTTTGTCATCACTCAGAAAGCCTTGCAATTTTTCTTTCCAACCCTCACACCCATTTTAGATTCTTTCAATATGTGACCCATATATAAGCTTAAAATCTGTATATTAAATAATACATCCTCAATTTTTCGATTTTGTAATGCTATTGAACACATATTTAACAGGAAGTTTTAAGTGTATTTGGCGTCAATAATATTTCAGTCGCGTTTGATTAGTCCCAAGAGAGTGCTTAAATCGTATTCAGAGCTTTGTTAGAAATGTAAGAAATATCGACTAATTGTAACAAAGGAATTCAAGGCTTTTAGTTGTTTCTTATGTTTCATAATTTACAACTGAATCACAAAGTTGTGTCAACCGAAACGTACGTGATGTATTTAGCAAATCGTGACTCGCACGTTCAATGAATAATACAGTGTGCATGCATGGACGCTGATTAAGATAACTGATGCTTTCTATTATGGTAGTTATATTAGCTGGCAGCCTGTTTTGAGCTGCGCTTATACACACCGGATAGGTGGCAATCGAAAACGTTAATACTGTCGATGAACGTAGATAAAAATAGTAAGAGACAGAGTTTTCGATTGCCATTTGTCGCCTAGCTAACAAAAATGATCTACAATAGAAGCACCGCATTGGAACGGTCTGTAAAACTATTTTTACTCGAGGGCTTTAACTAGTTTGTGGTACCACCTCACCCTTATTTCAAATGTAGATCAAGACGAATAGATGTTTTGTTCGCATGAAAGATCCCTAACTGATTGATGTATCATCTACTAAATACAAATTGAGATATAAAAAAGAGATAAAACATCGGTAAGGACTGAACAGTGTATACAACAGAATACCAGAGTAAAATAAATCCAATAGTCAAATCCCTGTGTGCCCAACTACAGACACAACATCGGGCCCTAGCCCTATCTTTTAAGTCGGGGCTGTCATAGAATCTGAGGAACGTCCCGCCGGCGTTTAATAAAGAGGAAAGCAAAGTTGCCAAAGTTTTAAGTCATGGTTTTAAAGATTCTTATTAATTTGCACTGGGCTCTCTATTTAACCCAATTTCAATCCCTAATTTGAAATAATTACATCAACGTTATTTTATTGCAAGATTGTTCTTATGACAAGACTCAGTAACAAGGTTGCCTCAGCTGGTTTGGTGCCGTGAGTTCGTTTGTGGTACGTAATTGTGGCATTTCCTGGTCATACTCACAAGTTTTTGACAGAATACTTCTCACTTATCAAGGTGTAAATCTTAATCACACAATGTGCCTTAACGGCAATAGATGAAACAAAAGACGAAACAATGGCGTATTAATATTTATGTAAATATATATTGTATTGACACAAAAATGACTAGGTCACCTAAATGACAAAGGATAATTATAGTTCTCAACTAAATAGTAAGCTTTAATCGTTAACATCCCGATGATACAATAGTTCCCACGAAAACAGATGAATGCGTGAAGCTTTTGCCCTTGATTGTTTTATTAAACACTTGCACTGTGCTAAACTAACGATCCTTCTGATTTCTTGTTAACAATACTATTTGACGACGCATTATTTATCACATAAATCAATGTCCATGGTGATTACTAATCAACTTGTCACCAATGCTTTAACCTTTTTCAGACCAATCATGTTTTACAAAGCTACATACAATAAAGTCAGCATGGCCAATTGTAAATATTGAGGGGTCAAATGTTCTATTTTTTAAAAAAATTATTTCCTTCCTCAGGATTGATTTTGTCTTAGCAAACCATGATAAAATGCTGCATCATCAATGTTTGCCAAAGAACCTGTTTACCAGTATTACTTGACTCTTCGCTTACTGCAAAGGCAGCAACTTTAATATTCATATCTGGGCGTGGTTCGGCTATTTCATCTGCTAAGTAAGGGAAATTAGGTTTTATTTTAAATTTGGTAAAGAGTTAATAAGATTTTTGTGCTGAGGAAACGTGCGTGCATTTCATGACACCCCAACCGTATACACACTTAACTTACATTTATTAACCCTTAAAGCGCATAATCACAAAATGTATGTTTTTGTCGTCAACTAAAATATTTGAAGCCTCACAGACAAACAGTGTGGACCCAGATCAGACTGCTCCTGTAGGAGCAGTCTGATCTGGGTCCACAATGTTTGCCTCTTTACCTATGTTACATAGACATTTTCAGATGCAGTTATTTTGCTGGCGTTTTAAGGACTGAATAATGTTTTTTGCGTCTATATTGAGGTAATGACGAAAGATGATACAGTTACTTTTGGATAAAACCACGCCTCATTTTCAGCTTTCACCTATGTCTAAGTTGACCAGTCCCAATTACGCATTCATGAGGCGCCGCCTTTACAGAAAGCGAAAAGTCAAGTTATATCCAGAGCGTGAGGGTTATTACATTTAACAATAACTTTCATGAACAGACCAAATTATATCGGGCTTATCAAATTGTATTGGTTCACTGTATAATGTTTAATAATCTACCATGACGTTTTTAAAAATTTAGACACAAAATATTTTTAAACCAACAAGCATAATGATGCAAGGCACACATTTTAAGAAAAGAGCATTTGTCCATTTTATATTTAACAGTTAACACCAATCCACATAAAAGGGTAGTTTATATTTTCAGTAACCATATGAATGGTTCATTCTGTTATTCTGGTGACCAGTTTATACATCATAGTATGTACTTTATGAAGGGTCTCCAACTTTGATATTGATATTTATTATTACAATTATCATATTATTATTATTATTATTATTATTATTATTATTATTATTATTATTCAAGATAATGAATAGATTGATTCATTCTGACATAATCTCTCTTGTAACTTTGATCAGCCAATGACATCCTAAAATGCACTCCTACTAATAAAAAAACATGTCCATCGAATCTGACAATTATAAGACTTCAATCCCCACTGTTTTGTTCGATAGTTTTTTGCTAGATTTTACAACAAAAAAAAATGCTTATATTGTTATTGCCCTATTGGGCATAAATGTGCACTGAGCATGATGATCAAAACAGGTCTTTAGTTAAGAGAGCATATCAAAATATAGTGTTCTTATATCTCAACCAAAACATATGTTGTGAGCACCGTGAGACGGGGTTATGTAGTACCCAAAACATGTTATATGTTTAAACTGATGGGTAAGATACTATTTACAAGTTTACTCTAAAACTGTTTATACAAAACTGTGTCATATGGTAATTGTCCTATTGGACATTAATGCGTAATGTTCATGATGATCATGTCATAGTCTGCTCTCTTATGCATGGCTGGATTAAACCCTGTGATTCAGATAACACACAACCGTGTGTTTTGTAAAACGTTGACGCCATCGAATACGTGTGCGATTATTTATGATTTCTAATTATAATGAACAAATTAACAAAACATATATGATAACTCCCTGGTGATTTAATGGAGGAATTGAAAATGACATGCGTTAATCATTGCTAAATAGAACAGGAAATTACTTGCTATGTTGAATTAAATAATCAAGCCAGGAAAACGTTTAGTTCTAAACTATCTCAGATAATGATTATGAGGCTAACCAAATTATTAAATGCCTGTATTGGCTATACAAAACAATTGCACAATAATGCGAACTGCAGTATATTCACAATGAAGCACCAGACTGATTACGATGATGCTATATATGGTATACTCAATTATAATCAGTAAACACCCATTGCAGATCCTCGCGCCGAAGCAGTTTTGTGTTAATACTACCAATCACAAGAAATGGAGACACCAATGGCAATATGTTTCCATGCGATAATGATCTACCTTGCGTGGCATTCCAATAATGGTATCGCTTTTTGTAATAATAAGTGATTATTAGGATTAAAATGACAAGAGACTCAAGTATATCCGAATACCGTATCAGAGTGACAGCGGCCTCGTACTGAGAATTTTGCCATCACCTATATAGCATGTACACAGGTAGGAATAGGTAAGCCACTTAAGTCAAGAACTTATGTTAGCTCGTAATCCCATCAGTAGGACAAGTCTTCGATCAGCCTAATATAGAGCTAAAGTAAGGTCATGAGATAATCAGCAGTGTTATCACTTTTAGGCTGATAAAATATAGGTCTTTAAGAATATTTGATGGTCTCCGTTGGTATCTACATACCATAGCAAGCGTTTTGCCAAATATGAACACCCATAAAAATGTAAAAGGATTCGTTCAATGAACAAAACTGACTGACAAACGGATGGACAGTGGCATTTTTTCAAAAAATGTGGATATGATTATTAAACAGTTAAAGCCCGGTGACATTGGTTGATTGTGTACAATTTTATGTGAAGGCTAGCAGCGGCTCTGTTATAGAGAGGTCGACTTGAGATCAAGCTGACATAAAGCACAAACAATAAACATCTTAAAATGGGGTTCTGACCAAAACTGGGTTGACAGTTGCGTTGTGGAAGTAAATGTGTTTGCTCTGACAATACGTAAATACGCATCACGTGGCCTTTAGTGCAAGCACATCTTCACTTATTAAACATATCGTGAGCATATTAATATTTATAAAGTTCAGGATGTAACATGTCTATAAAACCATGTTTGTATTTTGCAATACTAACATTTGAAATCTCATCAAGAGAAATAGCTTTGAATTTCAAGTATCGTGTTTCTAGAACGTGGTTATATTAAAATAAAATCAATGCAGTCTGCAAGGCTAAAGACCACGCCCAAAGTATGTCTGTATGGTAAACCTTGGTAAGAGAAACACTGCTCGGAAAGGCTTCAATCACCGCTCGAGCGCTTAGCACTGGGTATACTCATTAATTCTGCCATCATGACCTGGCATAGTTCATTACACATATCCACGAGGTCACAGGTTGGCATTTCCTAATTAAGATGTATGCCAATCCCTGAATATTGTTTTCATTCTAAATATAGTGCAGACCATGAAAAATGCGTTACATGGCATTTCATCTGGTACTTTGCAAAAGTACTCATTTAGGGTCTTTAAATATACAAAGGGTTAAAAGGCGCGATTCCATCGTTACTTTTAATCATAGGAAAAATAGACTTATTCAATAAAACGCCCATGTGTGCTCATTGTCAATCTGCTCAATTAAGGCCCCGGTTCACACCAATGCGATGCGCTGACACGTCGTCGTGCCAAGCTTTTCTTGTTGCGTCTAATGGAAAAAATGAACACTAGCATTCACACCGACGCCAGCGATAATTTCCCTGCGCATTTATTATCGCTAAACACGTTTCTAATTTGATAGCCCGTCGCATTGACCGGATACGTACATGTTATAGATTTGACTAATTAGAATTCTAGGTTTCATATTTTGCGAAACATACACAATAGTCAGAAACGAGGCTTGTATCGTTGCTTTATCTCCTTTTTATATCTTGATTTATATGTTCTAGATGATGCATGGATAAGTTAGGGGTCACTCATTGACACTAAACATCTATGTGTCTTGATCCACATCTGAACTAAGGGTGAGGTTGGCGCCGTGAAACCGGAGGCGAGTTCAATAATGCGAGTGCTCGCCGAGCGCTCGTTGATTGGTACCTATCTTTATTCATAATGTGTAAAGCCTGACACCAGTACAACGAGCGCCCGAGAGCGCTCGCATTATTGAACTTGCCTCTGTTTAAGCCCTCCAGTAAAATATTTTTACTGACCGTTCCAAGGCGGTACTTCTTTTGTGGATCATTTGTGTTATTTTTGTCTTGTGTTAGTCATGCCTTTGCGTCTGTTCATTGTTGCCATGTGTTGGGAAAGGGCTGACCTCTTCGCTATCGTCTGTAATGTTTAATGTTGTTTGTCACTTTCTGTTGTGGTATCCTGGGTCAGGTGCGGTACTTAAATGTATCTATTCCTGATCTTTGTCACCTTTCTTACTTTGTATTGGGGGTACTAAATATCCCATGTCCCTTGAAGTAAACAGGCAAGTATCCCTTATAATTTGGCAAATATCCCCATAATCAATTAACCTAAATATTCAATATCCCTGAAGGTAACAAACACATTGAACACAGTATCCCATATCCCTGGATAGTATCCTATATCCGTGGAAGTAAAATGGCAAATATCCTGTATCCATAAAACCAATATACAAGCATCCGTGACAGCTAAAATGGGACAGTGAGTTCGTACTTTGGTCAGCCCACATCCGTTAGTTGAGATCATATCACCATATCGCTGATTGGTATGAATCTGACTTGGGCTAACTGTTTATCATACAAGAGATTACAGACTTATAGGCCCTGGCGTAAAGCTTTAATCCGTTGGTTGGTGCCTGATGCTTGGCGTTGACTGGGTACACCGTAGCTCAGCTTGATGTTTTCTTTGGCTCTGACTATCTGTCAGTCATGAACCTTTTTCTTTGTATCATCATTGTGTGTTAATTTGATTGTTTCTCTGTGATGATACATTGCATGAGTTAGGAAGCCATCATGCGATCCAAACAATTTTGTGTTTTAACAATAACAGAAACTAGGGCGAAGATTTGGCGCCAGTAAAATGCATTTAAGCCCCCCCCCCCCCGGTGGCTTAGGCTGCTGTCCGTTCTAAACGGTGGTTCTGTAATAAAAATAATATATTTTGTTTAATGTACTTCCCATTGTTTTTGGGAGTTCTGATTTGTCTTTGTTTTGCTATGCATTACTTTGTGTCCATTCTAGTTTTGCAATCATTTTGGATAGGAAGAGAAAGCTGATTGCTTTTCTATTATTGTCTTACAGATGTATTGTTTCTATAAATGTTCTGTGGCTCCTCCTCTCGGTGCCATGGGTTGGTCTGCAGTGTGTATTTGTGGTATTTCCTGATCATACTCACTTACTTTTTATAAACCTATTGTAATACTAAAATATATGTAATGGCATATTAGACAGTCTTTCAATACATACATACACCAATTGAGTCTATGTTGTTTGTTTTTTTTAAAAAAGGAAACACACTATGTCCATATTAATCTTAGACGCAGCAGTGCAGTGTTTTTGGCTCTTGGCGCCTCAGGTTAGTCTGTGATTCAAGTGTATACACAGCAACTTATTTTTGATCCGTTACTTCTCATATTAACTACATTGTTGCACGCTGACCTGCTAAACACTGGCTATCTCACGGTATGTGTCTTTATTAGGTTACGATGACATTGCACTTTTTGAATGTCGTCACCAATGACGCTGAATCGACCAAAATTCGATAATTACGTCATAATCGCTTGTTTGAAGATTAAACCAATCAGTAAATGATAAATAGACTACCAGGTTCGCAAGCCTCGTGATCTGACAAGCGTTACCGATGCCTTGTCTGGTAAGCTTGATATCAAAAGACACTCACCTAGTATTTCTAAATTCTATAACACTGTTCAGAACAGGGGAGCCAGAAATGACGTTGACAGTCTCTATGCACATACTATGCACCCAATATACACAACTTAGCGGTCTATGGCTCTTCCACGCGGTGCCGTGGGTCGATCTGCAGTGTGTGATTGTATTTCCGGATCATAGTTTCCAGATCATAGTCACTTACTTTTTTATAATCATTGATAAGCAGTGTTGTGCACCTCCAGGTTCACTAACATTACTTCAGCTTCTTCCTTATGGTGCCTTGGGTTGGTTGAACTAGAGTGTGTGATTGTGATACATCTTGATCATACTAACTTACTGTTTACTGTACATGTATATGCATTTGTGTGTCTCAGAATGTTGTTTTATGCTTCAAATTAAAATGATATCTCTGCACTAGAAATAAGGACTGTTTCTAATGACTGGGTTAAGTTAATTGGTTTTTATCTACTTCTATGTCACCGGTCCTTCTGTTTCTGTCATAGACAGACTATGTTGTCTCTTGATGAAGTTATCATTACACGATCCATGGTAAAACAGTTTGGCGACATTTCTAAGTATGCAGTTGAGTGCCAGAACAACACTTTAGGGACTTAAGATTGCGCACTATTACCTTTATGTGTTCACAAGTGCAAATATGTGGGATGGTGTCTATTGTGTTTGCTTGTTTTGGAGCAAGTATCGGTGTCTTTGAAAGTTTATGAATGAGATGTATTTGATGTGATTGTAGTAAATATATTTTAGCGAGGGACGAAGCCAATTCATAATGGCATTGATCAATCACAAACAATTCTACTATCACGTCATTATGGTTGGCTGACTTTCACTTACGGAAAAAGTCCTGACATTGGAACAAGGCCTTTATTATTATATTGTGTAAGAGTGTGGCATAACATTTGCCTTATTCGTTGACCAAAACATATGTTGTGGATACTCTAAAGAACCCTTTAAGCAAACAGGGGCGGATTCATGATTTCTGGAAATATTTAAAAACGGGAGGCAAGGAGGGGGGGGGGCTCGAGCGAACCCCCTGAACCCCATGTGGACCCGCCACTAGAGCACACATAACAAATGTTGAAACTCATAGATAAAAATATTAACATTTTTATCCTCATTTTTTTGGTTTATCTAGACCTTTGATTCAATTAGTTACAGTCTATAGTTTAAGATACAGAGTGAGTTAACCTAAGTTTAATCAGAGCAGGAGAACACGTGAATGTTTCAATTGTAACACAATTGAATCAAAAAAAAAAAAAAAAGCATGTATGCTAAGATACACGACCAACTCCGTATACCAATTTTAACTGTTCATTTGTCATTCACCATTTGTTATTGGGGTTTCCGTGGGGATTGGGCCACGTTTCTCTCTTGTGTGAAGCGAGCGAGCGTACATTTTCAGTTTGTTGCCAGCGGATATGTCAATTATTGAAACTCGTATTTCTGTGGGTTTTGGGCATATTTCAAAAATCAGCATTCGCTACTGTTACGGTCGTGCAGTGATTGTTGCTGACAATGATCTTTGGTGTATCTAGTTGAAACGGACTTTTAATTTGGTTTAAACATATTTTTTGTATCTTTGGTGCACGCAATTTGCTGAAGTCTTTGATAAAATTATCTGAAAAGTATATTATTAGAAATAAGTTGAAAAAACATCTCAAGTGATGGAATTAGATGAAAATAAGTTTGGTGCAAATAACTGAAATGATCTTTGGTGCAATTAGCTGAAAAGGATCTTTGCAGCAATAGTTCGAAAAGATCGTTGGTGAAATAAATTGTAAAAAAGATCTTGATGCAATGAGCCATGATCTATTTCTCATGAATTGGCTCAATTATTATAGCGACTCTCTTTATTTCCATATTCAATTATTTTTGAAGAGAATGCTAAAACAATTGATTTTCAGTCTTTGTGTCAATGTAATACATTTGTTTACGGGTTTTCAATTAGACTTATACCGATAAAGGTTATTCCCATTTTCAACTTTGAATCTTTGCACACCGAAATGCCATGAATCAAATGTTTCGTTCCTACAATCATCGGGATATTACAAAAACAGGCTAATTAGGAATAGATCAATGTCTCTTCATTGAGAATTATATCGTCTAGGTTTTATCCATTCATTATCAAGTAAAAATCAAGCCGATGAACAATCACTCACTTTCAAACATGGAAATTGTGGGTGACTGTACAGTTATCCGACTAAACACATAGCACATAGACCAAAAGCCATAGGACCTCAGACACATTGATAGGGTATCTGCCTATTTTTCAGATGCTTCCCAAAACTTCCCTATGCATAAGATATCACTGGTATCTTTTTGAATAGGTGAATTAGGAACAACTTAAGGTTATAATTAGACAGGCAGACCCAAGGTTATAAATAGACAGGCAGACCCCTACGACAAAACAGGAGACGCTAACAAAGGGAGTGGGGGTTGCAAAATTGACTTCACCAAAACATTTAGAAATCAATTAGTTTTACGTGTAAGGGTATTTTATCATCAATATTCCATTACAAATCACAGTGAAAGTATTTTAAAGTCCAAAATCATGAGCATTTTAATGATTATTTTTGTGTTGTTTTTTTCTATCTGATTTGTTAAGAAATATTTTGAAGTGCAACTATAGTCCATATTCACCCTTAATGACAATGTATTTACCTGGTGCAATTTCACAGTATGTAAACTGAAATAAACATCCTGTACCCGTTCCTCCTAGCTCCCGCCTTATAAACATGAATAACAACACTCGTGCGTAACCAGTAGTCAGGAAAATGCGTGTATTTAGGTACATGTCATGTTTCGATTTATATTGTTAGCGATAAAGACAATACACTTTCGAACAAGGTAAGAAAAGCCATTTTATCTATTTTATTCCGTTTTATTCCATGATTTTAAAGGTTTCCTCCTTTGCATTTTGCTTTGTTAAAAAACGACTTGCTCACAATCAGAGCTGTTCTGTGCTGAAAACGAGCTTAAATGCCAGTTTGCATGGTTTTAGTGGAATTGGCAACCACATGAGTACATGATTACATGGTTGTAACTGTACACGTTACTAAGATCTATGGAAAAAATGAACTTTAATAGGTGGGCCCTTGCAATTACAGCTGTACCAACAACTCTCACATCACGATTTCAGTCATTGGTTACGCACGAGTGCTGTAATTTATATTTATAAGGCAAGAGCTAGGAGGAACAGATACAGGATGTTTATTTCAGTTTACATACTGTGAATTTTATGCAGCAATATACTATAACCATTCATCTATGCGTAAAGTACACCTAATGAAAGGTCATGTAGTTTATGTGTATTGAATAGATACAGTGTATGTGCAAAATAATCTACCAACTGAATTTAGTAAAATGACAATTTTCATAATCTTAAGAAACATATCCTAAAACGTTGTAATATTTCATGACCAATGGGTTATGAAAAGGAAGCTTACTTGTACTAATTATTTCATTACACTAGAAAAAAGATTTTCAAGAGAGCACACCAAAAGTCCAAATGCTAATGTTTGAGCTCACTCAGACGTTACATTTTTGGCTATGGTATATCATTCCCCTCCCCCGTGCCCCAACTAGCTTATCACATATAGTATATAAAATATGAGAATACACTTATATGTGCAAAAGGATAAGTTGGGATGTTTTAAATTTGTTTTTCTATTTCCTATATGTATGACCATTTTAGCCCCAAAATAAAGCCGTTTGTTCATGAAAATAGGATATCAAATGCAAAATCATAAAAAAGAGACCCACAGCGGGCTTATATATGGAAGCATGTATTCGACTTCAATTTTTATCAAAATTATAAGCAGCGATACACTATGATTCCCGTTAGCACCGTCAGAGGTCCTTCTTGCTGTTTTTATGAATTATGTGTAGGGGCAGCTGGGTAATAAAGGCACATTCCAGACTCGGTATCTTAAAAAAGAAAAGTGCGAAATTGTATAGTCAGGATTTAACAAAGGCCCTCGGAATTTTTTTTATACTCATGGTAACGCAAATCCGATCTCGTACAGAGGTACTATTCAACAAACAGTTTATGGCAGCAACGTAGATTAAATCCCAAAACCGTGATAAAATTCAATAACTGTAAGAGATCTACTGATAACTTAAATATATACCAAAACATAATATGACCTCACTGTCGGAATCTCCATGTTTGATTTTACTAGATGTTTTGTTTTATTATTATGAACTGGGCTTGCTGGCTTTAACATTTGGAAAACACGGAAAATAACAACTAATCAACTCCAGTCAGACTAAAAGAGGAGTCATTCGAAGACGGATTTTTCAAACGAAATAGTTTAAGAATTGTTAGCTTGATACTAATTGGAACTGCCTCGGCCAATTCTGTGGAATTCCGTGGAATCAGACCTCGGATGTACATCGAGTATCTACTTTGATAACGTGACGCTGACGTCACAGAAACCATATCAACACAATAACAAACGGTTATAAATGAAATTAGTGTTTTCAATAAAATACTGCTACATAAACTTCATTCATTCTGCGAATTAAACTTTTCAGGTAATCAGAAAAATGTATTTTCATAGGGTTAAACCCACATGTTACAGAACTAATTTTCCTTACGCCATTTCTGGCTAACAAAATGGAGCTCTTTTGTACATAGTACTACGCGTAGTGCGCCTCGCGTACACCCGAGGCTTGATTCAATTCTTGAATTGTGCCAAACTTTCCAGATTGAACTTGATACGAGCACCAAATTATGTTTCTTCCTTTACATGGAACGTTTTGCATCAAGTACACGGAGTTTTAAACTGTTTTACTCTTTCTCGAATTTAGGCTATTACATTGGGCTAAATCGTAGACAGAGGTATCCTCCAAGAAACCGAAACATTGGCTACATGACACAGCTATCTCTGAGAGCTGTTGTGGCAGCTACGAGATGCACCCCTCATACATTTTTGTCCTTGATCCTACAGGTGGGCTTAGAGTGCTTTAGAGTTTGCTTCTTGAACCAGTGAACAGTGGGATTCGTTTTCGTCGGTATTTATTGGTTTTATGTCTTCACGAATTCCCCGAAGGGTCCGCAGATTAGACGACACCTATAACGAATAAGTACAGTACACGAATAAACGTGGGTGGGGGAGGGTAGTAAAGCCATGGCTATACAATAACTCACTTTCCTAGTTACAATTTACATGTACATGTTTGCTTACTTTTCAACCTATGCAGTTCAGGCTATTCCTGTTTACCAATAAATGACACTTTCGTAAAGTATGTGCTCTTTCCTAATCAATTTAAAAAGACGCATCTTTCATGGGTGATTTGAATTAATGAATAATCTCATTAAGGTACAGCAACAAAGGCTGCTCAGCTTAAAACGATCAATCGTGTCGGCATTGACTCGTATTTGTTAAGAAAAAAAAAGACCCACAATAATGAAAATCTAAAATTGTGAAACAAATTAAAGTTGTAAACAAAACAGATACCAAACACAGAATCCACACAACACAGAACCCACACAAAGAATGGGAGCAACAATGAATCATCAACAACAGAACCGCTGCCTTAGAACGGACAGCTCTGACTGTCTTCGGTAGAATTTACAAAATGCTTAATAAAGTTTATTATATTGATAGCCTTGTTTTATTAACTTAGCAGTCTACGATTGGTTTCTTTTGTTGAAGTCACTTATATTTGAAAATACTCTTGCAAAACGAATAAGTTGCTAAAAACAATGTATATACATCATAAGTGGGGAACATCTCAATCCAGAAATTAACTGTTTCAAAATCAAAATTGCCTCGTTGATTGTAAAGTTTAGATGACAATATACCATTAGTTATGGGCAAGTCCAAGTCCAAAAGGGGACTAGTGAAAAATGGAATTCTATGATCAAAAGGTGCTGCTGTTCTGAAGTTAGACTCAGGATCACTTTTAGTGATATTTGGATGCTCTCCCCCTCCCTATCAAATGTAATACTCAACTAAAAATAGAACGGAAGAAAAAAACGTTGTCAGAGTTCGACCCAGTTGACACAATTTTCTGGTTCCGCGTATGGTCTTTGAGTATGACACAACTACACTATCCTTTGTTTAGTACTGGTTCAACAAAGAGAGATAGGAAAACGTCCCAACATGACTGAACATGTGTTGACATCGATTTAAAGTATCAACACAGACAAACAAACAAACGATCCTCTTTATAATGGGCTATCCAAGTTTCGACGCATGATCACATTAGTTTAACATCATTTTAAAAGGGTAACAAACACTACTCCTTATCTATGTGCACTAGCTTATATCGTTAGAATAATATTTCTTAGGTTAGACCTTAATTAAATCGGCTGTCAGGAGATGCCGGGATTCCGAGAGAACAAGGTTGCAAATTAAATCTGTTCGTTTCTACATATTGATATTCTGTTTCAAAGTTAGATTAATTATCGGGTTAACATATTTGTCCAATGTTCTTATTCCCATGGCACAGTAAGCCAGTATACTCCTAATGTGCAGTATTTAATTCTGTCTCCGTTCAAGTTGCTATGCTGCAAGTACCCGCATACAGTCTTGAGACATAACTATTCGCCACTTTGTGACCTAACTGTTTAAATCAATTCACAATCGAGATTTTTTGTAGGATTTATTGCTGCGAAATGATAGAAGCTACAATTATGAAAGCAAGACTTAGTACAAAATAAAAGCAAATCGGCTTACGTAATATTTTTTTTTTCAATTTATAAGGGGAAAAGAGAGGATCCAAATACTACTTAAGCGGGCCATCATCGATGATGGCACAACATGGAACGCTGGCTTGGTAGTTTTGTGATTTTTTCTCGGGATCCAGACCAGTATTGCCAAGGAACCCTATATTTTTGTGATTTTTATCAGAGGGGGGGGGAGCTGCCCGACCCTCTCCTCTGGATCCACCTCATGTTGATTGTAATCTTCTGCTATGTGTTGTTTTCCTCCACCAGCCATATTCAAACAAAGACCAATTACAATGTCCTAGCCTCAATGAAAATCATAATATTTTAAGATTTCCTCTTTAAACGTGTTTTCCATGAGAACCAAAAGTTAACTTATGTTGATATGTTATTGCCTATTGTTATTTTCTGTTCGCTGTTATAATCCCAGTTATTTTGTAAAATGCATATGAGCCAGTGCATGAGATTTCCAACAATGTGGTATGTGCGACCAGCAAAGCCTCAGATCAGCCTGCGCATACGCGCAGTCTGATCAGAGCCTTTGCTATTCGCTTGAGTATTCTATGATTGTTAAGCTACTGACTGAACACCATTTGGAGTGTCTAATCTTAAAAGTAGGCTGCAGAGGCTCATCTGAGTCTACACATGTCAAAATGCCACATTGTTGGAAATCTCATGCACTGGCTCATATAAAATAATCTTGACAGGAACCATTTTAAACGGAAACGTCACACAGTGGGCAACAACCACATGTATATCTATATCTCATGGCTTTACACTTATAGCTGGTGTTCCCCCCTTAAATACAAAAAACGAATCTGCTCATTTATAAATAGTTTCTCCCGATTCGCCTGTAAACCATGATTAGCAATATTCTACAAGAGCATATAATTTGGACAAAAATAAGACCGATTAATCTTTACATGTATCTATTGACATATTGAAATATATACTAGATGTGTAAATCTGGTACAGGCGTTTTCTCCGAATCGTAAAGAATGAGTAGGAGGCATAACCCTTTGTACACGTATACTGGAAGCTCCTAAACGGGTTCTTTGAAAACAGTGAAGAGCCAGATGAAATGCCGCATAACGCGGCATTTCATCAGGATCTGTACTGTTTTATAAGAAAAACGATCCTGGTGACTGAAATGCAACATAATTTGGAACTTTCTACATGTCAACCCTTAAAATATATAATAGACACTCCCATCCTTATTGCATTTATCTGTGTAGGAACATCCATCAGAATTTAAAGGGTTGAAGCAAACGCTTGTGAATCTTATTTCAATACAGTCACTCCATTCAGGAAATTAGATGTCAGACTTAAAAATATGATGCGGTAGAATGTTTGTGCTAAAGAATATTACTTCATTGTGTCATGCTGCATTTGTTTCAACCTCCTGCACTAGACCAGATGAGCCGCGACATTTGATTTCCGACAATGTGGCATTATGGCAGGAATAGACTCAGACGAGCCTGTGCAGCCCCCTTTTAAGCTTAGAAACTTCAAATGATGCTCAATCAGTAGCTTAACACTCATATTATATTCAAGCGACTAGCAAAGGCTCTGATTAGACTGCGCGTATGCGCAGGCTAATCTGAGGCTTTGCTGGTCGCACATACCACAAAGTTGGAAATCTCATGTCGCGGCTCATATCAACTTTACAATTATCCAAGGGCGTTGTAAGAGACTCCAAAAGTAAAGAAGAAGGCAAAGATCAGGAATCGATACAATCAAGTACCACACCTTACCCGAGACACCAAAATAGGAAAGTGACAAAAACTCAAGAAAACATCACATACAAGAGAGCCAAGAGAGCAGCCCTTTCCCAGAAGGTGATCCCAAGACTGCAAGAAAATGACAAGACAGTATAATTAAGACAAACGCGAAACAAAAATAACAAAGAGGATCCACAAGTTAAGCACCACGTTGGAACGGTCAGTTAACAAATTTACTGGAAGGCTTAAACGCATATCAAAGGGGGACTACTGAGACAAAGGCAAAAAAAATCGGTTGCTTCTCAATAACTTTTTAACCAGATCTTTGTCCGAAAGTCACTAAGATGGACATGTTGCTTTTATTTTTTCGGATGATCTGCGTTAAACCCCGTGAAAATAAATCTGATCAGTATTAATGGAAATATCAAAGAAAGTCTTGCCTAAATCGAGGGGTTTTGACAAGTATCCGCCATTTTTAATACTCTAAAGTCACGCGATTCTCCGCCGCACTTGAGCTGGTGCAACGTTGATTTTGCACGTGGGTGGTGTGTGTCTTGGGCGCTGAGTCTTTGTTTCTGACATTGTATATGAGTAAAAAATACACAGAATCCTTAGTAAGGATAACCAGGTATTCACAATTATAGATCCCAAGATATGCCTAAGGCACCATCAGGAACAAGCAAACTAACAAATCATTTTATATGAGAAGAAGCAAATTAAGCTACAGTGGAGTAAAAACTGATGTTAACAACCTTTATGCACATGGTGTGAACCTGATGTGCACAGTTTACAAATGTTGTTCTCCAGCAGTGTTGTGCACTTCCATTCCTCAACATGTGCACTTATATGTAAACCTTTAATCAGCCTGTACAGTATTCTAACTGAACGAATTGAAAGTCATAAAGCACTAATTTATCAAATAATCCGAATGCATTCACTGCACTGCGGAACAAACTTTGTGACGGCCCATGTGCAGTAAAACCTGTCTTAAGCGGTCACTCAAAAAAGACAAAAAAAATGGTTTTCAAGACCGATTATTGCTTAATACAGGTCAAAAGTATTGCAGAATGCTCCAAAAATCAAATATTAAATATTTTCTAGGATCACTCTGTGGCAATCCATCTGGCTCTTTACTGTTTGATAAAGTGCCTGTCTACAACTACAAGTATATGCACCTGGGATACATGGGGTTAGACTATGTAGGTTGCCATGGGCGCATCACACTCTATAAACAGACATCAGGCTTACATTTATTTATCAGCAACAATTTCTTATAACTCTGCAGGTTTTGTTTTCTATAATATGAAGTAATGCAATATAGTATATTATATTTCACCCTAACAATTGAAAAAGTTACAAACAAAAATGGCTACCATCGCCGGCAAAGGCTTAAGCGAGCAAGTACTCCAGAACAATTGGTGCTACTCTAGTACGAGTGCATGCATGTAGTAAGTATAGAAGTAGAGGACGACGCTTGAAACAAACACGGGACAGCTGGCCAAATAGAGTAGCAGCATATGTATGTTCAAAGACACAAAAATACCTTTTTATATTATCAGGTTCAATTGTCATTTTCAGCTCATCAGTTCTTCGTCTTATTAACAACACGTAGAGTAAATTGAGATTGCAGAATATGGAAAAAAGATCTTCAAACAATTCTACTGCCATTGACGTAAAATAAAGCTTTTCATGCACAGTAAATTAATCTTCATTATTGCCATAACTGCGATTTAGACCGTATTTTAATAACTTAATGGAATAACGTTTTATCTATGAGTTGACTACCCATAATTGTCTTAACTATTTGCATGCTGGGTAATTTCCATGCTTTTGAGGTCGTCTACAGACTAAACTGGTCAAAATAAATTAAGCCCCACCAGATTTTTTCCAATAGACTTAATGTTAATACATTCATGTTTAATTTATCATAACATTTTACTGAATACAGATTTTTCAATAACATTTTCAGCGAAGTAGCAGCAATGTTTTCTCTCAACATATGCTAGATTTCAGATTTATTGATAAGCTTTCCATAGAGCTCCACACATTCCAGTAAATGTCCCATTTTGTTCCCTATCATTCCTATAGTAAAATTGGCCGAAAATTGGATACTCTTGGAAAATTAAGCACATACCCAAAGAAAATTGGTATTTTCAATTCAATATTTGTGTAATTACACCTAAGACATTGTTGTCTAACTTGGATGGAATTAGAATTTTCAACTACCATCGATATTTTTGAAATAAACAACTAAACTTTGGGAATTTAACATTATGACTATGTAAAAAAGTGACATGGGGCTTAACTTATTTTGACGAGTTTATTTTCAAAATAACTTTATACTCAAGAAAATACGTGCTTGAGGAACGCTTTCAGAGTGTAAAACGGGCTGGATCCAGATCAGGACCGACGTTCTTTGACCAAACTGTTTGAAAAGGATACCAACAAACGATAAAACTCGTCACTTGTGAGGAAAGAATTTATTGGCATCATCAGGCTGTGATCTTAATACAGCCAGCATATACCCTTACCAGATTGCACATACAAAGCTTTAGTTGGACAACGTTATTGTACATACACACCATACAGAAAAACCTAAATGTAACTTTGCACGTATAGCGCTCCATTGAACGCACTGCATGCGCGGATCTAGATTTCTTTTGTAGTTTGATGAAGGGAGGAAAGGCAAAAAGGAAGGAACCAAATAGCATTGTAAGCGGGCCAACATCGGCCCGCCAGCGAAATGCCGTTTAAATGGCGTGCCGATGATGGCCCAACATTTAAAGCTGCATAGTCTGTAACTTTTGGTCTTTTCATTTTAGAAAAAATGTTTCTACTTTTCAAGAACACAGTAAAAATATTAAAATTCAGGTATACATTTTACCTTTTTCGTAATAATTAACAAATTATTAGTGCCAAAACAACATCATTTATGTTAAAAATTAACTGTGTAGAATTATTGGAGGGACGAAAATAATTACAAACAAGAGAAAAAACACCTGTTTTTATAAGATAATTCACTTTTCCATGCAGTTTTCAGCTGTAGAAAATAGATTCATTGTGACAACATAACTTAATTCTTCTTTTACAAATGATTTAAAAAGAATTTTTTTTTTTTCGAAAAATGTTCATAGTTACAGACTATGCAGCTTTAATGCTGGCTTGGTAGCTTTATGATTTTTCAGGGGATCCGGACCAGAACTGCTAAGAGAATCTATTTTTATGATAGTTCAGGGAGGATACGTGCCCCCTGCCCCCCCCCCCCCCCCGGATCCGCGCATGTTACTGCACGCTTAATGTGCACAACACTGCTAAAGAATATAATAAATTTGGCACCTCAGGTGTACACCATATGTACAGAGAGTGTAAACTTTATTCCTGACTCCACTGTACGTGTATGTAAACGGCATTTTAGTCAATGTTCAAGGGGGTGGAAGAGGGTTAAACAAGCAAAAGACGACTAGTTTCGCCCTACAAAAGACATTTAGAATTTTGTTGCTTCTCTGAAAATCTTAAAAATGCCAGGCGTTGTACATCATGTGAAACTCCTACCAGCGAACGATTTGCATGAAATGGCATGCCTTATTTCCGTCATCATGATTTAAACTGTCTCAAATTCGGTTGTCTGCTATGGTCGAGGTTGGTGGTTCACCTCAGGTCATCAACTGAGTCCCAATAACTCGTTGTATACTGGAAAGCCATAGACGATAGTTTTGCAAACATTAGCGACCCTGATGAAATGTCTCATAATGCGGCATTTCATCAGGGTCTACACTCTTTGTTAAGGTAAAAGATATAGCCTGACACCCCTTGGCACCGCCAGATTTATGTACTTATCGCATATGCCTCTAATAAACACTCATGCTGACTTATCAAACAAAGCTAGAGATCTTAATCTTGGTTTGAGCCTTCATCTTCATCCATACTTTGTTTATGCGAGAAGCGAAGGTTCTGGTGAGTCTGCGCATATGTGCAGACTCGCCTGAACCTCCACTGATCGCTGATGCGATAAGAGCCGAAATATTGCACTGGCCAAATTATGATTATAGTTTTAGGAAAACTCATTCACCAATTTTAGACTTGTAGCCGTATACGTCACATATTGCAGACATCAATCAAATAAAAACTACCAGGGGAATTCTCCTCACTTTCGAATGATTATTGGGGAGTCCCACATCAAAACGTAACTGAACATTCAACCAGCAGCCCTAACAACCTGATCAATGCACCATGTTTTAAAAGAATCATGGGACAGCCTACATCATGGGACAGCCTACATTTCCGATCAAGTCAAAAATCAAATCATACTGTATAAAACAGTAGGATATGTATGGTATTATGCGATAGCATGCATGCTTAGTTATAATTAAAACCCAAGTTTATAGCTATGGTTTCTTATTTTGTTATAAGACAATGGGTCAAGCCTCGGACTAAATGGGTGACCCTAACCTAAACTTTAATCGATGGGATTGTGTCTGCTGCTTGTCTTTGGCTGGGACCACCGTGGTTCATCAAGAAGTTTCTTTAACCATCTATAGGTTACAAGCCATTTTCTTTGATATGCTCCCAACTTTAAAAAAAGGTTATTTCGGATTATCCGTCCGTCTTTTAGCATCTTTAAATTCGTGCATGCTAGTGTTTCGAAAGATTTTAGGGCACAGTCTTACACAAAATTAATTATAATAATTTGATAACTTTTTTGCAAATTTTCTCAAATAAATTCTAGACAAAGTCGGATAATTTTGTCGCATGTTGCAAGTTCTTAAGCACTATTACTTGGAATTAAATACTGGATATTTATGGAATCTTAAAAGCAATAAATTTTAGAAGTGAGATGTTCAAACAAGATATGAACAAATAATTTGCGAGAGCATTATTTAGGGATGTAAAGTCAAAACAGAGAGGAATCGCGAGTACGAGTGTTTGACAGACAGGTACCACGTAGTAGTATTACAGGTTTAGAAAAACAAACATTTTCAGCTTAAAAATTGCAAAATAATTTCTTATCTATAATTTTTAGCATATGGTTTGGGTGCTCAAAAGAACCGTCTCATTGAGCCGGTCTTTTTTAGTAATCACAACATATGTATTTGTTGAGAAATAAGAAAGTTATTTTTTCTGTTACGCACTTTAAACTAAAGCCCACAAATTACAATGCGTCCTTAAAGATAAGTACTACCTTAACTAAGTATTGATATTTTTACATAATTTTTTTTTTATAATAAATTGCCAGGCTTGGTGCAGCACATATAGTCAAAGATATCGAGGCTTGGTGCAGCACATATGGTCAAAGATGTCGTTGTGATCTACAGAATAGAGTCATATAAAATTAACTTTTATTTTAAGAAGTTTGAAACGTTATTGTTCGTATCCTAAAACTCAATGCTAAACGATGGTAGTACTTAACTTTATGAAGGCTTTGTTATTTTGGGCCTTCGTTTAAAATATATACCCATTCGCGATAGAGCCCCTTAAATGCACATACATTCAGTTGAAACATGTAGTTAAAAAGTACAAGAACAGAGAACAGTTGCCCTGTTAATTAATTGCAGCTGAAAATTGGTAGACTGGCTCCAGTCCTTAAAACAATTTTTCATCAATATGTCATATCATAATACTTGTAGCCAGTCTAACCCTGATGGCTCTGTTTTAAGAGCCATCAGAGTTAGACTGGCTACAAGTATATGATATGACGAATCGATGAAAAAATGTTTTAAGGACTGGAGCCAGTCTAGAAAATTGGTTATTTTCATACTAACATAAGTCACAGCAATGGCTAGTTATCACCGTTAGATTTATGATCATGAACGTCCCATAATTTCGACCCTCTTGTTGGGCATATGATCTTACGATGCGAGTCGAATGCCAAAGTCCGACACGATATGTAGGTGAAAATATGGACCAACTTTGGTGATGACGTCTACATTATTTTAGCAAGTATGGTGGGTAGTTTTGACACAGTACCTGACGTACAACATTTGGGGAGCAAAGACTCCTTTTATATGATAGCTACAGGCTCCCTTCATAGGCTGCTCTGTGGAGTACACGGAGATGCGCTATGGAGAAAATCTGTACCCCTTGGAGGCAGGGGTCTTGATGAGATGGGTATGCTTTCGATATTGTTCTCGGCGTATCTAGCGCTGCGTGCTATGGGCAATGTCGCATGGATACCTATGCTTATGAATGCACTGGGGTATATATTTTGAAGAAGTGCTAATCTCCACAGCCCTCTGTTAATAGACTGAGAATGCTGGCAAGTGTACAGTGTATATGTTGTCTGTGTCTCACTACTTTTTTCTCTCTCTCTCTTGTTTTCTGTTGTATTATTGCATGCATGTATATGATGCTCTCCTATATTGAGGAAATAAAGAATTTATCTATCTATCTGCTAATTAATTACAGCTGAAAATTGGTTATTATCATACTATCATAGTCACAGCAATGGCTAGTTGTCACCGTTAGATTTATGACCATGGACGCCCCATAATTATTCTTGTTTATAAAACCGATAGTTACTGTATACAAATGTCTAAGAACTAAACCAAGATCAGCGTTGTAAGCGTCGATATTTACTTAATCTTCTTTTTGTCTATAACGTCATTGCGTTAACAAGACAGTTTGATACGTACTCAGCCAAATATAAATAGTCAAAAGAAGGAAAAGTTGAATCCTTCTTACATGTAAAGAACCTACAGGATACTTGTTTAGATTTAGTGAGTCCATAAGAGTTAATGGAACTTAATACAAAGGAATGAAAACTGCTTGAGTTACAGAACACACATCAATCCTATTTTAAGATCCACCTACATGTATTTCATATAGAGTGCAATAAATATAATCTCATAAGTTAAATACATATGGCAATAACTATCACGGCATTTATTGTACCTTCTATTGACATTCCAATGTCTAACATCAAATATCTGGCAATTAACAAAGTGACAATGCATGTTGGTGCAATAAGTCAGCTATTATATGTGTTGTGCGTCTGTACAGATGATATTCTACTCGTTGATGCTCATGGATTATCGTCCCATACAAACACACACACAGACAGACGCACACTTACACTTAATTCATTTTATGTACAACAACTCTTAATAGAGAATGTATGATCTCACACACCCTCTTGATAATGTAAAGTGCATCAACTCGCATGCCAACCAATTAAATAATTTGTTCAAACACTTTCACGCCCACCTTGTTAATAGAGAAGAGAGCACAGCTTGTTGGACCCAAGTGGAAAATACGAAGTAAAACAAACATCACACCAACGTATTTAAAACATTGTTGGGAGTTCAACAATACTTACACCACAGAGTTAAAAGAAAGCGCTACAACTACAACACTTACCTAAATCAATATGAGCCGCGACATGTGATTTCCAACAATGTGGCATTTTCACAAGTGTAGACTCAGACAAGCCTGTGCAGCCTCCTTTTAAGCTTATAAACTCCAAATGATGTTCAGTCAGTAGCTCAACACACATAGAATATGCAAGCGACTTGCAAAGGCTCTGATCAGACTGCGCATATGCGCAGCTGGTCTGAGCCTTTGCTGGTCGCACATACCACATTGTTGGAAATCCCATAGTGTGGCCCATATATCGTGCAAACATGTTTACGCCCACCATGAAAACTGATAGAAACAACTCTCATGCAAGACTAGTTAATACTGTTCGTTGAAGTATTTCTTCTTTATTAAAGGAGGACTGTTAGATATATTCAATTTATTTGGCAAACCAGTTCACCAGTTTCATTAGATTTATATCAGTCGTAGATGTTGTTATTACTCCTATGAATCCATACCAACCAATACCATCCCACATCTTATCTTCTGCCATATTCCAGTCCAGAATTTTAATTTATGCTGGCTCAAGATGAGATAGCAGAAGAAGAAAAAGTATTTGAGAGGAATGATAGATTTAGTCAAAAGACATCTGTCAATACTGATAATTAAAAAAAACAACATCTATATGAATAAATACCATATCTCATCGGACGTTATGCCCTTCACTATAGTGTAGATCTTTTTTTCTTGTCCTTTGGGATCATGGGTTTCATTGTGGAACTTTGAAACTATTTAAGGCTCACTGATGAAGCCTAAATGGCAGAAACAAGCTAGTCTGGCCCAGGAAATATGCACACTCTAGTTTCAATTCTTTGGTGCAGTCTTTGTTTTCAAAGGGTAGCCTTTAAAGAACATATTTATAAGTATTTATACCACCTTTACCAACTTAAGCATGAACTATCTCGTGGAGAGCAGGGTCTTCACTGATGTGGGTGGTATACAATAGTTATACCATGTTTGTCCACCTGTACGTAAGATAATCCACTCGCTAAAGCTCGTGGATTATCTCCACGTACAGGCGGACAACACATGGTATAATTATTACATAGTTCATTTGCCTTCGTGGCAGATTGAAAGGGTGAAATGGTTTGAGTATTAATTGAACAGGTGTACGTGATGTCATATTAAACAAGCGTGTGGATTGATATCCCTGCTCAAGAAAGCGTTAGCGTGAGCACCGTGTGGCACACCAACTAGTTCCCAACTCTCATACCCATATGATTAATAGAGATTTCAGCAACTTAGTACATGGAAAATTACCAGAATCCAATGGCTATTTTGAATGTTTTGTGTGAGTTTTAGATCTGACTCATCATAGCATTGCACATCTATAAATATGACTTTGCCAGTATCCTCTTTCAACACTGTATATTACTTGACTTTTCGCTTACTGTATAGGCGTCAACTTTAATATTCATATCTGGGCGTGGTTCGGCTATTTCATCTGCTAAGTAAGAGAAATCAGGTTTTATTTATAATTTGGTAAAGAGTTAATAAGATTTTTGTGCCGAGCAAACGTGCGTGCATTTCATGAAACTCCTAACCGTATACACACTGAACTTACATTTATTGACCCTTAAAGCGCACAATCACAAAATGTATGTTTTTGTCGTCAACTAAAATATTTAAAGCCTCATAGACAAACAGTGTGGACCCAGATCAGACTGCTCCTGTAGGAGCAGTCTGATCTGGGTCCACAATATTTGCCTCTTTGCCTATGTTACATAGACATTTTTAGATGCAGTTATTTTGTTGGCGTTTTAAGGACTAAATAATGTATTTTGCGTCTATATTGAGGTAATGACGAAAGATGATACAGTTACTTTTGAATAAAACCACGCCTCATTTTCAGCTTTCACCTATGTCTAAGGTTGACCAGTCCCAATTACGCATTCATGAGGCGCCGCCTTTACAGTAAGCGAAAAGTCAAGAAATACCAAAGGATTAAGAAAGTTGCAATGTATATCCCATTGAGATCGTTATATGATACAATAGAGTAACATTATATAACATGTCTAAAATAATCAAAATAAAGATGAACCATTTACTTTGTGTCATCATAATGTGTTAATTTGATTTGATTGTTTCTTGTAATGATACATTGCATTAGTTAGGAAGCTTCCATGCGAGCTAAACAATTTTATGTTTAACAACAACAGAATATAGGGCGAAGATTTAGCGCTAGTTAAATGCATTTAAGTCCCCGGTGGCTTAGGCTATTGTCCGTTCTAAGGCAGTGGTTCTGTTGTTGTTGGTATATTGTTTAATGTACTTACCCTTGTTTGTGGGAGTTCTGTGTTCGTCTTTGTTTTGTAATGCATCATTTTGTGTCCATTTTAGTTTTGCAATCATCTTGAAGAGGAAGAGAAGTTGGTTACTTTGCTACTGTTGTCTTGCAGATGTATTGCTACCATAAATGTTCTGTGACTCTTCCTCACGGTGCCGTGGGTTGGTCTGCAGTATGTGATTGTGGTCCTTCCTGATCATACTCACTTACTTTTTGACTGTTCAGGTAAACGGCCTTGGTGAGGACAAGAGATCCGATCGCTTTGCTTATCGTGTTTTTGTTTGCTTGTACTTTGTCAAGTCAAATGATTTTTAAAGAGAGATGCGTAGGGCACACATTCAAAATAAAATAATTGATTCAGTTATTGTATTTGGTATTTAATACTACAAACAAATAAAATAAAATGACGTTTAAAACAAACCAACTAGTATTAATAGAACAAATAGAGTCTTAATTTCGTTTACATCATGGTTCTTATGAAGTATAGGTGTATCAGTGGAGTTAGAAATAAGAATGTGATTTATGCGTGTTTAATCAAAGATTACACGTATTAGATTAGTTTACTCAAGAATGGAAAGTATTGAGACTTGCAAATTCAAGCAGAGCATAATAATTTCGTCTTGTGAACATTAACACTATATCAGGGTCTGTCTATACAATATTTGTATTAAGACTGCTGCAAGTTTACACATTTTGTGATCTCTATTAATCTCCAAAAGGATCTTTTTTCCAGAACATCTCGTTTTTGAATGAACATATCATATTAACTGTTTTCGTAACTCTGTAGATTCAAAGAAATGAATTTAATTTTGTGAATGTTCATGGAATCATAAATACTTGGGGTCTCTTGCAAAGTAAACACATTAACTTTGCAAGAGACCAAAAGTGTTCATGAATCCATGAACATTCCAAAAATAGAATGTCTTGCTTATTTTTACATTTTATTATAAATATCTAAAATAATTAAAATATTTTTTATTTAGGAATTAAAACACTTTTGTATTTAAAATAAAATAGTATTAACGGTTTAGTCGGAGTGTAAAATGGAAAATCGGAACAGCCAGCTTGAGCACGGACAGCCAATGGACCAACAGTAGGCTTGTTTTGCATGTGCGACTCTGGTATGGCTCGCTGTCAATCACAACACAAGTATCACTTCTGGTACGAAGCATATTGCGCGGGCAAGTAAGCTTGGCAGCTGTCAAACAAATGTGTTTTATTCACGAGGCTATGAACGGTTGGAAAAATCAAAAGATCCATTAAAGGATTGCTTCGAAAATATAAATATGACGCCATGAACGCATGCTGAAGTCGATATTATGAAGTGTCATTTAATTCTAATCGCCTCGCAAGTAATACTGCTGTGGCATTTCAAGGTCACAATCAACTACATTTTGGTGAGTTAGTTAATCATCGCCAATTTAGACTTTCTTTCGAGAATACTTTATTGCTCTCGCATCATTGGTTGAAAGTTATTTTCCTAATAGGCAGGTGTTTCCGTAGAGTGCATCTATAAATAAGGGAGGCCAGACCATTTGCTCTAATATAGACGAAAGTTGTTGACGTATAATCAATAAGTACCAGCCTGATGCTGGACAAGAACGCACTGTAATTTAAATATTAATAAACCTAATCTTGCAAATCAGCAGTTAAGCTAAATTTACAAGTATGTTACTTGACTTTTCGCTTACTGTAAAGGCGGCAATTTTAATATTCATATCTGGGTGTGGTTCGGCTATTTCATCGGTTATGGAAGGGAAATCAGGTTGTATTTATAATTCGGTAAAGAGTTAATAAGCTTTATGAGCCGCGCAAACGTGCGTGTATTTCATGAAAATCCTAACCGTATACACACTGAACTCACATTTATTAACCCTTAAAGCGCATAATCACAAAATGTATGTTTTTGTCGTTCTCTAAACGATTTGAAGCCTCATAGATAAACAGTGTGGACCCAGATCAGACTGCTCCTGTAGGAGCAGTCTGATCTGGGTCCCCAATGTTTGCCTCTCTGCTTATGTTAAATAGACATTTTCAGATGCAGTTATTTTACTGGCGTTTTATGAATGAGGTGGTGGCACAAGATGATACAGTTTCTTTTGCATAAAACCACGCCTCCTTTTCAGCTTTTACCTATGCTTAAGGTTGACTAGTCCTGATTACGCATACATGAGGCGCCGCCTTTACAGTAAGCGAAAAGTCAAGTAATATGGCTTACCATTTGCACCCTTTATTACTTTTGTGGTCGAATATCTGTCATATTATTATTTACATAGACTGGCATCAGTCCACTAAAATGCATATAATTATATTTACAATTATATTTTAGCTGGGAAAAATCATCTTATAAAAATATATCGTCTCTGATAGTCAAATTTAGTGTGTTGAAGTCTAGAACTACTACCAAGTAAAGCTTAAGATTGCTATCTTAGAGAGATTATCAGTTTTACTGCAGAAATGACAGTAGAGACTGGGACCAGTCTATTATTTACAGTGTTTCTCTAATGTATGTTATCGATGCTCCAATACCCCAGAGATACGCCTAATGATAATTTTGCTGTCTCTGACAATTGAACCACAACCAAACTCCAAGCTGGAATCCCCAGAAAACAAAGTCATTATACTTTCAGAGTGACGTCAGAACTTAAGTTGTCACCCTCTATACAGGAGATGTGAACCTGAGGTGCACAATTTACCATTATTCTTTTGCAGTGGGGTTTGGTGGGTGGAGCCCAGTGTGAGTTTGGATGAGTTTTTGGTAGCTTTGGATTTAGAATAGTTTTAGAAGTGTATTAGTTTTTGACTAAGAAGATTTTAATAAATATTAAAATTGTAAAAATTGTTGCTAAAATTTTATGTTAGGAATTCTAAAACCGAAAATAAATACGAACATAGAGAGAGATTTAAAATATTGGCCTAATAGTCAACTACATAACACTTTTAGTGTGTCTTTTCACAAGCGGGGAAACTCCGCTCCTAAAGGAAATCATGTTGAACTGTACCTGACATCAGTGCTTCCTCCATTCGTGCTGTATGCTCTAAAAGTGCAATTTATTCTGCATAAACTAGATGATAACCCAGTGTGAGAGCTTTTGTCATTCAACCGTAATTATTGCTTTATATAGATATTTTAGCATGGCAATAAATTTTGACGTCATAAAATCGGCATGAAGCCTTTGACTCACCAGTTATCGGAGATCAGACCCATAACATGCGGAAACCAACCATGTGGCTTTGTGTCACTAGAATACTCAGATCAACCTAGGTATTATAAAGCAATTGGGTCAATGTAAAGGCGGCAACTTTAAAGCTGCATAGTCTGTAACCTTTGATCTTTTAATTTTAGAACTAATGTTTCTATTTTTCAAGGACACAGTAAAAAAACTAAAATTCAGGTATACATTTTACCAATTTCGTAAATCTTAACAAATTATCAGTATCAAAACAACATCATTTATAGTAAAATTAACTGTCTATAATTGTTGGAGGGACGCAAATAATTACCAACAAGAGAAAAACAAACCTGTGTTATAAGATAATTCACTTTTCCGTGCAGTTTTCAGCTATAGTGAAAAGATTTATTGTGAAAACCTAACTTAATACTACTTTTGCAAATGATTTAAAACGAAAATAAAAAAAAATCGAAAAATGTTCATAGTTGCAGACTTAGTCTCTTTAATATTCATATCTGGGTATGGTTCGGCTATTTCTTCTGCTTAAGAAGGGAAATCAGGTTCTATCTATTTGGTAAAGAGTTAATAAGTTGTTTGAGCCGCGCAAACGTGCATGCATTTCATGAAAATCCCAACCGTAACGCTCAGAGTTACCCCCTTTATTAGCATTGCTTCGAAGAGCCAACGGATTGATACGCATTTGTTTATATACATGTTCCAAGCCCCATTGGTATAATATAGCTTTTGGGCCACTGTAAAGGCGGCAACTTTAATAATCATACCTGGGCATGGTTCAGCTATTCCATCTGCTCAAGAAGGGAAATCAGGTTCTATCTTTTTGATAAAGAGTTAATATGTTGTTTGAGCCGCGCTAACGTGCGTGCATTTCATGAATACCCTGACTGTTAAGGTCAGAGTCACCACCCTTTATTAGCATTACTCCTAAGAGCCAACCGTTTAATACGCATTGGTTTATATACACGTTCCATTCAACATTGGTGTAATAGAGCTTTGGGGCCACTGTAAAGGGACAAAGGGTTATATCTAATTGATAAAGAGTTAATCAGTTGTTTGAACCGTGCAATGCATGCATTTTATGAAAATCCTGACCGTATGATACATGCACACTGAACTCACATTTAGTTACCTTTAAAGCGCATATCACAAAATGCTTTTGTCATTTGCTGAAATTTTTGAAGCCTTTTCGACAAACAGTGTACAATGTAGATCAAGATCAGAATGCAGTCTGATCTGGATCCGCATTGTTTGCCTCTATACTTATGTTAAGCAATAAATATACATTTTCGGTTGTAGTTTTTTTGAATGCCTTTTAAGGATTAGATCATATGTTTTGTGTCTTTACTGTCTTTACTGAGGTGTTATAGCGCAAGATGATACAGTTACTTTCGAATAAAACCACGCCTCATTTTCAACTTATACCAATGTCTAAGGTAGCTCAATCCGAATTACGCATTCATGAGGTGCCACCTTTACATTGACCCAATAGCCTTATAATATCATCTCAGCCTGAATAGAGTGGTTTGCTGTCCTCATGACGAATACTTCGAGCCTTAGTTAACCACTGAGCGCACAGCGAACGCTCTGGTCAGACTTGGCGGATGCAAAGGCTGATCTAAGTCTTTGCTCAGCGCACATTCATTGTGTTGGTATTGTCGTCTTGTCTTATTTATTTGACAAGAAGTGTGTGCGCAAGGATAGTCACAGGTAGTGAACTCTGATCAGGGACAGTATCTACAGATATACATGTACTGTAAATTCGGAAATTTTGGCGAGAATTTTATTTTCCTGAATTGCGTTGAAAAACATATTTGCGAGCTTAAAAATTCGCAAATACAGTACCGCCAGCCGTCAAAGTCACCAATAAACGGGTCTGTTCGCATTCCGTTCCCATTCATTGGTAGTTCTGCTCTGGTTTACCATGACACATGGTTCTGCTCCATTCAATTCCACTATAGGTAGTTTCACTCCATTCATTCCAATCAGGCCGACATGATAAACAGCATTCAAATACAAAATACAGGAATTAGCGCAATTATTATTGTATAAAACGATAGACTTATAAGAAAGCACTTAATAATATATTTTTTTGAGTAGGACATGATTTACCCATATCAGTGAAGGACTTAGTGATCCATTTTGCGAAGGTTTTGTTTTCATGAATTTTCGCATATACGAAGTTTCGAAAAAAATAAAACACTAGCGAAATTTTCTGGAGTTACAGTATATATTTCTGAAAGTGTGGATTTTGAAAGTCTTGTCAACCTTGTGCGTATGATCTAGCGGTACTCCATATGAAAGTGCTTCTTATATCATTTTCACCAGGCATGGCGAAATAGTTATGAAACAAACATCAAGAGTAATTTGATTTCAACATCAGTAGGCGATACACTTATTCTTTTCATCTTCTGCATCAATATAGAAATTATGTAATTAGAAAAAAACACGGTTGCAACAAAAAAGGTACCATAATGCATCTTCTACATTAGTAATGAGTGGTCCAGTCCTACTACACGCATACAAATACTCATCTTGATTACAACTTGTAACGTGTTAGTAGAGACAACATGGCAGATTGCCACTTTTAGCATATGTGGACACTGATTGCGTATATTATGCTAAGTGTCAATCAATTTAATATTGTTTGAAAATAAAATGACTAATTAGATGTTCTATTTCAAATAGCCAGTTTTGACCAAATGACTATGTTGTTGATTCTTTGTCATTTTTTTCCTAGCATGTGTGGAGATTTTGGAATGTAGTTGATAGTGTATTTTCAGGTTTTGCAATCATTTTGCCGAGGTAGCAAGAGCTGGTGGCTTTACTTTGATTATCTTCTTGCCGTAATGAAGCCAGAATTTTTTATAAATTGATTTACGAAATCTCCTACTGTAATTTTCCTGAAAGTAGAAAAAAATCTATTTTTTTTTATTTTTTATCCGCCGACTCTAAATAATATTTGTTTTGTTGTAAAAAAAAATATTTTTGAGGTTCTATCTGTGTATTTTTGAGAGTGACACTGTTGAAAGTGACTGTCCTATCCAGATTTTTAGGAAAATTATGAAATATTTAAAGATTTAATCAACTGGTCATTTTCAGAGCTTTATATTTTTGCCCCACCCCCCGCCCTAAATCTGAATTTTTATCTGTAAATCAACTTATAAAAGATTCTGGCCTGAGGCAAAGTGTACATGTATGGGTTTCTTCCTCGTGTTGCCTTGGGTTTCCTGGTCATGCTCACTTGTTTTGTTTTCATGCGCAGATCCAGAGGGGGGTAGGGGGTCTGGACCCCCCTGAAAAATCACAAAATTATAGGGTTTCTTAGCAATACTGGTTAGGATCCCCTGAAAAATCACAAAGCTACCAATACAAGCCAGCATTCAATGTTGGGCCATTATTGGGACGCCAGTGATGGACCTCCTCTGACAAAACTCTCTGCATCCGCCAATGGGTTCTGAAGGAAAGCAGAATACTGCTTAAGCCGGTGCTAGGGGGCATGAGAATTGTTGCACTTTCCTTTTCATAAACATAATCGATTAAACTAAGTCGTCTGTTTTCTAATATTGTAGGTTCTCTCTATTTCTGAAGGATCCATTTTTCCAGATTATTTAGTAGTTCCTAGTAGCCAGAAATGAACTATTTCTCGAGTACAGATAATGAGATTGCTATGTTTTGCTATGAAAAAATAAAAGCGCCATTTTGCATGATAAGGAACTGATATGATTGATACAGTTGAAAATCTATATTGGTCGATAATTGCCTTTGTAGACTGAATATAAGTCCAAGCCCGAGAAAACGTCTGTTCGACGACATGCGGGAATTCTTATTATACACCAAACACATATCCCATCAACTTCATAGTTTGCTATCATCGCGAGAAAACCTGACATGGTTGCATTTTACTGTAATAACAAAGGCACAGACCATCCTGCGCATCCGTGCAGCCTGCTCAGTTCTTTTGTTATTTACCCTCTGTAAGTTATAAAACCCCCATTCCACTGGACGGCAATTCCACTACGATTCGAAATTTTGGTCAAAATGACACGAATCGTAACAGAAACGGCAAGAGCGCAGTAGAAGCGCAGTAGAAGCGCAGTAGAAGCGCCAAGGTCGTAGTAGAAGAGTATCGGAATTTCAAATTCTATATAAAAGGATACAAAAGCGCAACGAAAGCGTAGCTCCATCGCCAAGATCATAACAAGGTCGCAGCTACATCGCCATCAGCGTAGACTAAGCGTAGCCAGATCTTCATTGTCGTAGTGGGATCGAAGTAGGATAGTAGAAGCGTAGTCGAAGCGTACAGGAAGTGTCAAGTCCCCAAATCGTGTGGCAGTCTGCGCTTCCGCGGCGATTTGGAATAATTTTAGAGAAAATCCTAGATCGTCATGAGCGTAGCGGAATCGCCGTCCAGTGGAATGGGGGTTAATAGCTTAAAGCTGCATAGTCTGTAACTTTTGATCTTTTAATTTTCGAAATAAAGCTTCTATGTTTCAAGAATACAGTAAAATTCCTCAAATTCAGGTAAACATTTTACCATTTTCGTAAATGTTAACAAATGACGACTATCAAAACAACAGCATTTATGTTAAAAATCAACTGTCTAGAATTATTGGAGGGACGTAAATAATTACCAATAAGAGAAAAACACCTATTTTATAAGATAATTCACTTTTCCATGCAGTTTTCAGCTGTACTGAACATATTTATTGTGAAAACATAACTTAATTCTACTTTTACAAATGATTTGTAAATATTTTTTTTCGAAAAATGTTCATAGTTGCAGACCTAGTCTCTTTAAATAGTATAGTAGCCTGGGCCCAGTTCACTATTTTGGCAATATTTTCTTTCTTATATTAATATTCTAAAAATTAAGAGAATAAAAAGATACCACATCAAAGGTATTGGTAGTCCGTTATTGATTTCGATTAATTTTATGTCATTATTGACCAAGAAACGGAAAAATAAAAAAGAAAGAAATGATCAGACTGGAACCTAGGCTACTAGTATCGTGGCATGCATACACTAATCTAACTAGGCTAAAAAAGAAAATAATTAAGTTTCGGAAAACGGGTCTGAAATTGTTAGGTAGGGTAGGCACACATACTTTCTGTTTAATTATTTTTTTCTGGAAAAAAAATATAATTGTATGCATTTTGAAAGGCATTTGCCTACGATGTAGCAGTCTAAGACAATATCCAAAACTATTGCCCAGGCTATAGTTCACTGACTCATGACATAGCAAAAATAAAACTAGACAATTACTCCGTATATAGGCGGTTGGTCAATAAAGGCACTTACATGTATCACACAGCCGAACAACGGATGTTAAGACCAGCCTGCGTATACGCGCAGTCTCGCTTCTCGTATACAAAACGTATGGGTGTAGATCAAGTCTCCGACCAAAATTCTTACCTCTAACCCTGCTGGAAGCGTCCGCATTTGCGCTGCCTAGAGTTTCTTTTCGAATATGGGATAAGTAGCAAAATCCTATATGTGTTTTCCCCATTATATCAATTGTTTTTTTTTTCAATGAGCACCTCACAGTCAAAATAGACATCTTCATTGTAAAAACTAAGTGATATTTTACACCAAATTTGGTTGGAATTGAACTGTCACTGATATCGGTGAGGGTCTGGATGGGGGGGGGTGGTCTGGTATTCACTATTCATTAAAACTTTAGCCGATTATTCATCTCATTAAAAAGTTTGGGTTACATTTGTATTCATTAAAATTAGACCAATTATTCATTAAAATTATTTAATTAGAGTAAAATGGGCTGCATTATTCATTATTCTTTAAAATCTCATTATTCACTATTAATTATTTTTTCTTCTATTCATTAAAACATAGGATTATTCATAACTTTTAGGATCCCATCATTCACTATTCATTTTTTTGGCTCATTATTCACTATTCATTATACAAAAATGGTCATTATTCACTAATCATTATACCCCATCCAGACCTTCATAGGTTTAACAATTCAAGTACTGTAATGACTTTCTTCTATTTGATTTTATTGATCAGGAGAATAACTAAAATAATAAAAGGAAGAAATGTTTAACATTGGAAAATGCTGTCCTCAACTTAGCGGCATAGGGGAAATACATGTAACAATATTTTCAAATAAGCGTTTGTGTCAGGTAACTCTAGATAACGCCCCTTGGCTGAATAAGTTTTTTTTTTCTCTCCAGTTAGTTGTTTGAGTAGGAAAGAAAATGTAAGTTTACACAGAAAGGGATGGCAGCTGAGCTGAGATGAGCTGTCACCCTTTCGGTATTAGCTTACACGTACATTGAACAGTATTCTTGGAAACGCTGTGCTACATGAACGATTTGAAATTAGTGATCTCTTGTAATGATTAAGTTGTTGTAATTTGAATATTTGATGTGATTGAATCATTTTATAATGAAAGTACATGACAATGCAAGTACATGATAATGCAAGTGCGTGATAATGCAAGTGCGTGATAATGCAAGTACATGATAATGCAAGTGCGTGATACTGCAAGTACATGATAATGCAAGTACATGATAATGCAAGTGCGTGATAATGCAAGTGCGTGATAATGCAAGTACATGATAATGCAAGTGCGTGATAATGCAAGTACATGATAATGCGAGTACATGATAATGCAAGTGCGTGATAATGCAAGTGCGCGATAATGCAAGTACATGATAATACAAGTGCGTGATAATGCAAGTACATGATAATGCAAGTACATGGTGATGCAAGTACATGAAAATGCAATTACATGATAATGCAAGTGCGTGATAATGCAAGTGTGTGATAATGCAAGTACATGATAATGCAAGTGCGTGATAATGCAAGTACATGATAATGAAAGTACATGATAATGCAAGTGCGTGATAATGCAAGTGCGTGATAATGCAAGTACATGATGATACAAGTACATGATAACGCAAGTACATGATGATGCAAGTACATGATAATGCAAGAACATAATGATGCAAGTGCGTGATAATGCACGTGCGTGATATTGCAAGTCTAAGTTACCACCGAAAGGAGTGGCAGCTAGCTGCCACCCCTTTCGGTGGTAACTTACACGTTCTTTTACAATATTCTTGGCAATGTTGTGCTACGATTTCAAATAAGCATAAGCGATCACTGATAGTGACGATGCAGATTTCACTGTGGTCATACTACTACGGCAATTTGGGTTTCGTCACTTACTCCGGTGTTAAGATAACTTTCTCATCGTGTTTAATTTCTTCATTTAGCTTCACATATAAACGCCCAAAAATGCTTGGGTTCGGATTGATTTTTGTTCATAAAATTCGCTGTGTATATTGTAACTATGAAATTATATAAAAACGTTGACGTTTGATGCCTAGGCATGACGTATCAAATTACGGTTTTGTCATCGTGGATAATTCAACTATGACAAAACCGTATAATTATGGCTAAACCGTAATGGACATTTTAATATAACTGTAATAAAAACACATTTGAAATCTGATTTTATCTCCGTTTTGACAAAACAACGCAGATGTTGTTAACTGGAGGATGCAATCTCGAAGCAAACATATTCAAAATTCCTCATTATAGTCAGCCTTTATTTGAAGGTAATTTTTACTATAACACAGGAATAAATGACGAACCCCAAATTGCCGTAGTAGTATGACCACAATGGATTTGCCCGTTGAAAATGATAGCCTCTCTATACCATGTATACACAATGTGTACCTAACAGCTGAAATGAACTCCTCTTGCTACGATTTGAAATTAGCGATCTCTGTTGATGATTTATTTGTTGCAATATGAATATTTGATGAGACGCTAGTAGAATGATTGAATCAATCATTGTTCAAAGGCTATCAAGTATCACTGACTTATTATTTCTTCTATAATCGATGATATTGCCTTACGCCATCAAGGCAGTATTATTATGGCCCACGATATCAATGGTCCGCGACCACGAGAGAAAAGCTGTCCTTGAAGTTCTCGTTCAGATAAGATTCAAACTAACCTGCTCAACTGCAGAAACTAGGTAGAGTAATGAAATTTTGACTGGTGCAAGTTTATTTATACTACTTTACAGATAGCGAATAACAGAGACGCAGATCAGTCTGTGCGGAAACGCAGGCTGATCTTCGCATCTGTTGTTCGCATGCGACAAATCAGATTTTCTCGCGTTGACATGGTCGATGCCAATATTTATTTATGCACTTTTCTCCTTTCCCAAGAAATTGCTCTTCGTGTTGTCAATGCATCATATTAGGACATATCCCGTACACAGGGCATTGTCACTTTGAGTATGATCGGAAGAACATGTCCACCACTGGAGATCAAGCCTGGCCCCGAGGTTATAATTTTTTCATGCTCAACTCAGCTGAACACTGACCTTTACTGTGCGGGGGGTATCTAATAAGCATTGCCTATTGCCTGAACCCCATCTGGATCCGCCACTGCATCTCAGCTGTCGTTGCGAGCCATAAAACGATATGGGCACTACACAAAGAATGGAAGAAATGGATTCGATATCTAACCCAGCTGGACATTTCAGCTTATGTGTTTAAAGGGGCCATTATTCTCTTTTAACGCGCAGTGTGTTCTTTTCAGAGGCGTCTACAATGCCTGTAGATATTCATGTAAGTTTGTTTTTTTCTTATTCGTATGATATTCATGTTAGCTTAAGTTATATACATGTAGTTCACACCGCCCATTCCTGTGCTTCACAACCAATCAATTTGCTCAGAAGTTTAAATTTCTGGCCAACTTAATCACATATTTTGTCAAAATTTGTAATATCTATTAAGTGAAATTTTTAAGTAAAGTAAGTAAGTAAGAAGTCAGAGATCAGGAATCGATACAATCAAGAAGCACACCTGACCCAGAAATCTTCACTGGAAAGTGACAAAACACAATAAAACATCAAACACAAAATAGACAAGAGGTTGGCCCTTTCCTAGCAAGTGATCACAAGGCTGCAATGAACAGACAACACATCCGTTAAGGCCAATGCGCTTGTTCCCACTTAATTTCCTATACGCAGAGGACCATTTATTGAAACAGTGGAATTGGCTTTCAGATGCTGGCCTAAGGGAGATCAATAGAGCTAATGTCTTCCAGGAATCACTGCAAGAGTTTCCATTACTACTGCTGTGTATAGCAGGATTAAAAACACACATACCTTTGTACGCACGCGCGAACTTTTGAACTGTTGTTCTTCGTTTTGATTGGAAGTTCACCATCTGCATAAGTGTATTAAATGCACGTCGAGAGCTTATTTATTTCAATAAGCAAAATGCTGCTTGGAGCAGCTAATATTTAATTTAGAAGAAGAAAACATGCCAATCAGTTTCATGTACAAGCTTACCATAAAACCTGTTTCTTGGGGCTGTGATTATGGTAACAATGGCATTTTACTAAAGAAAACATTGCGGCGTCATGGGGTTAAGTCCATAACGACGTTACACATGTATTGCACTGTTGTAAACAAGTAAATGTACAAACTTGTGGGGTAGCGAAAATGTACACATTTAATTCATTTGAAAGCGCATGTTATTTTTTATAAAAGTAAGAAATAGGGCAAAGATCAGGAATCGATACAATCAAGTACCACACCTGACCCAGGATACAAAACAGCCATACATGTATCTGGTCGAAGTATTGAATTAAGGATAAAATCAAAATTATTATTTGTGAAATATAGAGCTACTATTGTCAAATTACAACATTGTTAGAAATCACATGGCACGGCTCTTATCTTTGTAACTGAACTTAAGCTTAAGTGCATTTTTGTGAATTTTAGGTGTACCATATTTATCTTAAAATGATAGTAAAGTCCTGCACTTATGGTGCACGCGGTCGGTGAACGCTATGTGCACAAGGGTGTAACCTTAAGAACAGATATTTAGAGAGAACAGCATGGGCATCTGGCCAGTCTGACCAGAGCCATCGCATTGCTTTCCATGGACAGATTTGAATCAAATACATATCTAAATGTATCTCCATGCGGTCAGTTAAGATCAGAATGTACGCATGCCCAGGTTGTTCTGAGACTTCGCTGGCAGTGGCGGATCCAGAGGGGGTGCAGGGGTTCACTCAAACCCCCTCCCCGCCCCCTTTTTTTAAATTCCTATAAAAATGAAATAATGTAGTCTCATTGAGGCCAAATTATTTCCTTTTCAAAGGATAGTTAAGAAGAATAAGGTAAAATCAGCAAGGCGAACCCTACACCTTTATATATATGAACCCCATTTCCAGAAATGCTGGACCCGCCTCTGCCTGGGTATTTTTTGTATTGTCTGCAGCCTATTTCTTAATATTTACAGTAACTGGTGACGAAAACTCATTTTCTTCTTCTCTGTTTTGCTGATTATCTTCCGAACAGACCTCTAGATAAGAGTATGTAATTAAAAAACATCTTTCTTAATCATCATTCAAAACATATGTTATGGGTGCTCAAAAGAACCGTCTCGGTGAGACGGTTCTTTTTAGCACCCAAAACAAATGTTAAAACTGACGGATTAGAAAGTATTACCAATTTCACGCACACAAATTATGATTATCCGGACGAATGTCCGAGACCTCTACATATATTACATTTTTGGATACACAGACAAACAGGATTGATTGAGATCGATTCCTACAAATAAATTCCTTAATTTCACAAACAAAAAAGACAATGATGCATCCAAGTTGACGAAGCGCTTGTCAGGCAATTGATCAGTGCAAACAACAAGGCTTTAGAGCACAGAGATTAATTTCCAAATTATCAACTTCTCTATTGAGAAGACGACGAAATTTCCCACAATTGATAGACATTCAGTAAACATAATATGAGCAGTGTCCACAACGCAAATTTTTATACTGACAATAGGATCAGCTTATCTTGTACAAAGTGTGACTTATAAAGACCCTTGCTGACTTGCAATATTTTAAGTAGTACAGCTAAGACGAATCTTGTAAATATGAAGTCCTTGGGACTAAAGGTTTTGTTTCCACTAGCATAACACACGAGCTATTTAGGCGCGATTTCGATTATTTTTGAACAAGCCATCCATTGCATAAGCGGTGCATTGTAACTTTTTGACTGGCATCTTGGACTTGATTTATTTGCACTTTGCTTAAAATATCCAAAGAGTGCAACTTAGCAATGATCGAGGAATGGTCAGCATCTCGGATGGTGAAACTGTTTAGAGAAGTTGGCGGAGGTGTTCCTGTATACTTTTCAACGGAGAAGTTTTTCGATAAATGATGTAGTAGAAAACAGTTCAAAAAAACATTACAGCTGGAGTTTCTTTTTAATTGTTTGTGCTTGCTTAAATCGCTAGTTTATCTGTGCCCAGAATTACAACGCCTCCTTAACGTTAAACTGATTAAAATCAAAACAAATTCATTTTTTCTGAAGATCACATTGATATCTTTGACCACAAGTACCGCATCGATCCAGGCAATTTATCTAGTATTTCATATAGCATGTTGAAATGTCAATAATTAACTTAAGTCTTCCTTAACTTTAAGGAGGCATTGTAATTCCGGGCCCTGGAGGTTATCTTGTAGAATATAGATTTTTTTTATTAATTTATTTGTTTTTCATTTATATTTGTTTCTCTTTTTTCTTCTTCTTTATTATTATTATTTTTATGGGGGGATAGCATACCAGACAATGTATCATGACAGTTCATATTGATGACGCGTATTCAAAAAAACTAAGGGCCCAGAAATAAGTCTGATCAAATGCCAGCTGTGTACATTATAGTCCCCATGTCAATGCTCACATGATTGTCCCTGTTCTCTACAAATAGTCAAGCATATGTCAAGGTATAAGGGCCACTGCAGCAAGGTAAACCTAAGCCAACAATCCATATGGGACCCATCTGGGATGCTACATGTAAATATAATATGATCCATGCATTAAATAAATATGATACATGCATTATGAATTAAATGGTTGAAGTTAAGATCAAGCCAGGCGTACTTTATAGACAAGAAAATACGTTTAAATGAATATGTTGATATCATTTTAAGGCACTCTTCTGTGTGAGACCCATCTGGGTAAAGCCACATAAATAGCCCCAATGGGGCCAATATACACGTATGCTTGTTCGCTGGTACAGCATTTCGTTATTTGGAGTGCTTTGACAAAAACTGCATCATGTTTTTAGCTTCTGGTGTGATGCATGTATACTGAAGGACTTTAAAAACGCACCACCTGCTTAAATGCTAATATATGTCGAAAAAGTGATATTTTCATTATGTGAAAAATAAAAATGACAAGTTCAGACATTTAGCTTGCATTCAAAAAGAAAATCGAAACGCTGTGGCTTATGATTGCCGTGACGTCGCGATAATTCTGAGACAGCTCAAATTCAAAAAGTCACAGAGTACCCATACCTTCCATCATGAACGAAAAAAAGTTTTCTAACCAATGTTTGTTCTTGAAAGCAAAAGGAACGACAAAATCAAATCATGAAGTTTAAGGCCTCTGGCAACGTTCCTTACGTCTACATGACGTCATTGATTTTTGATGTAATTGGCCGTTTATATCCTAAGGATCAGGAATAATCAAAATCTTTTTTTTTGCCAACAGATACTCCTCAATCAGTTGCATAAGAGACAAAAGTATCGCGACATGCGCGGTCGTCACCCGTTCGTTATTAATGTTTGAAAATTTAAGACTGACGTTAGCAAAGAAACGCTGCGAGAGGGAGTGTAATAAAAATATTATTTCTGAAAACTTTTGTGTTTTTTCCATTTGTTAAGACATCTGGCTACCACCTAAAAGTGTTTGTTTTCAAATCGAATCAAATTCACATTTGTCAGACGACAATTGTTGAAAAGCACTTACGTCAATATTACGTCAGAATGAACAGCATGAGCAAATCGAAATCATAGCAAACCATGGTCCATTTTGCAAGAGGATAAAAATGATAAAGAAAACTTCCTCAAATCAATCATGTGGAAGAGACAGAGAATCTAAAATGGTGCTAGCATAATATTTTCGAAATACCAGCGCACTCGAGAGATATGGCGGGTAGAAATGGGAGGGGGTCTGAAAATTTATGACAATGAAAAGTGATTTAAAAGGTGATTTCAGCACTTTTTCTTAATTAATTTGGTAGGCATGGTGATATCTATTGAACATATCATATGCAGAGTACTAACGAACAACGATAATTGATGAATTTGTTTTAAAAACACAAAAAATGTTTTGTAATAAAATGATTTTGGGGAGATAATTTAGTAGTTACCTGTACAGTTTGGACTAAATGGACCGTAAATAATACAAAACTGAAAGCTCGACAAAGAAATAAATAACTTTGAAGGAATGAAAGTGCCCGATTTAGCATTGGAAAGTAAAGCCGATTCTTACTAGATCCTTTGAATATTACTTTTGCTTTGTTTAAAGGGCATAGCATGTCGAAATGTATTTAAAGTGTCCGAATATTTATGGTATACATATACATGTATATCCAAACTGAAAGCTACCTATATGAGATAATATATTATACATGTACCTGTTATAACTTTTTGCATGCCAGCGGAGAATGTTGTCGTCTGCCAATTACCTTTTGCAAACAGTTTGAACTCAGCTGAAGACCAACAGAATGTCAGCCTTGATCTGGATCCAAACTTTTTAACACTCGGACGGTGGTCCCGGGTGGTGTATTTGTAAAAACTTAATTTTGAAGAAAGTCAGCAGACGAAAATAAAAACATGAACAATTCCCTAGCATGCAAATAGATAAGTACAGGGCGTTTGCAAAAGAATGTGTCATTAAATAACAGTGAGCTTTTTTTCTTATGAAAAAATGCATAAACCTCGCTAATTCTACCTTTAATATTTGCGTACTTTATATTAAACTAGCACAGAATACATAGCAATTTAGGAGGTTGGTTCTTGAGAACTTCATTACTATCATTCATTTCGTATTCTGTAAAAAAGGCATTTTATGAGCTTAGGCCCTGGGTTTTTTTGGCTGCTGAACATCTCCCCCCTTGTGCAAGCCAGCCACTTCCATACAATGTGTAAAATATAATGACACATATACAGGCAAAAGCCTTTGCTGGCACACGGGGGCGGGGGGGTGTGATATTTAAAAAAAATTTTTTCTGATTTCTATATATGTTAATGTAAATCTGATTGTTCTATCCAAAATTTTACATTTTTGAAGCAGTTAATATCGAAAATGGATTCCACTGCCATAAAGTACTCAGATCAGGGTAGCTTCACGGTGAAGAAAGGGACGATTGACAAATTTTTGTTTTTACTGAAAACCATAGGCATTTACCCATAGCAAGTGTCAATGATCCTTTCTCATTTGCTAGCCCAATAATACTTTGGGTTAAAGAATCTACTTCCTATCATACGTTTCGGCCTTGGTTGAAGAAGATTGACAGGGTAATTTATAAAGCGCTGTAACTCAAGATGTTATTTTCAATTACAGACGAACCACTTCTGTAATTAAACCTGAAACAGAAGCCATAAAATCCGCCTTCATTCTAGGTAGCTGCTTGCTATCGGGCTTTAGCCCCCCAAAAGTGCATTCATACTGACTAAGAATTGCATATCAGCCTTTTGATATTTAAAATACACTTTAAAATACCATAATATGAACTATACGGACCTTAAACAGCCTGTGGTATCAAAGAGTCTGGTCATGGGTTTAGTGTCCATACATTCTGTTGGATACTTTCGCCTGAAGCAGCACAGAAAAGTGACGTTGTAGAAGTTCTACGTTGATGCTATGACCAAAACGACAAGGCTTTTCACTTGAATACCTCGCCAGTTGAATGTTAGGATTGTGTATACGGTGTTAATACAATAAAGCCGAGCTTTACATTGATCCCATGTCAAGAAAGCTACATTTTCGCGAAATTGATGAAATTAATCGAAATAAGTTCCTTATTGACGCAAACGGAGCTAAATGAAGCGCAAGGGTCTCCTTAAATAGGAAATTGCATTGCTTTTTCTGACTGTGCTAGATTTGTATCAAGCACAGAATACTAAATCAGAACTTAGACTGGATATGAGCAGTACCAATAGAAAAATGTATTGTCCAATATGTGTTGAGCATATGCTCACACAAAAAAATGAGTAAGGAAAGCAAACTGTAAAAATTATTTTATATGAACCAGTAGACTGGCTCCAGTCCTTAAAACAATTTTCATAAATGTGCCATATCATTTACCTGTAGCTAGTCTTACTCTGATGGCTCTGTTTTAAAAACAAAGCCATCAGAGTTAGACTAGCTAAATTAAATGAACCAGCAGATGAGATGTATAGAGGATCTTACTTGAATGATCGTGCTTTATTGAATTCATTAAACAAGTTGAGGAAAAGAGATAAAATTCGAGGCTTGCTGAGCAATTTATCTCTTTTTTCGCGACGATTTTAATAAATCCAATAATACAATAATACAGTAGCACGAATGTTAGATTCTATTTATCACGACATTAAAATTATTTAAATACCGTATTTTTACTTGAAACATCAATAATTTGCCATCTTTCATTGTAATGAACGTCATTACGTTACGTTGCTATATAAGTTCTAGAGATTTATCGATTTTATTGCATGGCGTTATATCACTCCCAGACGCAACTAAATGTGATAATGGAACTTATCGCATATGCGTAAAAATCTCCAATGAACGTTGGGCTAGATGATTAAATATTGGCCGATGATTAAATATGTGTGCAGACATGCCTTAACTACCAAACTCACATTGGCTGGTCCATATGCTCGTCAATGTCTGTATCGTTTCGAAACGAGGCGTATCCGTGGTTTCAGCAATTGACGTTATAGTGCCACACAAATGAACACGTTTGATACATGACCGTGTGGGTCAACGCTAACCGGAACATTAAACGCATGTGCAAAAAAAATTTCATCATAGCTTTCATGTTTAATGGTCCTTCTCTCTTGAACAAAACGAACATACATGTAGTAGAGAGTGGAACTGAAGGCCAAACTGTTGCCTTCACCCTGATGTACTAAGAAATCTTATTAAAATAAGACGGCTGCTTATTTGGGTTAGTTCCACTTGATTCAGAGGATCTCAGACAGTCTCCTATTCAATCTGGTCAAATTTTGAGAGCCTGTGGCTAGGATTGCATTATTGTGCATACAGTTGACAACTGTATTTTTGCACTGTATATATACCCCCTGACATTCAGTGCACCCGACAAAATAAATACATTAGGAAAATATGGCATACTTATTCCAGAACCATACGGTTATGGGGATGGAGGTATGTTTTGTGACCATTTCTTTTGGCAGGACAGGTATTCATCTAAATACATGACAATAAACAGGTCAATCTCGCTATCTCAAAATTGTTATTTATTTTTATTAATGTTTGCAGCATGAAACACAATACGAATATTTCATTGATTTTGGTAAATACAATGTAGTATATGTCCATAACTTTTGACTATTACCTGTAAAACATAAACATATTCTATTTATAGTTCAATCAGACTGACTGACTCGCTGAGATGTATCATAAATACATACTGTATACATACCATTGTAAATGGTATTAAACTACAGGTTTGTACCAAATTAGTGACTAATGTGTTTTTATAATGGTTTGTTTTTGAGCATTTTGACAGCCTTCCCACCTTTGACCAAGCATGCCATTTTTATATGAAGTGTGTAATGTAAATCTACAACTGTATGCAAAAAGATTAACTTGGTGGTCGAGTTGGGGGGGGGGGGGGGCTCAAAATACTTTTTTTTCTGTTTCCCTAAATGTTAAATAGCAGAAACAGAGTTTTAAACCAACAGTTTTTAATCTGTACTTGTCCAATGCGAAACGCTTTTTGTGGATATTTCCAGGGCTGAACCAAAACCTTTTACCACAGAAAAAAAACATTCTTTGAAACTTTCTCTGGCCATTTTATGAGCAATCCTACATTAAGGTTGTTCGAGAATAAGTAAGAACGTTTAACTCAAATCAGTCATAATTGTTTTAAAACTGGGTGAAATTCTATGCAGTCAAGTGCAGGGGATTCAAACACTGCTGTTATAAAAGCATTTGTTTCATGTGTATTGTAATTTCGTCACTCGCCAAATGCAAAAAAAAAAATCGTATCATTACCATTTTTCTCGGTGTGCATGACCAGCTTATGACCAATGCAACTCTCTTAGTTTATAACCTACATGTAACTGTGGTACCAACAAGTAAGTTGTGGTTTAAAAACAGAGTACATCTACTGTCCTGCCAGCCAAGAGTGACAGTGACGTCTGTTTGTTTACAAAGATATCACAGACTTAGAATCGATAGATCACTTGTGTATTAATCCTATCCGCAAGATAGGATTAATACACAAGTAATCTATCGATTTGCGTTAGCTCAAGTGAAGTGTACACGTCAGTGTTTTACTTAGCAATTGTAAACAAAGTATTACGTCACTGTCACTCTTGGTTGGCACGATAGTAATACGTGTGTTCGTACTAAAATAAACGTAGTAAGCTAAGTAATTAGCCTTCACTTCCTCATGGAGGTGATTTCCATAACAGCATACGTGGAATTAACTAACACATTATATAGTGTTGCTCAAATGTATAGTGCCAAAAATACCGCCACGTATATCCTGCTGCATTCATGTGCAGTCTGATTTATGTTCACATCAATAGTTTATTTCTTGTCTGTCCGTATACAATGTATCTAAGGTCATTTGCAATGACAGATTAGAGCAACAACAGGAAATTGCGACGCGAGAAGTATGTGTATTATAATATGATTGTATCTGTGTCTCTTGGCAACAATGCCACGGTCAGACAGTACACCATCGGTGTGCTACTGTCAACATGTACTTTGCCTTGTTGACCAAGCGACCCAAATTGTCTAGCAAATTTCTTATGAAGGACATCACATTGTTGCGTTGCCGCCAGCAGTTTCATGTTGTATTAAAAGCCCACGGGAGGCGAGTGGCTATCTACATTTGAGCCTCGACGCGAGAAAACCTGTCTTCGGAGCTTTGCAAACAACACAGTCTGGTCAGCGCCTTTGTTATTCGCATTTTGGAAGTATCATATCTAAACTTGCTACAAGTGAAATTTCAATTTTCTAGATAGTCTCTGTAGCTGAGGAGACTGGTTTGAATCTCGCTTAGCCGGAAACCACGAAGACAGGTTTTCTCGCGACGGGGCCCATTTTATGTGAGGCAGTGTACTTGGGTGCAGCTTATCAACTGTCAGATTATATTACACCAGACTGATACGTAGTATGGTCACATAACTGATTTTGTTGGTTGGTTTGATGCTTCACGTCCCAGTCAACAGCTATGGTCATGTCGGGACGGTCAGTTCTCCTAACCACACTTTTTTTCCTGGGCAAGCTATCCAGTACCGTTTGGTTGATATTGGATTTAAAGCTGCATAGTCTGCAACTGTGAACATTTTTCGAAATTTTTTATTTTCTTTTTAAATCATTTGTAAAAGTAGAATTAAGTTATGTTTTCACAATAAATCTGTTCACTATAGCTGAAAACTGCACGGAAAAGTGAATTATCTTATAAAACAGGTGTGTTTTTCTCTTGTTGGTAATTATTTGCGTCCCTCCAATAATTATAGACAGGTAATTTTAACATAAATGCTGTTGTTTTGATACTGATAATTTGTTAAGATTTACGAAATTGGTAAAATGTATACTTGAATTTTAGTTTTTTTTACTGTGTTCTTGAAAAATAGAAACATTAGTTCTAAAATCAAAAGATCAAAAGTTACAGGCTATGCAGCTTTAAGAGAATTGAAGACTATTTTTGTTTGTTATATCAGCTTCTGTCTTTAACTAATATACTTATTAGGTGTGTCGGAAAATATAATATCTTTTTTTTCATAAAAAAAAACGATAAAAAAATAATACCTTAGACCTCGGACCCTGTAATGTTATTTTGGGTCCGAGCTTAGCCTCATGAACATGGAGATGTCACCATAAAATGGAATCCAAGACAATTATGATACGTCTGATTTCCGTGTTGCACCCCCTACATGTACGTGTACCATTAGATTAATGAAACTAATATATCGTTATTAACGAGACAAATTATACTAATAACCTGTAATATGAGGCGTACTCCTGTATTAGTACACTTTGATAAAGTTTTTGCTCTTTTTGTTCATCCTAGCCTGAGGAATCTTTCATCGTTGCACTCAAGTTAACTGTCAAAAGGTGAACACACCATATATGGGCACCACAGTTTCTAGATTTTGCTTTACCACAGTCGTATATTTCAAAATTATGTAATGGTTATACCATGGGTTGTCCGCCTGTACGTGGAGATAATCCACGAGCTTTAGCGAGTGGATTATCTTACGTACAGGTGGACAAACATGGTATAACTATTTTATACCACCTATATCAGTGTAGACCTCGCAAATCAAGTGATTTTTCATGCTAAAGTTGGCAAAGGTGGTATAAATATTTAAAACGCACGAGTCCAAAAATTACAATCTTTCCTTCAATTTAAGCACTACCTTAGTAAAGTATTATTGATACTTCATCAGAATATTTAGGCTAAAAAACTATAGGTTTTTAAATCATTGAATTTCTTAAACCCGATTTAATGAAAACAGATCAAATGCGACGCTTGTCGAGTTTTTTTTATCTTTTTTTACAACGATACAATGAAGTTTGATAAATTCAGTGCAATACAGAAGCATAAATGTTAGAATCTATTTATCTTGTAACACTAAATGTTAGTGATTTAGCGCAACTTCGGATGGGGCTGCAAATGTTTTTGTAAAGCTCTAGCTTAGCAACCTTTTTGCTGGTGGCCTTTTTAACACCCCACCTTTTCGGTGTATATCTAGATGACACATGTTTCATGGTCTTTCTTTTGAATAACAAATCACATGTGATTTTGTGACATGTATTATTGATTATTTTGCATATCGTCATTTATATATAAATGACAATTTCACTCAATCTTTGTTGTTGTCACAAGCTTGATCTTCTTGTTTATCTGCTGGAGAATATGTCGCAAATTGAGATTATTGTAGATGAACATATTTGGGACATTTCGAAAGGACTCTTTTCATTCCGAACTTACGGTATTGATTCTGTAGTTTGGTACGCTGTGTTTCAATTTCTATTTCAGCGCGAGCAAAATCATGAATACCCACCCCCTCCCCTTATAACTACCTTGTAATATGTGTGTGTATGTGCACGTGTGCATGTATATAGATGTGCGGTATGTAGGTGTATATATGTATGTGTGTGTGTATATGTGAGTGCGTGTATGTGCATAAATGTGCATTCATTTTTGTTTAGACTGTTTTTTCTTTTATGTGGGCCTTTTTAACACCCCACTTTTTCGGTGTATGTCTGGATGACATACGTTTCATGGTCATTCTTTTGAATAGCAAATCCCATGTAATTTTGTGACATGTATTATTGATTATTTTGCATATCGTCATTTATATATAAATGACAATTTCACTCAATCGTTGTTGTTGTCATGTCGCAAATGTAAATGGTTTAAAAAATTGCCTTACAAGTGCTATAGGTGTCCTTTCATAACGTAAACAAAATATGTAATTCAGTAGTGGTTTATCGATTCGTTTGCATTGCGTTCGCGACGTCATATGATAGAATCTTGAAAATTGAAAAAAATGCACATTGATATTCCTTATCCCCTTCTTTATAATACATTGAGACAACGTCTTAAGGTCAGTCATGGCCATCGACCCGACACGTACATATTGTAATTAACATTTTCGCGACAGGATCAGTCTGGTTTTGGACTTGAATCTGACAACGTGGGCGTTTAATAAAAAAAGTCGAAGATAATAACGTTTTCTCCAAGATTAATTCAGTCTCTGACTACTGTAGGGTAACGCCAGGCATCTTCGGACATCGGGTAATTTCGGACATGTATTTACAATCAGTGGAAATCCAGATGAGACGGCTCCTTAATATGAGCCGTCTCATCAGGATTTCACTGTTTGCCTAGTTAATTTATTTTTTCATTTCCAATAATTAAGTTATAAAACAAACAACGTCGCTGTCCAAATTTACATGATGTCCGAAGTTACTTGACTTTACCCAAGTATTGTTGAGAACATTTCTGTGCGGCATATTGATCGCTATGCAGCTTTGGAGATTCATGATCCGAAGTTACCCAGCTTATAAGCATTGTTTTTATTTATTTATTTATTTATTTATTTACATGTATTTATTTATTTATTTATTTATACAATAATTAAAGAAGTGTACACTTTGAAAGCATTTGATGCATTTCTATTGAATTAACCTACTAACATATGTTATCAAAGAGAAATCAAACAAAAAAAGTAATTTTCTATTGAAGATAAGAGTGTATCACCAATAACTACATGGCATCATTGCTAAAAAGGTAATCCATTTTTGTTGAACATAATTTTGCTACGACATTGAAATTTATTACCTATCGCAATCTACAAGAAAGCTTCTTTTAACCGCCCTTACTGACATATCCAGCAAAGCTAGAGCTCTAAATTTTAGTCTGAGCCTTCATCTGTATCCATACTTTCTGTTTGCGTACAATCCCATATATATATATATATATATATATATATATATATATATATATATATATATATATATATATATATATATATACAGAGGGATATAGTGAATCAACTGAGCCGATAGATGCTGTAAATATTTTGCCTCTAGCGAGATTCGAACCCACGACCTCGGCAACAAGGCCTAGCACTACACCAGACATTGACGCTACCAACTGCGCCACGGAGACATCCCCAAAAAAGGATGTTCAGGAAGCGCTGATATTGACGACGCCTGATGCAGTACATGTCGTATATCGGTTCCTTTTCAATGCATGGCATCTATTTCGTTCGCAAGTGAAAGCCTGATGGATCCAAGGATACAAGTGAAATTAGATAAATATCAGAAGTGCGGAAATATAATTTCACAAACATCATTGCTTTCGAGCTACACAGGATCAGAAACTGATGCAGATTCAGACAGTAGATAAATACAGAGGGATATAGTGAATCAACTGAGCCGATAGATGCTGTAAATATTTTGCCTCTAGCGAGATTAGAACCCACGACCTCGGCAACACCGCCTAGCACAACACCAGACATTGACGCTACCAACTGAGCCACGGAGACATCCCCAAAAAGGATGTTCAGGAAGCGCTGATATTGACGACGCCTGATGCAGTACATGTCGTATATCGGTTCCTTTTCAATGCATGGCATCTATTTCGTTCGCAAGTGAAAGCCTGATGGATCCAAGGATACAAGTGAAATTAGATAAATATCAGAAGTGCGGAAATATAATTTCACAAACATCATTGCTTTCGAGCTACACAGGATCAGAAACTGATGCAGATTCAGACAGATGATAAATACAGAGGGATATAGTGAATCAACTGAGCCGATAGATGCTGTAAATATTTTGCCTCTAGCGAGATTCGAACCCACGACTTCGGCAACACCGCCTAGCACTACACCAGACATTGACGCTACCAACTGCGCCACGGAGACATCCCCAAAAAAGGATGTTCAGGAAGCGCTGTTATTGACGACGCCTGATGCAGTACATGTCGTATATCGGTTCCTTTTCAATGCATGGCATCTATTTCGTTCGCAAGTGAAAGCCAGATGGATCCAAGGATACAAGTGAAATTAGATAAATATCAGAAGTGCGGAAATATAATTTCACAAACATCATTGCTTTCGAGCTACACAGGATCAGAAACTGATGCAGATTCAGACAGTAGATAAATACAGAGGGATATAGTGAATCAACTGAGCCGATAGATGCTGTAAATATTTTGCCTCTAGCGAGATTCGAACCCACGACCTCGGCAACACCGCCTAGCACTACACCAGACATTGACGCTACCAACTGCGCCACCGAGACATCCTCAAAAACGGATGTTCAGGAAGCGCTGATATTGACGACGCCTGATGCAGTACATGTCGTATATCGGTTCCTTTCAATGTATGGCATCTATTTCGTTCGCAAGTGAAAGCCTGATGGATCCAAGGATACAAGTGAAATTAGATAAATATCAGAAGTGCGGAAATATAATTTCACAAACATCATTGCTTTCGAGCTACACAGGATCAGAAACTGATGCAGATTAGGACAGTAGATAAATACAGAGGGATATAGTTAATCAACTGAGCCGATAGATGCTGTAAATATTTTGCCTCTAGCGAGATTCGAACCCACGACCTCGGCAACACCGCCTAGCACTACACCAGACATTGACGCTACCAACTGCGCCACGGAGACATCCCCAAAACAGGATGTTCAGGAAGCGCTGATATTGACGACGCCTGATGCAGTACATGTCGTATATCGGTTCCTTTTCAATGCATGGCATCTATTTCGTTCGCAAGTGAAAGTCTGATGGATCCAAGGATACAAGTTAAATTAGATAAATATCAGAAGTGGGGAAATATAATTTCACAAACATCATTGCTTTCGAGCTACACAGGATCAGAAACTGATGCAGATTCAGACAGTAGATAAATACAAAGGGATATAGTGAATCAACTGAGCCGATAGATGCTGTAAATATTTTGCCTCTAGCGAGATTCGAACCCACGACCTCGACAACACCGCCTAGCATTACACCAGACATTGACGCTACCAACTGCGCCACGGAGACATCCCCAAAAAAGGATGTTCAGGAAGCGCTGATATTGACGACGCCTGATGCAGTACATGTCGTATATCGGTTCCTTTTCAATGCATGGCATCTATTTCGTTCGCAAGTGAAAGTCTGATGGATCCAAGGATACAAGTGAAATTAGATAAATATCAGAAGTGCGGAAATATAATTTCACAAACATCATTGCTTTCGAGCTACACAGGATCAGAAACTGATGCAGATTCAGACAGTAGATAAATACAGAGGGATATAGTGAATCAACTGAGCCGATAGATGCTGTAAATATTTTGCCTCTAGCGAGATTCGAACCCACGACCTCGGCAACACCGCCTAGCACTACACCAGACATTGACGCTACCAACTGCGCCACGGAGACATCCCCAAAACAGGATGTTCAGGAAGCGCTGATATTGACGACGCCTGATGCAGTCCATGTCGTATATCGGTTCCTTTTCAATGCATGGCATCTATTTTGTTCGCAAGTGAAAGTCTGATGGATCCAAGGATACAAGTGAAATTAGATAAATATCAGAAGTGGGGAAATATAATTTCACAAACATCATTGCTTTCGAGCTACACAGGATCAGAAACTGATGCAGATTCAGACAGTAGATAAATACAGAGGGATATAGTGAATCAACTGAGCCGATAGATGCTGTAAATATTTTGCCTCTAGCGAGATTCGAACCCACGACTTCGGCAACACCGCCTAGCACTACACCAGACATTGACGCTACCAACTGCGCCACGGAGACATCCCCAAAAAAGGATGTTCAGGAAGCGCTGATATTGACGACGCCTGATGCAGTACATGTCGTATATCGGTTCCTTTTCAATGCATGGCATCTATTTCGTTCGCAAGTGAAAGCCTGATGGATCCAAGGATACAAGTGAAATTAGATAAATATCAGAAGTGCGGAAATATAATTTCACAAACATCATTGCTTTCGAGCTACACAGGATCAGAAACTGATGCAGATTCAGACAGTAGATAAATACAGAGGGATATAGTGAATCAACTGAGCCGATAGATGCTGTAAATATTTTGCCTCTAGCGAGATTCGAACCCACGACCTCGGCAACACCGCCTAGCACTACACCAGACATTGACGCTACCAACTGCGCCACGGAGACATCCGCAAAAAAGGATGTTCAGGAAGCGCTGATATTGACGACGCCTGATGCAGTACATGTTGTCTATCGGTTCCTTTTCGATGCATGGCATTTATTTCGTTCGCAAGTGAAAGCCTGATGGATCCAAGGATACAAGTGAAATTAGATAAATATCAGAAGTGCGGAAATATAACTTCACAAACATCATTGCTTTCGAGCTACACAGGATCAGAAACTGATGCAGATTCAGACAGTAGATAAATACAGAGGGATATAGTGAATCAACTGAGCCGATAGATGCTGTAAATATTTTGCCTCTAGCGAGATTCGAACCCACGACCTCGGCAACACCGCCTAGCACTACACCAGACATTGACGCTACCAACAGCGCCAAGGAGACATACCCAAAAAAGGATGTTCATGAAGCGCTGATATTGACGACGCCTGATGCAGTACATGTCGTATATCGGTTCCTTTTCAATGCATGGCATCTATTTCGTTCGCAAGTGAAAGCCTGATGGATCCAAGGATACAAGTGAAATTAGATAAATATCAGAAGTGCGGAAATATAATTTCACAAACATCATTGCTTTCGAGCTACACAGGATCAGAAACTGATGCAGATTCAGACAGTAGATAAATACAGAGGGATATAGTGAATCAACTGAGTCGAAAGATGCTGTAAATATTTTGCCTTTAGCGAGATTCGAACCCACGACCTCGGCAACACCGCCTAGCACTACACTAGACATTGACGCTACCAACTGCGCCACGGATATATATATATATCTGAAAGGTCCTTTTTAACGGTTTTGTCTTTCTCTCAATATTTATTTAATATTGCATGTGCACGAAGCTCAATGAGATAATGATAGTGTAGACATGCAACTATTCATGCATCGATGAACAAACGTTGCTTGTTTCAGTACAATACATCATATTTATGGCTGTCTCAGCTTTATCAACAAATCCTTACAATAGGTTCAGCGAAAAAAAGGAGAAGAAATTAATAATGAAAAAGGAAAAATGCAAGTCAGTATAACCAGGAAGTGCTACACGTACCATGTAGACTTACAGCTGTACTTTACAAAAGCGGGCGTGTATTTTGCCTATATTTTATGCTGTGGTTTTGCTTGATCCTAGTAGCCGATAAGGCGTGTGTCTACAGGGTACATGTACCATGTAGGCTTACAGCAGCGCTTTTAAAAGTGGGTGTGTATTGTCTCAATATTTCATGCTTGGCTTGTCTCGATTCTAGTAGCTGATGAGGCGTGTGTCTACAAGGTACTATGTAGACCTACAGCAGTACTTTACAAAAGTGGGCATGTATATTCTCTATATTTTATGCTGTGGTTTTACTAGATTCTAGTAGCTGATAAGGCGTGTGTCTACAAGGTACCATGTAGACTTACAGCAGCGCTTTACAAAAGTTGGCGTGTATTTTCTCTATATTTTATGCTGTGGTTTTCCTAGATTCTAGTAGCTGATAAGGCGTGTGTCTACAATGTACCGTGTAGACTTACAGCATCACTTTACAATTTGGGCGAATATTTTCTCTATATTTTATGCTCTGGTTTTTACTCGATTTTAGTAGCTTATAGGTGTGTAAATACATGTACAAGGTACCATGTAGACTTACAGCAGTACTTTAAAAGTGGGCGTGTATTTTCTCTATATTTTATGCTGTGGTTTTACTAGATTCTAGTAGCTGATAAGGTGTGTGTCTACAAGGTACCATGTAGACCTACAACAGCACTATTATAAAAGTGGACGTGTATTTTCTCTATATTTTATGCTGTGGTTTTACTAGATTCTAGTAGCTGATAAGGTGTGTGTCTACAAGGTACCATGTAGACCTACAGCAGCACTATTATAAAAGTGGACGTGTATTCTCTCTATATTTTATGCTGTGGTTTTACTAGATTCTAGTAGCTGATAAGGCGTGTGTCTACAAGGTACCATGTAGTGATCGGTTTCACCTAAAGGGTACAAGAACGGGATGCTTCTATGCATTAAACGATAAAAAAGTAAAAATTCCAGCATATCACAGCATTTGTGTAAACGTATGCAAACTTAAAACAAATATTTTGATCAGGTTATTTTGTTTTAATATATGTTTTAAATTAAAGGGTCATTGACACCTGCTGTTGGTAAATGCCTATGGTTTTCAGTAAAACTTAAAGTGAAAATTTCCGAATTTACAGTACCTAGATCCTTCTAATCATCCTCTTTGAGAAGACCCGTTACTAGTCAATCTTAATGTATCCATACTTACACAGCTTTTCGACTATTTAACTATATTAAGGATGCAAACAGTAGGTAATTTTGTATTGGCATGTTTCCGTGATGCTCGCGACGAATATCAAATGGAGATTGACACTGTGGAACATTTAAATCATTCTGAGACGTGTCGGATTCATTCAGAAATAGATGAACTACCATTCGGTAGACAATAAAAGTAAAATAATATTCTTTTCCAGTGAATTAAAGCTATTTTCAGTCATAAAACAAAATGTTCACAGACACAAGACGCTTTGAATTATGCCCAATTCAGAATGAAAGTTACTATTTACTATCTAATGTAAATTATGGCTAGCGGAGGTGTTGTATTAGTCTACCTTTATACTATACAGTAAAACCTGTGTAAAACGGCCACTCTCAAAAAGACCAAAAATTGGTTTTCAAGACCATTAACGCTTAATGCAGGTCAAAAGTATTGCAGAATGCTCCAAGGGGAGCTTTCTGCAATACTTTCGACCTTCATTAAGCTACCATTAGTCATTCAATGAAGATCTTTGTTTTGTCTATCTTTGAGTGGCCGTTTTACGCAGGTTTTACTATAAGTTTTAAACAGTTTTCGCTGGTTACAGTTTAACATATTTTGCTTTTTCTTTTGAAAAACATAATGTGTGGGGTTATCAAATGGCTACCCACAGCCAATGTGTTCAGCAGAAGATAAAACGTAAATCGTGGGTTCGTGGGTTAGTGCCTTGTCTTTGACTGGGCTCACCGTGGCTCAACAAGAGGGTTTTGTTAGCTCTGACCGTCTGTGAGCTAACAGTATTTTTACTTTGCTTCATGCTAGCAATACTATGCTGATCTGATCTGATTGTTTCCCTCGGACTACAGGAGTTGTATAAGATAAGAAACCTTCTAGCGAGCTGAACAGTTTTGTGTTTTAAAAAAGCAGGATCTTGGGGGAGGATTTGGCCAGTACGGCCAAACAAAAAAAAAGTGTGTTTCGTGTAACGGGTCTGAAAATTTAGGCAGGGTAGGCACACATATTTTTCTTAATAATTGTTTTTCTGAAAAATAATTTTATGCATTGTGAAATGCATTTCGACTTTCAAAATGCATTAAATTATATTTTTGCCAGAAAAGCTGAAAACAATTCTAGTTTTCACCAGTAAATTTAGAAAGGGAACTCAGGTTTTTATTATTATTTAGCCTAAATACATTTAAGTCTCGACTACTGTCCGTTTTAAGGGAATGATTCTTCTGTTGTTTAATGATTATTTGCTATTGCCCTTATTGCGCGAATGGGTGTAGTGTTGGGTCCTTGATTTGGTGTGTACAAGTAGTTCTTAGTGTCGTTACTGGTGTTGAAATCAGCTTGCTGAGATAGGAACATCTGATTGCTTTTCTTTTCATTGTGTTTTGATGTCGTGTGGCTATCAGCATTCAGCGTCTCTTCATCGCTGTGCCGTGAATTGGTCTGTGGTATGCGAGTGTGGCATTTTCTGCTCATACTCACTTTGTTTTCATACAATACACTCTCACACAAAGTTACCAGGCAAGGCTTTGAGAACGCATGTTGAATCGCGAGGCTTACCGAGCTATTCGACATGCGTTATTGAAGCTGAGCCAAGCAAAATTGATACCGCAAGACGCAAGCCTGCTGTTCTATTTATCAGCTTACCCATTGGTTCACTCTTCATACTAGCGATTTTGGCGTAATTATCGATTTGTGTGTCGATTCGGCGTTATTGGCGACCGTGTCCTGACATACCTTACATTTAAAGACACATTCTTTGTCTGGTTCTCGGTCACAGTAGGCCGAACATTTATGAGTCCTACGAGCATGCATCATCATGACCTGATAAAAACACTTGCTGTGAGATAGCTACAACGTTTATCACGTCAGCGTGCAGCAATGCAGTTAATATGAGAGGTAATTAATTTTGCATTAAAGTGATAATTCACACTTTTTTCAAATGCATTTATTATAGAGCTAACAGTATCGTAGGTATAATCATTCATTTAACGTGTGTGAACTCCCTTCAATTAGTCTGTAATTAATTATTTTCAGTAGGCACTGAGATCTGGCCATTTTCAGGTCAATGAACTCCTATCAAGTGGACTGGAAGCACTACGACCTGCTTACACACTACCATACCAGAGTCTTAAATCCTCAATAATAGCAAAAATCCACAATGTTTCAGAGTAATATTTTAAGCAGTATGTACATTGAAGACTATTTTGTCATACATTGGCCGTTGTATGGTAATTATCTCTAAAATTCAACCCTTAAATCACTAATTATTAATATAGCAGACGTTATTTTATAACAACTTTCTTCATTTTGGGTACAATAAGACATAGAAAAATCAACTGAAACTTATTGAAAAACAAAATACTTTTCTTTTGATAGTTGTAACAGTCCAAGTTGCATTATTCTGTCTGTTGTTCATTATTAAAACAGAATATCAATTATCCAATGTTGAAATGATGCAATATATGGAACCGCTAGCAAGGTGATTCCATGAGCCATTTAGCTGACCTGAAATAAAGGTTAATGTGCATCTGTTTATTGCCCATTACTGCAATATGGTAGCCCCCAGACGTTTAGATAAAGGCAATGATTACTGCTGTAATAACCTTGGCAAATGAAGGAATGATCTGTGAAAATTAAATCAACACATAATGAAATATTTATTTTTGTTTTAAGTAAAATGTTCAAAAACATGAACATACCCTTTAAGTCTGAGTATTCGTCTACTGCAATGCTTTGCGTATACGAGCACAGTAAACTGGTGAAGGCCAATGGGACAGAGTATTCTCTTAGAATTAAAAATGACAAAAATAACAAATTAAAATCGATGAATGTAATTGAATATGTCATGAGTGCATTTTATCTCGGAAAACGACCATGAATAATTAATGGAAAAAAAGACTAGTACTATTGTAGTCTCATAGAATTTAGATTACTAAATACTTACTAGAGTGTGTGGATTCACGCTTTCGTGCTGTGGATAACATATATCACGCCAATAGACTGTATTGTCAAAACAACAAAATAACTATGTCAGAATTTAACCTTAAAAATTGTTCAAATACGATAATTCTAATTTATTTAGTTGGGTTTGTATAGGACTAATGGCGGATTCAGTCCTGACCACTGTTTACTCCGATATTGGGAGACTAATAGATTTCATTTTCATGTTTGAACAGAACCGCGTACATATTTAAATATTTGACGCCATATATGATGATGGTTAGTCCATTGCAATTTTCTTGAAAGTTACTACAGCTATTATAAATCGCATGCATATAAGTCCGGACTTGTGTTTTACAACTACGCAACTAGCAGGTTAGCAAAGAGGTAGTTCATGAACTCGAATTTGGAGATATAAACAATTTACAGTAGAATGACAGGAATTTTAATACTGATTGGCAGTTTGGGATGTCTAAAAGAGGTAACGACAATGGACGTGACTTGGAAAATGTAAATTTCTAAATAGTTTTCATCCTTATTTTTAGTACCATATGCTGTAGGTACACATTGGAATCGCCTTTGTGAGGCAATTCCAATGTCTAATGACAACATATGTCTTTTCAATAAATGAGTTTTTCACCATAAGCTTTTTTAAAAACAAATTCTAAACCACTATCGTTTATTCAAAGAAATGATCATGTAGACTTGAGCAGCGTTTCTCGTAGTTTGTCGTGCACCTGGATGACAATGATAGACTGTCTATTTTATGCATCTGGTAGCTTATCTTGAGATGTTTCATGTAAACATATTGCTAAATTGGTAGTTGCGTGGTTGTAAGTATTAAAATGATAACACTTATATATAACGTTGATACGTTGGTTAAAATTAATTGCAAAGGCAAGAATTAGTGTGCATATTTTCAACGACTGTGAATGCCTAACCAATCTATCTGACAATGCTTGGTGCCATCGTTCAATCGGGAAAAGATTCGTTGCAGAACATGTACCACAATCGAAGCCTGTAAGTATTTGTTTGTTGACTGAAACACGCACCGACGCTTACCTCATCGAATACTATATGGCGAATCTGCCCCTCTCCCTATGTATATCTCTCTTTGTTTACATATTCACTATTAATTTTGTTCTTTTTCGGGGTTTCAGCTTTGTTTCAATAGCTTTACATGACTTTTTTTGTTCTTCAGTCTTTGCATATAGATTTTTGCGAGTTTTGTTAGTTTGCATAATTGCACAATAACGCGAGAAAACCTGTCTTCGGGGGTTTGCGAGCAACACAGGCGCAGACCAGCCTGCGTATCCGCGCAGTCTGATCAGCGCCTTTGTTATTCGCTTATCGGAAAGTATTATATCTAGACTTGCCACGAGTGAAATTTCAATTTTCTAGGTAGTCTCTGTAGCTGAGCAGGCTGGTTTGAATACCACTTTATCGGAAACCCCGAAGATAGGTTTTCTTGCGTTGCGGCCCATATGTTCTTGTGCATGATCTTCTTGGCACCATGGATTTGTCAGGTTTATACTTTTGGTTTTATCTGTCTGTCTTTTTGCCTGTTACATGTATGCTGACTGTCTGTGTGACCCCCTGGCCACCCACCCCAGCGCCCGCCCGTCTATCTGTATGACCGTCTGTCTGTGTCGTTCTGAATTTATATACTAGTCTTTGCACCTAGAAGTGTCGCTATAATTGACAAAAACGCGGTACCCAAATGAAAGGACAACGAATGGTGTGTTGTCTGCATAGCTTGTAAAGTGCAGATTTTGGAAAGCTTAAGTTTAATATATTAAATGAGCCGCGACATGAGATTTCCAACAATGTGGTATGTGCGACCAGCAAAGCCTCAGATCAGCCTGCGCATACGCGCAGTCTGATCAGAGCCATTGCTAGTCGCTTGAGTATTCTATGATTGTCAAGCTACTGACTGAACATCAATTGGAGTTTCTAAGCCTAAAAGGAGGCTGCACATGCGCGTATGAGTCTACACTTGTCAAAATACCACATTGTTGGAAATCACATGTCACGGCTGAAATGTTCTGTCTGAATCAGTCCCGTGTGGGAACTGCTTACAAGATTTCAATTAATTAATTTCATCAAAGCCAATTCGATTAATCCATTAAGAAATCGCTTCAATAAAGGCCCGTCTCCGGGCATAACATGCACAGATAGAAACGACAAGGTCTGAGTGAAGAATTTTGGTGCCATGATTCTGTAGACTGATGGCATTAATATTTTTTAGTAGATAGGACACAAAACACTACGCCATATGGTCCGATATATCAGAAAACCGTTGACTAGGACGTTATGCCTCAACTAAAAATTAAAAAAAACCCATAACAAATCTAGGCCAAATACGAAAGCCCATACACAATGAGATTATCATGCAACGACATAGCAACCATCTTAGAATTGGAGGAAACGGGGTGGGCTGAAACCCTTTTTTTTAATTCATCTCACCATTAATTCTAGTGTTGTTAAAACGTCTAACTAGATTAGTTATAAATGTCGCCTACAACTCCTTAAAGTTGCCCTGGTTTACCATGTACATCAAAAAATATCAATTCTCTAGCTATTCGTGGTAGCTAGGTAGACCAGCTGGTGGCTTAATAGTCCTCAAACTACAACCGTCATCTCCTAATGTTTAACCCATTAAAGCCGAGAGGAATTCCCTACTCTTATAAAATGGACCATTCCATTTCCGTTTTAATGGTTGATGGCTGGTATTTTTTTTTTCATTTTTGTTCATTTTAATAGTACATTATATAAACAAACAGTGGAAAATATGTGGCGTCTGATCTGGGCATGTACTGTTTGCCTATGTCCCACAGAATGGACGCTAGGCTGAAATAGGTTAAGGAAACTTGCAAATGTGTTCTTTGAATGTATACGGGGTGAACATACATGTTGAATTAACTGGTTCTATATCTACGTGGTTCAAAGGTTATCTGAGATTTGTATCTGATGTGCTTGTGAAGCACTCATCAAATAAAGATTCTCAAAAAAAAATAAAATAAAAAATGGCATTTTAGTATCGGAACGTCACTGTTTGGTTTGCAAGATGTGTGTAAATGCAAGTAATGGACATAAATGAAGCTTGAATTTGGCTTGCAAAGCGATGTAGCTTGAAAACATATCAGATATACAATGGCCCACTTCGAATCGAACTATAGTTCCTACTATAATAACTATAGCTTGAGTCGCTACTATAGTGACGTCACGAACCTACTAGAGATAAAAGGCGGGTCAGAGCAACGTAACTCTAGTAGCTATCTGGTTCCCCCTCTAGATGAGCTCAAGATCTGTCAGTAGCCTCAAAATGATTTGTATTACAAAATAAATCCCCGCTGTGCTTTATTTGCGGTCCCACTTATTCGTAATATGCACATCCTTTTCGTCTATAATGAAGAATTGAAGAAGGCATATAAGGCTATTTATTCACTTCGGTCCATATTTGTGTTACTTGCTAAATAACTAAAGTTGCAACTGTAGCCGTTCGGGTGTAGACGTGCGCGCGCATATGTCACATCAGAACTTTAGTAGGCTCTATAGTTCGATTCGAAGTGGCCAATGACGTAAAAGTGAAAGGGATCTGGTAAATGCCATTACATGAGATTTTTGAACTTATTACATATGTGCCAAAAGTTAAACCCTTATCAAAACGCACATGCTGACGTACAAAGCTATGCTACATGTCTTTATTTTAGTCAGAGTCTTCTTCTACAGCCATACTTTGTGTATGCGAGCAGCGTAGGCTCGTGCGAGTCTGTGCATATGCGCAGACTCGCCTGAGACTTCTTTGCTTAACAATGGCATACGTGCCAAAATCTGAAAATGTGGCTTATACAACTTGAAGGGCATTAGCATGGTTATCTTGCCCAAGAGAGCATTGCTCTTGTAAAAAGATACAATAAGGCAAAAACATAAAAATACAAATTGAAGCATTGTTTTTGATTTGCTACAAAGTTATTGATGGTCTCATTGGGGTTGATAATGACCTGTTCTATTTTAATAAATGCATTTTTATGCCCAGTTTGATTGATAACGCCAAGGAAACTTTAGTCAACTGCCATATACTATATAAAGCATGGCTTTCGTGAAAGATGATCGCATGCAGACATATCTATAGCCTGGGTTCAGTCCATGTATATGCATTTAGGACTCCATACTGAAATGTCTAACTGCTGCAAAGTCAAATATATGATAGTGTATTACGACCTCATTGGCCGAAATATATGCTGACATTATGTGGAATAATTGCACACATTATGAATCAACTGAATCAGACAAGATCCAAAATGAAGCTGCTAGAATAGCTACTGGTGCAACTAAGTTAGCCTCCTTTGACTCTCTCCACACAGAAATAGGTTGTAAAAAACTGGGATCAAGAAGGAAAACCCCTAAGCTAACCATGTATTATAAAATCGAAAATGAGCTTTGTCCTGATTATCTTGCCTCTCTTGTGCCTGCTACTGTTGGCAGTGCGTCAACATACCCTTTACGTAACTCTTCAGATCTACAAACATTATTTACGAATGCTCGTCTTTACTATACATCTTTCTTGCCTTCTACTGTCCGTGATTGGAATGAGCTTCCAGAGCAAACTCTGAATTCTCCAAACCTTAACATATTCAAAAACAGACTGAAATCCAACTTGATTACACCTACCCAATACTATAGCACAGGTAAAAGACTTGGTCAAAAATATCATGCTAGACTAAGAACTGCATGCAGTCCTCTCCATCAACATCTGCATTCTAAAAATATAGTCCCTATTGTACTTGTCGTGATATAGAAGATACTCATCATTTCTTATTTGTATGTCATCAGTACACATATCTTAGTCGTGATTTAATAAACTCAGAAATTCTGTCAACCTAATCTTAACGTTCTACTATGTGATGATATATCATTAACTTTTGATCAAAAAGGCAGAAATTTAACCAGTACAAAAATTTATAATTAAGTCAAAACGTTTTCCATATACATATTAAAATAAATGCTTCAATAACGAATTGCATTTGTAAATAACATACCTCAATGTTTGCAATAATAGTACTATTCAAAATACGTTTTGTATACACATAGCGATGCTCCAATATTACACTACATTTGCAGAAATAATATCTCAATGTCTTAACAATAGCATATTATCCTAAATACTGGTATATTCACCATTAATTGGTTGGACGACTATTGTGCTAGCTGGGTACATAGAGGCAACGACCATAATCCCCCAAGTAGAATTGATCATCTCCAAACCTCGTGGAGACAACAAGGATAACTGTAATTTGTAAAATATTCATTCTCCTTTTCAAAAGTCAAAACTCAAATTTTGTATTAAACAGCAGTTTTGACATTATAATATATACGGTTAAACATTGTAAATTTCAGTTCGAATTATTGAGTTTTTGCTACATTGTCTATACATTAATATTGTCAATTCAAGTCGTACGTTTATTGTATTTCTATTATTGAATAGCTGAGAAACAGATTTACAAAAGTCAATAGACTTTCTTCTGAATCCTTTTTTTGGATTTGGAAATGATCTGTATGTGAACTTATTGTATTATATGTACATATATTGTTATACAAAAATGAAATAAACGTTTAAACTAACCGGATCAACAATTATTGGGAATCATCTGGTACATGTAGCTGCACGAATTCAGAGTATATAGTTATAAATGGATTAGGAAATCAACAATAAAACTGATACTAAACCAGGAAACGCGTTTTGATGTTGCAGACATGTATTTTTTTTCACTTTTGACCTAACATTCAACATGTTCAATAAAAAAAATACGGCTGATACTTATTCCAAGCGATGACATTTTTCAATTGATGTTTTATTGTATTCAGGAAAATAATTGGGTTTGTATTGGCAATTTTATTTGTTCTTGGGTTACTTTTCTAATTTGCTTTGGGTCAATTTATCTTTAAAGATTGATGATGTATTCTTATTCCATAGGCCCAGATAAGGAAATTTTATCTGCGTAAAAGTTTAATTATTTTCTTACCCATCAATTTAAACATGTGTTTTGGGTGCTCAAAAGAACCGTCTCATTGAGACGGTTCTTTTGAGTACCCACAACATATGTTTTGGATGAGAAATAAAGAAAATAATTTTTCAATACGCACTCTTATCTGGAGGCCTGTTATTCTCGTAATCTGTGGAAGTATATAGATTCAGATAATTCTGATGTTCAACTTAACCCATTTATGCCTAAGGGAATTGCCTGCCCTTATCATTGAATGAATCCATTCCAAATTTTGTTGGGTAGTATTTTACAGTTTCAGTCAAATTTTAAGTCTATTCTGTGAGAAAAAAAAGCGCAAAATCTTTTCAGACGCCACATTTGGCAGCTTCTGATCTGATTCTGCCCTGTATGACGGACATGCGCGGGTCCAGATGGGGGTGTTGGGGGAGACAGGGGGTCCGGACTGATGTGCATAGCTTTTTCAGCATTCTAGCTACGTATTAATGCAACGATGACCACCACGTTATGTAATACTATCAATGGACGGAACAATTATACACCGGAAATTACTTTGCAGCCATGACTTTACGTACTATTAGATTATTTTAGCGTTGCGCAAATAGTGTCAATTACTGGGATGTCATTGAGTCCGAATTATAAACATTTTTGGAGAAATTGTCATTAGGCAATCCTCAACAGAAATGTCTCAAACGAATATGACCAGTCTGAAACATGGCCGCTTATTGCAGTCAAAGTAATGCTTCACCTTCTCTGAAATCGCCGATCAGAATTTAAATATTTTGATAGAAATGACCGTTATCACAACGGCTAGGCGGCAATCGAAAACCTTAATATTATCGACGAATGTAAATCAAAAATCGTTAGAAACATTGTTTTCGATTGCCATTTGTCGCCCGACTGGCGACAAATGTAAATCGAAAACACTGTTTCTGGCGATTTTTGATCCGCGTTCGTCGATTGTTAAGAGCGTTTTGGATTGCCGCCTACCCGGTGTGGTTATGCCGCATAGTATTACATAATTTAAGAAACATTTTTGTACCTGAAACCAACTGTCAGAAACGAGAACAATTTTGCAGAAATTGTTATTAAATAAACTTCTGCTATATAAGCAAACAAGAAGTGTATCTATACAAAGTCATGTTCATAAAACAGTTGACCGAATTTTCAGCCTATGGATATGAATAAAGACACTGTCGAACTCAGATGAGTAATTCCAGTGGCGGTTTATCCAAAGGGGGTTCAGGGGGTCGCACGAACCCCCTCCCTGTCCCCGCTTTTAAATACCCTATGAAAATGAAAAGTGCATGAAACTCATGGCGTTTATCCTTCCATGAACATCCACAATATGAAATTCATTTCTTAATTAAAGGTTTGCTTAAAACAACAACATACTTTCTCATTTTATTAGCAAAAATGAATCTATATATGGAACACATGTAATAGAATAGCTCTCATAGCATATACCATCACCTTCATTATCTAAGAATTGGTTTAGAAGCTTTAGCTTAAGGGATACAATTTCAGAAATCGATCGCTCGTCGGTCTCTATTGAATTAAAACGGAGTAATTAATTTAAAATGAAACAGTGTCTGTGTAAATTCAATGCATTAACTGTGAGTTGTAAGGGTTTAAACAGAAATTGAGTTATAGAATTAATTTGTAATGGTATCTTTTTGCTGAAGCGGGTTCTATAGAAATAATATAATATGGGCTAATGCTACAGCATGAATATTTCAAAACATATATCTTAACTTAGACTGGCCCCCGTCTAACTGATAATTTTATCATGTTACACAAAACAGTAACTTATTACATTTTTTATTCTACATGTAATAGTGTCTACCACTCTGATAGGGCTAGTTACAGCTCAGATGGGAGATTATATCAGAGAAAAGTAGTAACTTAACTTGAACGCAGGACCTGAAAGCCAGGCCAAACTTAATTTTCAATGAGCAGTAATAGAAACACGCAAAAGGGCACAGTACAGATACCTGTGTAGAGAAGTGCTTGAAGTGAACTCTAAAGTCATTAGCTGGTTTACAACTGAATATCACCCATATAGGCGGTGAGCCAATACCCCAAAATTTGGAAGTCGGTACCATCAGACCTGAACAATTCCCCCTATGATTTTCATCTATGGCTATGTAATTAGACTTGAAAAAAAGTTGGGGGACATGTACTGGTGGTAGCTTTGTGGGTAAAAACTGCCTGTTTATTACGTTACCCTTAAAATTTAGAAGACAGCATATTAAATACAAACAAACTGCTTAAATACGTAAAGCATGATTGAGTAAGAATAACGTTACACTTTCTAATTGTTAAGTCTCTTTGCTTTACTTTAAGATATATTTGGCGACCATTTTGATCAACAGCCTGTTACTTACGTTACAATTTGAGACTATCTGGAGACTTTATGACAAAGAAATTTTTCTTGAAATATATCTTGACAGTTTTTCACTCTTCAAAACACATTTAAACTGTCAAAGGGAATGGGAAATATACATTACAATATAAAAACAAAAGTGTCTGACATTAGTTGTGAGCTATAGGGTTTATTACATAATACCCCATTGTTAAGTTGTTATACAAAAAAATCAAATAAACTTCGAATTCTACTGAAGACCCATCAAAACATTTAAATACAAACCATAGCCAATATTTTCACATATTCTAGCTGCCACCTAACTGTATCCAGCAGAAAATATTTTCTGAACTGCTTCCAAAAAGCTTATTTGTGGTAACGTATATAACAGAAATTAATTATTTTGTTCAACAGCCGTTACCTTGGTTCAAACTGAATATCAACTGGAAAATATGCATGGACTAACGCACATATTCCTGTGAAAAGACTCTTTGTGGGACATAATTTCTGAAGAAGTTGGACATAAACAGATCTGCTCAGCTACATCTACCCTAGTATATTGCGGGTAAAAAGGGATATCCATCGATTGCCAAACAGCCTGCAGAGCCAGACAGCAATGACCAGGTAGAAATGGGCAAGCAAAAAAAACATATGTGGACTTTTTTGAGACAAACTGGTGTTGAGAACCAAATAGTTCCATCTTGGAACGTATTCAATATTCGAACAAGAAATAAAACTGAAATGACACAAGATAGACTAGGTTATCTGCCTACAATTAATGCCCTGCCACTGATTGGTCAACGGTCAATGAAATTCTAACCCAGGCAATGAAGATAGTGAGGCAGCTTGACATAAAAGTAGTTTGTGTGTTTGACCAGGCATTATATGCAAAAGTCACTAAAATATTATGGAAAGATGAAAAAAATGCGTACAATAATTTGTGCATATGGGTACATTTCACACGATTTCTAATTTTCTGGCAACAATTGGAAAGAGATTTAAAGACGCGGGGTTGAGGGACGTTGCAGTAGAGTCAGCAGTAATTGCAGAAGGGTCAATAAAAGCTGTGCTGGAAGGCAGACAGTACAACAGGGCAGCCAGACTTCACAAGATTATATATGAAACACTTCAAAGATTGATTTGGAAGGGATTTTATTCTTGGATAGATACAAATCATTCTGAGGACAGTCAGAGGTTGCTAGAAACATATAACAAATTTACAGATCTTCAAAAGACCTTAACAGAAGAACAATTTGAGCATGTTTTCAAAAACGAAAGCTGTACAATAATATTTCAGCTCTTCAATGAATACCAGAACGCACTAGGAAATGATAATGGAGAGCTATAATGTTTCTGGATGAGTTACATAGATATTGTGGAAATACTGCTTGGCCTGATCAGGGCTTCAAGGGAGGGTAACTGGAGGCTCCATCTGGCTATGATTAAAGCAGTGATACCATGGATGTTCGCATATGATAGACTAAACTATGCAAAATACCTGCCAGTATATTATAATCAGATGCTAAACTTACCTGTGGAACATCCAGAAGTATATGAGTATTTGAGGAATGGGGGAATGTCTGTACAATTGGGGGCAGCAAACACATTTGGATGGATACCTGTTGATCAAGCAATTGAAGAAACAGCAAATAAAGACACACAGACAGCAGGAGGCACTAAAGGATTCAGTTTGAACACCGGAGCAGTGAGCAAATACTACCTAACGGCAGAGTATAGAAGTATTTGCCTGCGATATTTGAGGGAAATGGTCCTTGAAAAGCCACCAGGTGTTTCTCATGCAGATTTAGAACTGGCAAGAATAAAGATGAACAAAGCACACAGGCTGTTGTTGACCTACTAGAAACGACGTGGGTGAACCCATTCTCCACGCAATATGACTTAATTTCAATTTCAACTGCATCTGCAGCACCACCTGATGCTAAACATGACCTCATTAATGCAAGAGAGAAATGAGGAAAGGCTTATGATGAATTTCAAAAGTCACGCCTTGAAGAGAATACATATATAAACTATTATGGAAGGCAGCCTAAACTACATCTTAAGACCTTCAGTAGCCTTAAAAATTCAAAAAAGACAAAAGTTCCTGGAAAAGATATCATTCTAAAAGCAGATGGGAGATTGTTTGGAAATATGGTTTTGGTTGCTACAAGTCGCAATCTGGATATGAGGGAAGTATTGAAGCACCCTTTAGGCCCGACGCCTTGGGCATTGTCTAATTGTGATGGCACTCTCAAGAAAGCAAATAAATCAAATCAAGCACGACATATTAAAAGTAGTAGGGTGGCACCAGCTGAATCTATTCCATTGCCGTCAGCTTGCATTATAGATGGTATGAGCTTAGTAAATAAGACAATAGGACATTTAGGGACATTGCGGAGTGCATATTCATGAATGCAACTAAGTCAGGAAATGCCAGTAGCAGAATAGACATTGTGTTTGATGCCTATAAAGACAACTCAATTAAAACAGCAGAGCGTGAGGGTAGAGGAGAAGCTACTGGCTTAGCCCATGGTAATATTGTTGCCAGTCAGAAGATACAACAGTGGAGGAGACTGCTGAGAAGCTCAGCCAGTAAAACTGCTCTCATCAAATTTCTTTGGCAAGCGTGGAGAAATGATCCATATCCAGAGAAGCTGGGCAGCAAACTACTCTACATTACATGTGAGAAAGAGTGTTTCAAATTCACTAAAGATGGCTCCGAGATCGTAGATAAACTTACTACCTCCCAAAAAGAAGCTGACACACACATGTTGCTTCACACCAAACATGCACTCAGTAACTAGAGATCCATGGTTATCATGACAGAAGACACAGATGTGTTTATAATTTGCCTTTCAGTATACCATCAGATAAGTGGCAATATGCATATCCAATATGGAACAAAAAAACAGACTTCGTCACATTGACATTACCAACGTTGGGCAGTCTCTCCGTTGAGAGACTTGTAAAGCTTTACCAGGGCTTCTTGCATTTACAGGCTTTTACAGATAGGAGATGTAGCTTCTAGTCAACTTCCACCTTGTCAAGATACCCTTATGCTTCATGCTACGCGGGCTAATTATCAAGCATGCATATTGGAAAAAGGTGTTTAGAACAAGAAACAGACACCCCAAGCCCAGAAGGACATGGATGGATGATAGAGGATAGCCAAATAGTGATTGACTGGATGCAGGGTTTACCTGCCCCACAAGTTGTGATGGAGCTGATTGCATGTAAATGCAGTAGATGTGCAAAGCCCCTGAATGCCAGTGGGTTGCTAATGAATTGAAATGTTCGCTGGCATGTAAGAATCAGTTTTGTGACAATATGATTGACGACGACTTTGAAGACAGTGTAGACGATACAGCAGATGAAGATACAGTGATTATGACGATGATGAAAATGCATGAAATTACAAAAATGAGTATTCTTTACGCTCAGATGATGTCATCTGATTGTCAAAGCTACCCCGATTTGATGCAATCAGAAGACCTAGCTAAAACTGACTGAATTGTTCAATAATAATTATTATTTGTCATATCAGAATGTCTGAATTTTATGTATGAATATTTGTTTAACATTATGTTATATACGTTACCTAATTGCCACTTGAAGACTGGTCTTCAGTCCAAAGACAGTAATTGATTCATTCTTGTGCTTTAAATAACAGCTTTAAAATGAATGCAAACTTTGCGACATACTTTTAAAGGTAGTTAGTTTGTTTAAAACATAAACAGACACATATATCCATTTACTGCCTAATATGTTTAAAATAAGCTTACATATCTTTTTATTATGATATTTTTTATCGTTTGGCTATAAATTATGTGTAGTATATGCAGCTATACGAGTCATTCGTAATAAAATCACAATACTACAGGGGAAACAGAAGTATAGGCCTATTATTTGCTAATATGTTATATACGTTACCATTAGAATTAGGCATAGGTATTTTAGATTTTATTACAATCTAAGATCATTTTAAGTCTTGCAGTTATGTCCTAACAAATGAAGTTGTATTTGCTACCTCATTTTATCACATCTGCATTAATAAGTGGATTACAGCTAATGAATATCCGTGTTTACAATAACTTTTCGTGTATGGGTAGGGCTCTTTAACAGGCCATAAATCAAAGAGTATTCTAGATACAGTAAATCTAATTGCATATTTGCAAAGCACATTAAATGTACTACCTGATCATTATAAACAAAACTGCTTTTGTTCACTGCTGCATTTACAAGGAAAAACAATACAATTAGTTTTCACAAATTTTGATAGAGCTCTTTAAAATGTAACGTAAACACGTTAAAGACATCTTCTTAAATTCAAACATTTATGAAAATTACTTCTATGTGATTATTTCTTATATCTACACTTTCATTTGTTGACATATTTACAGTTTAATATTCATTTCAGTTCCATGAAGGTTTTGTGAAGTATTATTATCTTTTGGGGGTATCGTAGTTAACACTAAGATTTAGACTATAAAGCTATCACTCAGACATGGCCCCCAAATATTTCCGGAGCCTTTACATGTTCCTCTTATCAAAAAATATAGGGGGATCTGTTCAGCTTGGATGGTACCGACATCTCAATCAGCTCATGGACTAAAAAAACGTTCAAAGTTGGACCCCAACTGACAAAACTTTCTGGATCCGCGCATGTGCACGGCTTACAAGCCTCAATGCGAGCTAAGCATATCTGGTGTCTAACAAGAGCAAAATCTAGAACAAAGAGTTTGCGCCATTAAAATGCATTTAAGCACTCCCCCGCCCCTACCAGTAAGTGGCTTCGGCTAGTATCCGTTCATTTGTCGATCCAATTTTTATTGTTGCTTCCATTGTTTGTAGAGGTTTTGCGTTCGATCCTTTTTGGTATGCAGTACTTTGTGTCCTTACTAGTTTTGCAATCATTTCGCTGAGGAAAAGAGAGCAGGTTGCTTTAATTTATTGTCGCTTTCTGTCTTGTGACTGATAGTGGTATGAATCACTCTCTCACACACTTCCGTGGGTTGGTCTGCATGGTGAGAGTGTAGTATTTCCTGGTTCATCATTTTGAACAGTTGGCTTAAATGAATATTTCATCATGTACTTATTCAATTTTCATAGATAATTCCTTCATCTGCTTAGTTAATTGCAGCAATTTATACCACCTTTACCAACTTTAGCACGAAATCTCGTCATGTGCAAGGTCTCCACTGGTGTAGGTGGTATAAAATAGCTATACCATGTTTGTCCACCTGTACGTAAGATAACCCACTCGCTAAAGCTCGTGGATTATCTCCACGTACAGGCGGACAACCCATGGTATAACTATTACATATATATTGAGATTATCTAAACATCTGGGGGCTGACGTCTTGCAGTAATGGGCATTAAACAGATGGACCATAACCTTTTTCTCACTGAGCTAAATGATTCACAGAATTACCTTATATGGTAGATTTACAGTGGTTTCATACATTGCTTCATTTAAATATGGGATAACGCATATTCTGTTTTAATTAACAATCAACGGTCAGAAATGCAAAGAACGTTACAATTACTGTATTTAAAGAAAACCATTTCATTTTTCAATACGTTTCAGTTGACTTTGTTATGTTTTATTGTTTCTAAAATGAAAAAAGTTGTTACAAAATAAGGCATCTGCTATAGTAATAAATGGTGCTTTAAGGAACATCAGCCCATGTATCAAAAATATTCATCAGTGTACACACTGCTTTAAATATTACTCTAAGACATTGTGGAATTTTGCCAGTATCAAGGATTTACGACACTGCTCTGGTGGTGTGTACGGAGGTCAAAGTGGTAACAGTCCAATTGTTAGGAGCTCATTGACCTTTAAAATGGCTGGATCCCAGTGGAGCCATACAGTAATCAATTACAGGCTAATTGAAGAGATTTCACAAACATTAAATAATGGATTATTCCTACCATACTGTAAGCTCTATAATAAATGCAGTTGAAAAAGTGTGATTTTTCACTTTTAGCTATGACGCTGCAATACATGAAGCTAACCTAAAAAGAAGACATGTCTTGAACTTGAACTAAGATATATGGATACCATGTGTGGATCACAATTAAAAATTGTTCACGACACATTTTGAGAGTGTTGAGATATCAGGATCTCAGCTCAAATTTTTGACCTTCCTGGAATTAAGCTCTAAATTGTTGGCGATATATCTTGAAGCTTAGCTAAAGCGTTTGAATATCATGAACTTAGCTAAACTGTTGACATGCCTGAAGTCCGAGCCTGAAGTTAAGTTAAAATGCTATGGCGAAGCCCGAACGCTGAAAAAGTTACGCACATCAAAGGGAGACTACTGGATCAAGCAGTGGTTCTCTTCAATTGCGGTCCTTTTCAAATAGGAACTTCCCTTAAAGGAAAGAATTTACTCCCGGAGGGAGAGAATTCTTCCTTTAAGAGCAGTTCTTTATGGTATGGAAAATCACTTATACCACATTAGGTGGCCTCCCTTGAATGTTACTTTTTATTACGCACGTGCGTAACTGCGTAATGGAAGCTACTCCAATGAAATGTATGGTGACATACATTTGTATCTGGAGCTTAACTAAACCCTGATATACATGGAGCTATGAATGAATCCATTCCCATTTTCGGGCCCTGGGAACCCAAATATTGGTCATTGAATATAAGTGATTTGAAACGAGAGACTATGACAATGGTTCACTATACGGGTAGGACATGCTGTTGAATCTGCAACGATATTCTGATGCAAAACACTTCCAACGTTTAAACAGCTGTATTGAGAAGGAGGCAGCATATATCAAATTACTGGTATTATATAAAAGCAACAATTAAGGGAGATGTAGTTATTGATTTTATTTTCCAATTTCTTAATTATCAACACGCTTAGATAATTGTATTGCCACGCGCCTTTCGAAAATGTTCTATTGATACACAGTTTTTGATGCTATGTACATGAAATGCGTCCCCTATATTACTTTTCAGCCTGAACCCAATTTTCCTGGAAAACCACTTTGCGAAAACAAGTATAGCAATAATATATCGATGTATGAGGAAAAGTAAATACAGTAAAACCTGTCTTAAGCGGCTACTCAAAAAGGACCAAAAATTGGTTTTCAAGACCGATTTTCGCTTAATGCAGGTTAAAAGTATTGCAGGATGCTCCAAGCGAGCATTCTTCATTCGAATTTCATTAAGCTACCTCATACATCGATATAGTATTGCTATACCTGTTTTCGCAAAGTCTACACTGATGTGATAAAATAGTAATACAATGTTTGTCAACCTGTACGTAAGATAACTGTCAGAACACATGACACTGTAGATAAAATTCATGACATGATTATGGGACATCTACAAGTGATATAGATGTTCAGTTTTACATGTTCACAGCTAAAACATCTCAAAGAAACGGGTCCATGCAATTTCTTCGTACATGTAACTTACCGCAACTAGCAAACTTCAAGGTTTATACACTCTTGGTCTGGCTCTTGGTCACTGTCAGAAACAAGCTCAGAGCAACATGTGCAGGAAATTTCTGTTTCCAGAGTAATTTGGAGAGTTTCGCAAGCAGTTTGTAACGGATCATAAAGTAAAGATTAATCACAAAACAAAGATCTTAATGACAAAGGGTAGCTTATTGAAGGTCGATAATCTCCCCTTGGAGCATTCTGCAATAGTTTTGACCTGCATTAAGCGATAATTGGTCTTGAAAACCAATTTGAGGTCTTTTTGAGAGTGGCCGTTTTATGCAGGTTTTATTGTACATGTATTCACTTGATTTTGCACATGACCCCACAATGAAATATGCACTCAATGGCGATATTTCCGCACTGTTGATGATATCATGAAAGCTTAAGTGTCAATATGCTATATTCTGCAGGGAAATTTTGCAAACACTACAGCATTGATCGTCAAAACGTGTAAGCTTAACATATGCATTATTTAACATGTTTAATAAAAAATAAGAAAGCTTTGGTCAAAATGAGCCTCTCTTTCTAACGCCACGGACTTATCAATCGCTATTCCGAGTTATTTGCTGTAATAAAAATTTCTTTCTATTTTAAGCAACAAATATCCTTTATCAAAGAATTATGGCTCAGAGGGGATATGGTACAGTGTCGCATCTCAAATTAGGCTGCCTTCCTCCCAACACATACATCGATCAAGCAATACGATACTGTAGATTTCGTATATTCATAATGCCATTTTAATCTTGCATGAACAATTTTGAAGTGGGACTAAAATTATCAAAATTGGGACAAGTAAACCTGTTTTCGGGGTTTCCGACAAAGCGAGACTTAAACCAGTTTCCTCAGCTACAGAAACTAGCTAGAAAATTAAAATTTTGCTTGTTTCGAGTTAAGAACAAGCGAATAACAAAGGCGCCGATCCGTCTACGCTAATACACACTGTCAGGCTGGTCTGCGCCTTTGTTGTTCTCGCTTAGGCCCATGTTTGAAATGCTCTACCATCTACTGTTCTGCTTTGTATGTGCAAGCAGTGAAAATTATAGTGAAACTGTGCTGCGTAGTCTCGTATAAGCTCTCACTAGATGCATTATTATGATACATTTTCTGTAACTACATGTATCAAAATTTAATGATCAACCTCACTTATATACATAGCGTCAAAAGTTAAGCACCACTAACTTCGTAGCTAAAATGTTCAGAGCACGGTTAAGCGATGAAAGAAACTATATGAATAAAGATAACTGCATCATACAGGGATAAGATAGTGAAACAATCATGCTATTTTGCCGAAGTATGTGATCGTGAGTTCAACAAAAAGCACATAGGGGGTCACTTCATTTTCGTTGCAACTTTGTGTACGGGAAAACATGTTGAAAATGTTGTCTGAAAAAGGCACGCAATTTGTTTCAAGATGTTGGGGGATACTTCTTGAAGATTTCAGGGCGATAGCGAGGAGGTTTGATACTCGTGAAAACTAATGACTTTGTAACAAAATACGGATATCAAATATATTTATACATTTTTCATGTTTAGATATAAATGCAGAGTTTCACAACAGATTAAGATGTTCCATGTTTAATAACATTTCTTCACGGTAGATTGAAAATTGTTTCAGCAAAAATATAGGTGGTGCTTAACTTTTGACGCCGAATATATTTATTCAAAGGAAAACCAAATCACTATCAACATGATTAATGACAAATAAGAGACAGGTCCCTTTTCATTAGGCACGCTGTGTTATAGCCTCCAAAGTCTCCACAAAGACGCATCATTTTAATGTATAATTATAGACTATTCTATAAGAAATTGATATCAACCCTTTGTACTGATTATTATATAGATTCCGGCCATAAACAGAGATAATATCAGTCCTTTTACTGACAATAATATTACGCTTCCGACCATTAATATAATCCAGTATTCTCGATGTTGATTGATCTTGGATCATTGATAGGGTTGAATATTTCTCTTTTTGTTGGCATGTCGCAATAGCGTCAAGGATATGCGACATGCCAAATACAAGCAGACTAACACAATGTATGTTTGCTGTGTATATCAAAATACAAAAATGTATCGCAATCTTAAATGATATGGTTGTATAGATAATCAACAAAGTTCTACAACTAACGTAAGCATTCCTTAAAATATTGTGACACTATTGCACAGTCGTTTTAGCAAAACATTGAATATAGTATTTTATACCACCCTTACCAACTTAAGCATGAAATATCTCGTGCTGTGCAAGCTCTACACTGATGTAGGTGGTATAAAATAGTTATACCATGATTGTCCACCTGGACGTAAAATAATCCACTCGCTACAGCTCGTGGATTATCTCCACGTACAGGCGGACAACCCATGATATAACTATTACTTAACTCAATGACAAGGTTATTCTTTATGCCACGTTTGTTCAGACCAGTTGGCAATCGGGAAGGATTGGAGCACCAATGGTTTTTATTGACTTATATTCATTTAACTACACAAGAGGGTTACAAAACACCTACATGTATGTGATTAACACCATGATTTTTAGAAAAGTTGGCATTTTGTTAAACATAAAACTCATTGCAATTACTTATCACAGTCTCTAAGTCTTCTTCAATTATACTACACGGAAACGTTAATTCAATATACTAAATAAACCCAACTAAACCAGGTATCAGAATACAGAATACTTTTCTTGTAATGCTACTGCTCTCAAATAAGTTGTCTCCTGCTAAATATCAGAATGTGATGGGCAATTTCGTTTATTCTTTGTAATCAGCATGTAATACATACCCTATTTTTCAACTATCAAACATTTGGAAATTAATAATATTAAGTTGCGCAAAACATACTTATGCCAATACGAGTAACACTGTGCTCAATAAGCAGTTACTGTACTCATACCATAATTTAGTGAACATGCCTGGATTTCTCTTATTTTTATGTTTAGAAGACCTTTAAACTAGTTGTTCAGAATGGTATTTTGATATATATTGTCATAAACTCTGATCTACGTTTCACTGTATTTTATCGCAGCGTCCACCCGTTTGATTTTTATTTGATGACGTTCGTAGAGGTATGTTTGAAATTTAATTTATACTTCACAGGCAATAACGTAGATGATTATGCGGCCAGAAACAAGTATACTGTATAGTACAAATTGAGATAAGAAACACAGTAGAAAATATTGCAGTGAGGACAAAATATAAAACAATGTTTCAGATTTAGGCGAATCAATAATCTCATTTCCGTTTAAATAGTGTTCTTATTTGCTTTGATGTTAGTATGCATATACAAAGGTTTCTGTTCACAGATTTTGATAATAGAAACTTTTTGCCAGGGAACTTGATTGCCTTCGACTAGATGGAATAATCAACCAGGCCAAACAAGAGCCCTGATTTAGATAAAAGAGTTAGGTTGTAACACACTTCCGCCATGTTTAATTATTTTAGACCAATATATTTTTCATAAAGTTTGATACAATTAAAGCAGGTTGGTCCAATGTATGTTTTTGATAGGTCATGGGCTATAGTTTCAAAATAATGTTATATTTCTGTCTCAGAGAAGGGTTTTGTCGTTGCAAATAATGAAGACCATTATGAAATAAAAGTAAGTAAGAAAGAATGCAAAGATCAGGAATCGATACGATCAAATACCAAACCTGACCCAGGACACCAAATGGGAAAGTGTCAAAAAACACAAGAAAACATCGTATACAATAGTGCCAAGAGGTTAGCCATTTCCCAGCAGGTGACCACAAGGCTGCAATGAACAGACATGCTAGCATGACAGACACGAAACATAAATAACAAAAAAAGTCCACAAATGAGGCACCGCCTTGGAACGATCAGTACAAAATATTTTACTAGAGGGCTTAAACTAGTTTTATGGTACGAACCCCAACCTAAAATAGTATGTATTTAATATGAGTCTTAGCTGTTTGCCAAAGTACCCGTTTCGAGATTTTCAGTCTATAAATGGTTAAATGTGTTAAGTTTAACAGGTTTATGGATGCTAGAAGAAGTTAATGTTAAGTATGTAAACATTCCAATGAGGAATTTCACAGCCTGGGTAATTTAACAGAGTCCATGTTAAAGTATTTAGCAAACATTGCAATCTCGCGGCCAGCTACTCATAATCGTTAACGCTTAGATCTCGCCGTAGCCACCTGATATTCATTGATTCCTATGGGTAATATCGATCTCCTCCCAGCTGTAGTGAAAAGCCTGATTCTGTCGCTGAGAGCTTATGTCGTGGATAAATTGAGAAAATCTCTGCTTGCTTCGTCGTAGAGCGCTGTGTGTTTCATTCATATTGCTCTTATATGCCATACCTCATGTTTAGTTGCTAAGGAATGAACCGAATGCTTTCAAATATAGGCACTGTCGTGATTTAATAAGCGCTTGAGCTTTCCAATATCGTCGATCCATGTTCTCTAGCTGCTCATTAGGCACCGCTTACTTTTTTCGCTTCTAATCATTAAAGAGATTCAGAATCTGTCACACGCGTTAATGTGTTCGATAGTACTTCAAGACGTTCTCAGAATGTTTGTAATTCTCTAATCTCAGAAACAGTTTTGAATTAAAAGACAGTGGCATCATTTATTCTAAAATTACAGAAGGTGATACCGATATTCTATGGACATTGCTGTGATTGTATTCCTAATGTGATATTCAGAATCAATTGACGCTCGTTGTCAATTTGATATCATCAAGGGACGAGTTCTCTAAATTATAATTTTGATCCACAAGAGCTTGTTCTTAATCTGATATAAAAATGGCAGAAAAACCAAGGCAAATGTAACGGAAGGGAAATTTTACACTTAAAGGTTTGGAATAAAATGGTACACGGCTTTCATCACCATCACCACGGATTGTAAGTTGTCTTTCTTCATTTTATGTGCGGATCCAGAGGGGGGGGGACAGGGGGTCCGGACCCCCTACCCCCCCCCCCCCTGAAAAATCACAAAAATATAGGATTTCTTAGCAATACTTGTCCGGATCCCCTGTTAAACCACGAAGCTACCCAGCCAGCATTCAATGTTTGGCCACCATCGGTCTGCCAGCGAAACGCCATTTTAAATGGCGTTTCGCTGGCGGGCCGATGATGGCCCACTTATAGTAGTATTTGAAGTCTCCCTCCCCTTATCAACTTAAAAAACGTAGTCAAAGTTGGACCCCCTCTGATAACACCTTACTGGATCCGCGCATGCATTTTATAAACCCACTCTTATTAATCCCACTCTTATCAACTGCAAAAGTCTATTTAAGTTTTAAGGGTTGCTGGATGGAATTTTTTGTCAAATATTAATATAGCGTTCTGTAAGCGAACAGTGGAGACCCTGATCAGACGCCAAGTTCTTTGGTGTCTGATCTGGGTTTGCACTGCTTGCCTATTTCCCGCAAAAAGGGCGCTAGACTTATATGGGTTCGTATATCATTATTGTTATGTATGTCTTGTGTTTGCCATGCTTTCACGTCTGGTCATTGCTGCCTTGTGGTCATCTGAAGGGAAAGGGCTGGCCTCTTGGCTCTTGTTGGTGATAATTATTGTGATTTTGTTACTTTCCCATTTGGTATCCTGGGACGGGGGTCACTCGATTCCTGATCCTTGCTTTCTTTCTTACTTCATTTGGGGCCACCTAATGATATTTTAATACTTACCGCATATGCATAAAACGCCCGAAACGGACATGCTGACGTATCAAGCGGGGTCAGACGTCTACATGTTCGTCAGAGTCTTCATCTATATCGGTACTTTGTGTATGCGAGCAGCGAAGGCCTTCGTTGCTCGGCAATACGATAAGTACCAAATATCTTATCTGATTGCACATTACGCTTAACATATGTAATTCCATGTTAGTTCACAATCCTACATTATACTTTACCCTCCAAACGTGTATATTACATGTATTTGCGTCTGTACGGGGATATACGCTTCGAGTGTTAAAAAATGGAGCATCGCATGTACAGACGCACACACCATATGATTACGTGCTCGCAGTATTCATTTATCATGTACTTGTTGTACCTGAACCTTCTTCGTCACCTAGCTGAAGATATAAGATCTGAGTCATTAATTTTATGGTTGTTTAAAATATTTACAGTATATACGTGTACATATATACTCAGAAAAACAATTGAATGATATTCAGATTCAGTCCCATCTCTAACATTCAATACAATAAAAACTTTGCTAATTATGCATGCATTTCATAGTTCCAGACATCTGCAATCAAATTGGATGCTTTATTTTATTCACGCTTCAATGGTTTAAGTACAATGGTTCAACCCTCTATACTGAAAAGTCACAAACGTTCAAAAATGATTGAAACCCATTTTTATCGTTTGTATTCCAAAATGACTGGCTCCAAAGTCTTCGCTTGTTCTCCCTCCAAAAATGGCAAATTTGCTGTGGTATGCCATATCCGTGTATTTTTGTTGAAGAAGTTGTCCCATTTTAAATGTAAGGGGCAATGACTGGTAAATTGGTGTTAACTTTTGTCTGTGGTCGGATTTAGAACTTAAGCAATGACCTGGTAAAGGTTGCAGCAAAAATTGAGCGCGCTAAATTGTTCGCTTGTGAACTTTGGGTAGAGAGGGTCGGTACATTTGGTGTAGTACTGTATCGTAACCAATGAACCGTGAATTTCAATTTGCATTTTGGTGAATTGCATAGTGATAATTCTATCAATGACAAAAAAAAATATTTGAAAATTATATTCCCAAATGTTATAAAGTCAAAAGCATCTTAATATCCTTCAATTGTTTTTCTGAGTATATAAGGTTTTCTTGGATTTAAGATAATAAAATCTGAGATACGCCTGCAACATATACATGCACATGATATATATTGCAGTATAATTAAGTTCTAAAGTAGCATCTAACGTACTTTTTATTTCACACAATTCGAGGAGACGCTTTTATTCAATGTCCTAAATCAGCAAAATGAAAATTATACAGTTCCACTTTAAAAATCATAGATTCTAGCGGGTTAAATATGAAGCAAATATCATATTTCCCTTTACTAAAAATCCATGTAGATTCAGATGAGACTGAATCGTTGTCAGCACCGTTTGTTAAGGTAACAATATGTAAGAGGCGAAAAAGCTACATACATTGAAAATAATACAGTGTAACCTTTAATCGATATGCACTGGCAGTGATGCAGTGATAAAAAGCAGGATGGAGGGTTCACTGTTTCGAGCCCCAATGGAGGCACTGTGTATGTGAGGCATGTGTCAAAATATTGCTAACGATTCTATTGTTAAAATGTAGCTATATATAATGTAATTTTGCCTGAGAAGTGTACCAGTGCACATAATTCTAATAAAGAAACGTAAATTCCATGACTTCACTTTAAAGCAGCTTAATAGTTCCTGAACTTGTAGCTTCACAAGCCTCAAAGATTTAGATCATGTCATAGTATGACTGTCAAAATGGTAAAACGCCAAATATAACAAATAAAAAAAAAACACAACAAAAAACCAACGAAAAACAATAAAGTACGCGGATCTTGAACATTATAATATTGGGCAGATTTGTGTTTTGTAAATATAGGTATTTTAAGTAATATGATTGCTTGTCCCAGCGCTAATACGGGACACGTGGTGTGAAACGGCAAATGCACCCAAGGGTAGGTAATGACTTTTTTCGTTTTACACTTGTAAATGTAACCAATGTTCTGTCTTGAATATTCAATCATGTTGGCTATCTGCACAGAGGCATCAAATATTCAAAATTACATTATAACAAGTATAAAGTGATCGTTGTGTTGAAGTTAGAAAATAAGATTACACCAAGTGCACTTTTTGTGCACTGTATTTGCATTAAAATGATAGTAAATGTGTGTACTTATAGTGTATATAATGTGCACATTGATGTAACCTTAAGTTCAGTATCCGCTGTACATACAGATTGATAACAGCCATATGGATATTCATTACCAGCCAAGCGTATGTCTGCTTCTATCTTAAATATTGTTTCTTAATCTTATTTACAGTCAAATGAATAAATGGATGAATGAAATTTTTCTAGCAAGTTAAGAAATAGAGATGTAGAAATAGAGCATATGTATTGGGTGCTCAATAGAATAATCTCTTTGAGATAATTGGTTTGAGTACCCATGATATATGTTTTAGTGGGAAATAAGAAATATAATTTACAGTTGTGCACTATTATCTGGAGGCATGAATTCTTGGATTGTTTAACAGAAGAAGAAAATTCAATTTAAATGACATTAGGTACACCGCTGATTTACATGTTTTGACAGGCCTGTATCTGAATAAATGGGTCAATGACTGGTATTTCCGTTGACGTCATAGCCTTGAAGACAAAACTTTCTTTTGTAACATTTTCGTTGTATGTTTTATTACTTTTTGGACGTTTTCACCAGCTATTTTCTTAGTCATGAAACAGGTTTTAATTTACCTATATCTCAGTACCAACTGTTACTATTAGTATAGAAGATTGGGTGTTTCCATGTAAACCCTAATTATATAGATTCGTCTTGCAATAGTAACAGTTGTACATCATCAACTTGATGAACTTCCGTTAATGAGGTCGTAACTGACGTACAAAATCCTCTGATAAGTGTCCGATGCTTAACACAAATTAAGCCACATTGTTTCTCTAGTTGTTATCCATTGACTCAATTTCTCTAAATAACACCCACACATAAAACCAAGGTCATCGTGAATGAAATGTGCACTTCCTCGACAAAATCTAAGTACGATCGTTACCTATGCATACATGTACATGCATTAGACTGTTCCACAGCTGTTTCCATAACACGTTGTCATTGGCCACTTCGAATTGAACTAAAGTTCCTTTTATAGTTACTAAAGTTTAATGCGAACTCCTATAGTCGCTACTAGGTAGACGTCACGAGCCTACTAGAGATGATCGGAGCACCGTTACTCTGGTAAGGCTGGTTCCCTACTCTAGACCTATGTAGCACGATGGGTTCAAGATCTAGTACGACGGGTTCAAGATAGGTCAGTAGCCTCAAAATGATATGTTTTTGTAAAATAAACCTAGCTGAGCATGATATTTGGTCCCACTTATTAGAAAGCTCTGTGCAGTTTATAACATCCCTTTAGTCTACGACGAAGAATTGAAGTGGAGCATACAAGGCTATTATTTTGTTTACTTGCCAACCAACTAAAAGTTTCAACTTTAGTCGTTCGGGTGTAAACGTGCGTGCGCATCTATTACGTAAGAACTATAGTAGGAACTTTAGTTCGATTCGAAAATGCGCCATTATCATTGATTATTTATGTGTGTTCTGGTGAAGATTTTCCGTTACTTAGACTTTAATGCTCTTATTCCGTTACCATTGAACACCCATCACCGTGACTAATAAATATTCAATATAATTAAGTTAGCTAGTCATAAGAATATCATTGAAATCGCTAGATATAATTATGATTGACTTTTGTCAAACAAACGTGCGTTTAAAGATTCTCTTTACGCCTTTTGTTTTATATATACTCAGCGTCAATGAAAAGTTACCAGTATCGAAATTTCGATATTTTGGAAAATATATAATACAGCTATTTGGCCAGAGTTACGTTCATGTTTCTTGTCAACGACAAGTCGATTTGGAGAGATAAAACAGTTACACGAGTACTGGAACTATGGTACACGTGATGCACGTGCATTTTATGTTTTTCTCAGTTTTTAAGAATTTGAAATCATCATTTTCAGGAGACAACATGCCAGAACATACCCTAAATATTGTCATTGAAAACGCCACGAAAATGGTTTAGGTTATCCCATTAAACGCGAAAAACGAGGATCAAACTTTAAGGTAGCTCCAAAACTTTGCATTTTCCAATACAATGCAACGGAAACTACAGGGGTCCGTCAAGGAATGATTATAATGCATTCGGGTGTGATGGATATCGTGTTCCATAGTGGTGATACGTGGGACTCTATGCCATAAATTTGAGCTTTGAAGTATCCGCAGTTCTTCGTTCAGAAGGAACTAAATATTGTCCTATGTTAATTGTATGTGATTTGCTGGTAACTTTTCACTGACGTTGAGTATACTTCAATACATTTTCATGATGACTAATTTGATTATTTTTGTGATTGATTGAAACAAAGTGCCACAGGGGGTGGGTACTCTAATATTATATGTGGCTTGGATGATTGTTTAGGTTCAAAGTTTTGAAATTCGATCTTTTGAGGGGTTTCAGAACAATGATTTTTGTCGAGGGTGTGTGTATGTGGGGGGAGATTTTGAAGATGTTGATGGATAGGTCACTACTTAACTGGACTATTTTGGGGTCATTTCTATAGTCAACTGTTTTAGGGTATTTTTTTAAAAGGTCGTGGTACAGAATGGGATTATTTTTGGTGGTTCATGTACATGTATGCTACAATTTCAAGCATTGTTTTGGGTATGCCTAATATGCTTGCTTTTTAGAGGAGTTGGGAGCGAACAGAAATTACTGATGCCAAGCCTTTGTAGCAAGACAAATTACCCCTCCCCATCCATCCCCTGGGTATAGTGCGCCCACTTGCGCATCTTAGGCTTAGAGAGAGAGAGAGCATCGTTATAGGTACATGTATTAAAAAAAGAATAATTGACTATTTCATTACGTTTGTACTTTTATTTTTCAATAAGCGTTATAATAAGCTTCATGTACTTCAAGTACTAGCTTTGTACATATCACCAGGAGTCACCTTTGTCATTTATATTCAACCTTCACTGACCCACACTCACCCATGTATAATTAAAATATAACGAATTATTTTCTAGTAAAGGGCAGTTTGCCTGTTTTGTAAACAATCAAACATACAAAATAAATAAACCGTTCCTAGCGTGTTGAAAAATCATTAACAATAACAATGAAAGTAATTAGGACAAACTATCTGCAATGCTTAAATCGAATCATTAGGGAATATTTCTATATTAATAATCAATATCAAAACGACTTTGATCTGCGCTATATATATAAATTGACATTAGAAATGTACATTTGTTGTCAAAATAGTATATTCGGGATTTTGTTGAATTTAATTAATTATTCCTGTAGGCGCCACGAATTACTTCACCGTGTCCAGACATAGCGATTATGAAACTAACTCATGTGCGGATCCAGAAAGTTTTGTCAGAGGGGGTCCAAATTTGATAACGTTTTTTTTGTGTGTTTTTTTTTTTAGTTTTATGAGGGGATAGAGGATCGAAATACCGCTATAAATGGGCCATCATCGGCCCACCAGCGAAACGCCATTTAAATGGCGTTTCGCTGGCGGGCCGATGATGGCCCAACATGGAATGCTGGGTTGGTAGCTGCGATTTTTCAGGGGATCAGGACCTGTATTGCTAGAAAACCCTGTATTATTGTGATTTTTCGGGGGGGGGGGGTCCGGACCCCCTGTCCCCCCCTCTCTGGTCACATGTATCTGGCGATTACAGCCCTCTCATATACATTATAATGACAACGTTTTCTAACGAAGCGTTTCTAGTTACAGTATAAATGGATTGGGGACTTCAAGTCAATTAATGTGCACTTGATACCCATTGTGGTCCCCTTGAGGACACCGTGCTATCTAACAAACAACCAGAATTTGCAAATTGATATCTATTCATCATCAAAGGAAGAATAAACAAAAAAGACAATGTACAAACTAAACTAACTGTTTTGATATTTATCTTGGAATTAATGATCTAAATATAGCTCTGAAAAAGCTTGCTCACTTGTACTTATTTCAAGTAATATTAATACAGTGAAACCTGTCATAAGCGGCCACTCAAATTTAGACAAAACAAAGGTCTTAAAGCCTTGTGGTAGCTTAATGCAGGTCGAAAGTATTGCAGAATGCTCCCTTTGGAGCATTCTGCAATACTTTGGAACTCCATTAGGACGATAATTGGTCTTGAATACCCATTTTTGGTCTTTTCGAGAATGGCCGCTTACGACAGGTTTTACAATAATCTCAGAAAATGCTTGTATTAATGGGAATACTAGTGATTTTTATTTTCCATTAGAGTCTCTTTTAATACAATTAAAAGAAATTTTCAATAATAGCAAATTGTTATTATATTTGGTACATGTACTCCGTATCATAGAACGTTTATGTCTCCAATTCTGTTTAAAATTAAAAAAACATTTCTTTTAAGATATGACCATGAGGGAAATGGCTGACCTCTTGGCGCTCGTTTGCGATGTCAAATTGTGAAAGTGTCACTTTCCCATTGGTATCCTGTCAGGTGTGGTGCTTGATTGTATCAAATCCTGACCTTTGCCCTCTTTCTTACTTTCAATGCACTTATATCCGTTAGCATAAGCCTGTCCAGTAAACACTATACAAAATTTGACTATTGAGCCATTGAACATAATGTGATGTCGACCTGAGAATACATATACCAGAATTGACCGATTTCTCTTCCTCAACTCGTTCAATAATTTCAATAATACATGAGCACTCATGTTAGATCCTCTTTTTTATGTCCTATTTAAAACACTCGTCGTGCCTTTCCTTCTTGTACATGTAAGTAAATCTCTAAATTTGGAAATGAATTGAAGGGAAACCATTTCAATCCTCTTAATAGACATTATATGTATGGAAAATCTTTTGGTAAACTCAGGCAGCATCAGAAATTATATTCCTGAACACTCGAAAAAGAAATTACTGGGTTTTAAATTATTATCATAGTTTTTTCTTATCTTACTCCCGCTATCAACTGTGATCTGAATATTGATTGTATTAGAGGCCCCAGAAATGATAGTCCAGTGACGTTATTGCACTGCAAAAGTGACGTCAACATCCCATATCGGATCTCATCGTTTTTAGGAACTACAAGATGCTTAATTTAGAATAAAATTGTCGAAATCAAAAGACAAAATAATCTGGCATGGGTATTAGATCATCCACGAGGGATTGCTTTTTCTCACACTCAATCATAATTGCCTTGTGAAGTCACAAAGTAATCCTCAGGATCCGTGTTTCAACACAGTCAATAGATGGAGTGAATAATATACAGTAGAACCTGTCTTAATTAGCCACTCAAAAATAGACAAAACAAAGATCTTAAAGCCATCTGGTAGCTTAATGCAGGTAGCAAGTATTGCAGAATGCTCCCCTTTGAGCATTCTGCAATACTTTTGACCTGCATTAAGCGATAATTGAACTTGAAAACCCATTTTGGTCTTTTTGAGAGTGGCCACTTAAGACAGGTTTCACTGTAGCTGCCAATCAGTCTCATTTCAATATACCTTCCAAGACAGCTTTTATAAACAACTTTATTGTCGCTTTTTCAGTTTCTAAAAATAGCGTCTTAATCATTGTCCTTATAGAAAATCTATAGCAGAAAACCATTTATCATGCTATCTCTCTATGTACGTTAAATAGATTGCCTAGGTTTGCACCGTAGGAGGTCGATGAACATTAATGACAAAAAAAAACAAGCCGTTGATGTCCAGTGGTCATGCTTAAGGCTAATTCTTTCTTGGCTGTTTAAATATTAATACTCCACCTTGGCGATACACATTAGCTCAACAAATCTCCTATGTAGAATATTATATCAATGTTTATGATGGACGACGTTGGGACTATACTACATGTAATCATTCAAAATATTATAAGAATCTATCATGAGTGTAAGGGTAGGATAGAAAAATCCGTCCCGAGGATCGCCGTTTGGCATCACGAGGCTTGCCGAGTGATGACAAACGGTGATCCCGAGGGATGAATTTATCTAATAATAGTATACGAATAATGGATTTTTTTCTTGCTCACCACTGTTTTTATTTATTAATAATTAATCAATTAATAAATAAATAAATAATTAATTAATAAATAAATTAATTATTTTATTTATTTTAAGTAGATGCAATTTCACATGATGACGTTACTTGACATTCTGTGTAAGATAACATGGGTAAGATAAGATTTTCTATCACATGGTAAAATCTCAGATATCTTTATCCAGTGTGCAAAAAATGTGATTTATAGTCAATAAAATTTACTTTTTCCAATCGTAATACTTGGTTACCAGGAATTATTAAATGAAACCTATGACGTCATTTTTCGGAGTTATATAACGCCATGTATAAAGTCGATAAATCATTAGACTGTGTATAATACATATTTTGTTAACGTTATGAAATGACGACCAATATAAAATGGCATATCGTATATGGTATACTCATGGTATTTACCAGTCCCAATGGAACACCAATAAAAGATTATACGAATATATCATATTAAGTGATTGAATGGGGTAGTCTAAGAAAAGTATGTCCAGAAGACCCTCTATAAGCATATAAGAAGGCTTGCTTAGGAATGACAAGCGGTGATCTCCAGAGACAGATTTTTCTATTACATCCTCGCACAAATAATAGATATTTTTCTTGGTCACCATTAAATTTTGCATTTTTATATTAAACAGAAATTGTGTTTATGAATCACTGTGCCCCAACCATAAGTTTGCCGATAAGGACGATCTCACCATCTTTTTCACAAGGTAATATACTTACCATCCTCTGTCAGCTGACTACATCTGAGGCTACTTGCTGTAATAGGTTTTTAGATATCTTTATTACAAGTTTTCGATATCCAAATTTGCAATAACTTTTAAAATACAAAGGACAATAAAAGAAAAAGATAACATTTTTAAAAATGTACACCAGGTAATCTACTTATTATTTTCTATATGCTGTCCATGTTTGAAGCTCCTAACTGTAATAGTTTTTGAGATATCAAGTTTTCTATGTCCAAATTTGCAAAGGACAATAACTCAAACAAAATAAATTGTTTTTAGATTTTCACCAGGTAATTTACTTATTATCTTCTAAACGCTGACCAAGTTTGAATCCCCTAGCTGTAAAAGTTTTTGAGATATCTTGATTACAAAATTTCATTATGGCACTTTAAAAGGGAGTGTCTCAAACATTTTTAGTTTATGTTTATATCTGTATATAATTTCATGGTTCAGACATGTGACACGATAATAAAATATTACTTACTTACTAAATATTACTTACTAATACACATTCAATATAATTAAGTTGGCTCTTTATAAGAACATCACTGAAATCGCTAGTCATTAAAATAGTACATATGATTGTTTTTTTTTGTCTTTTGCCTTTAAAGGTTCTCTTTACGCCTTTGGTTATATATACTTCAATAAATTTTCATAATGTCTAATATGATCATTTTTTGTGATTGATTGAAACAAAGTGCCCCAGTGCATCCTTACTCTGACATTATATGTGGCTTGACCGATTGTTAGGTTCAAAGTTTTGAAGTTCGATCGTTTGATGAGTTTCAGAATTTGCTGTTGGGTGTGTGTGTGAGTGCGGGGGGGGGGGGGGTGTTATATAGATGTTAATGAATAGGTCACCACTAAACTATCATTTCAAGAGTCAACTGTTTAAGGGTGTTTTTAAGGTCATGGTAACAGAATGGGAATATTTTTAGTGGTACATGTATGCTACAATTCCAAGTATTGTTTTTGGTATATGTATGCCTAATATGCCTGCATTTGTTTTGAGGGGGGGGGGGTTGAAAAGAAGATGCATATGCCAAGCCTTTGTAGCAAGAACAATTACCTCCATCACCATCCATCCCCTGGGAATAGCGCATCCACTTTCGCATCTCAGGCTTACTTCCCCTATTTGCAGAGAGAGCATCCTTATAGGTACATGTATTAAAAGAATAATTTAAATATCTCATTACGCTTGTATTTCTATTTTTCAATAAGCGTTATAATAAGCTTCATGTATTCAAGTACTAGCTAAACTTGTACATATCACCAGGGGTCACCTTTGTCATTTATATTCAACCTTCATTGACCCAGACTCACCCATGTATAATTAAAATATAACGAATTATTTTCTAGCAAAGGACAGTTTGCCTGTTTTGTAAACAATCAAACATACAAGATAAATAAACCGTTCCTAGCGTGTTGAAAAATCATTAACAACAAGAATGAAAGTAATTAGGACAAACTATCTGCAATGCTTAAATCGAATCATTAGGGAATATTTCTATATTAATAATCAATATCAAAACGACTTTGATCTGCGCTATATATAAATTGACATTAGAACTATACGTACATTTGTTGTCAAAATAGTATTTTCGAGATTTTGTTGAATTTAATGGATTATTCCTGTAGGCCGCCCGAACTACTTTACCGTGCCCAGACATAGCGATTATGAAGCTAACTCATGTGCGGATCCAGAAAGTTTTGTCAGTGGGGGTCCAAATTTGATAACGTTTTTTTTTGTTTTTTTTTTAGTTGATGAGGGGATAGAGGATCGAAATACCGCTATAAATGGGCCATCATCGGCCCACCAGCGAAACGCCATTTAAATGGCGTTTCGCTGGCGAGCCGGTGATGGCCCAACATTGAATGCTGGGTTGGTAGCTGCGATTTTTCAGGGGATCAGAACCTGTATTGCTAGAAACCCCTGTATTATTGTGATTTGTCAGGGGGGGGGGGGGGTCCGGACCCCCTGTCCCCCCCTCTGGATCCGCACATGTATCTGGCGATTACAGCCCTCTCTTATACATCACAATGACAACGTTTTCTAACGAAGCGTTTCTAGTTACAGTATAAATGGATTGGGGACTTCAAGTCAATTAATGTGCACTTGATACCCATTGTGGTCCCCTTGAGGACACCGTGCTATCTAACAAACAACCAGAATTTGCAAATTGATATCTATTCATCATCAAAGGAAGAATAAACAAAAAAGACAATATACAAACTAAACTAACTGTTTTGATATTTATCTTGGAATTAATGATCTAAATATAGATCTGAAAAAGCTTGCTCACTTGTACTTATTTCAAGTAATATTATTACAGTGAAACCTGTCATAAGCGGCCACTCAAATTTGACAAAGCAAAGGTCTTAAAGCCATGTGGTAGCTTAATGCAGGTCGAAAGTATTGCAGAATGTCCCCTTGGAATTCTTTGGAACTGCATTAGGGCGATAATTGGTCTTGAATACCCTTTTTTTGGTCTTTTCGAGAGTGGCCGCTTAAGACAGGTTTTACAATAATCTCAGAAAATGCTAGTATTAATGGGAATACTAGTGATTTTCATTTTCCATTAGAGTCTCTATTAATACAATGAAAAGAAATTTTCAATGATAGCAAATTGTTAAAATATTTGGTACATGTACTCCGTATCATAGAACGTTTATGTCTCCAATTCTGTTTAAAATTAAAAAAAAATCTTTTAAGATATGACCATGAGGGAAATGGCTGACCCCTTGGCGCTCGTTTGTGATGTCAAATTGTGAAGTTGTCACTTTCCCATTGGTATCCTGTCAGGTGTGGTGCTTGATTGTATCAAATCCTGATCTTTGCCCTCTTTCTTACTTTCAATGCACTTATACCCGTTAGCATAAGCCTGTCCCGTAAACACTATACAAAATTTGACTATTGAGCTATTGAACATGATGTGATGTCGACCTGAGAATACATATACCAGAATTGACCGATTTCTCTTCCTCAACTCATTCAATAATTTCAATTATACATGCACACTCATGTTAGATCCTCTTTTTTTGTGTCCTATTTAAACACTCGTCGTGCCTTTCCTTCTTGTACATGTAAGTAAATCTCTAAATTTGGAAATGAATTGAAGGGAAACCATTTTAGTCCTCTTAAAAGACGTTATATGTAAGGAAAATCTTTTGGTACACTCAGGCAGTATCAGAAATTATATTCCTGAACACCAGAAAAAGATATTACTGGGTTTGAAAGTATTATCATGTTTTTTTCTTCTTATCAACTGTGTTCTGAATATTGATTGTATTTGAGGCCCCACAAAAGATAGTTCAAGTACGTTATTGCACTGCAAAAGTGACGTCAACATCCCATATCGGATCTCATCGTTTTTAGGAACAACAAGATGCTTAATTAAGAATAAAACTGTCGAAATCAAAAGACGAAATAATCTGGCATGGATATGAGATAACCCTCGAGGTGTGGATTTCTCCAACCTATTCGTAATTGCTTTGAAAACTCAAAAAAGTGACTTAGAGTGGTTAGTGTAGGTGCCAATCAGTCTCATTTCAATATACTTTCCAAGACAGCTTTTATAAACAACTTTATTGTCGCTTCTTCAGTTTCTAAAAATAGCGTCTTGATCATTGTCCTTATAGAAAATCTATAGCAGAAAACCATTTATCATGCTATCTCTCTATGTACGTTAAATAGATTGCCTAGGCTTGCACCGTAGGAGGTCGATGAACATTAATGACAAAAAATACAAGCCGTTGACGTCCAGTGGGCATGCCTGAGGCTAATTCTCTCTTGTCTGTTTAAATATTAATACTCCACCTTGGCGATACACATTAGCTCAACAAATCTCCAATAGAATATTATATCAATGTTTAAGATGGACGACGTCGGGACTATACTACATGTAATCATTCAAAATATTATTAGAATCTATCATGAGTGTAAGTGTAGGATAGAAAAGTCCGTCCCGAGGATCGCCGTTTGGCATCACGAGGCTTGCCGAGTGATGACAAACGGTGATCCCGAGGGATGGATTTTTCTATACTACCCTCACACGAATAATGGTGCCTTTTTCTTGCTCACCACTGTTTTTATTAACTAATTAATTAATTAATTAATTAATTAATTAATTAATTAATTTATTTATTTATTTATTTATTTATTTATTTATTTATTTATCTATTTATTTACTTTTTTATTTATTTATTTATTTATTATAAGTAGATGCAGTTTCACATGATGCCGTTACTTGACGTCCTGGGTAGGATAGCATGGATAATCTCAGATATCTTTATCCAGTGTGCAAGAAGTATGATTTATAGTCAATAAAATTTACTTTTTCAAATTGTATTACTTGGTTACATGTACCATGAATTATTAAATTAACCCTTAGACGTCATTTTTAGGAGTGATATAATGACATGTATAAAGTCGATAAATCACTAGACTGTGTAGAATAAATATACTAGTGAAAAGTTCTAATCGGCCACATGTGTTTTTACCGATTTTCTGAAAATTTGTAAATACCAATTGCATTTGCATTACCGAATAGGTCAGCCTATCATTAAATGATACCAGAAAACGACTAAGCCAAATTCATTAAAAAGTATCCGGGAGGCTTTACCGTATACGTGTACCCTCAATTTCAAAGTTCACAATAATTTGCATTAGATGGTGGGGTAATTTTTGACATATTGGCCAATAGCAACGAGTCTCACGCAGATGGAGTGTTCATCTCAACGTTTTAGTGTTCATTATGAGTTTGACTTTTGAAATGAAAACTTTTTGCGTGTGAAAGGGGGCTATTTCAAAACGTAACGACTCGCAAATTGTGCCAAAATGCAAAAAGGGGTACCACTATTCAAATTGTCATCCTGCATGTACTGCTAAACATTTTGTCAATATCTTTACTGTCTAGGGTACATGACACGTCTTGCTATTTCGAGACGCAAAAAGACTAGTCACAGCATTTCTCTTTTTGAAGAAAATAAATAAAAGGCAGGTGGCCGGTTAGAACTTTTGGCTAGTATATTTTGTGAACGTTATGAAAAGACAACCATAACAATATGGCGTATATATGGCATAATCATGGTATTTACCAGTCCCCAGTGAACACCAATGATAGGTTATTCAGATATATCTAGAATGGGGTAGTCTAAGAAAAGTATGCCAAGAAGGTCACCGTTTAGCATATAAGAAGGTTTGCTAGGGAATGACAAGCGGTGACTGCGAGGAACGGATTTTCTATCACATCCATGCACAAATAATATATCTATTTTCTTGCTTACCATTAAATTTTGCATTTTTATATTAAACAGAAATTGTGTTTATGAATCACTGTGCCCCATGCCATTAGCTTGCCGATAAGGACGATCTCACCATCTTTTTCACAAGGTAATATACTTACCATCCTCTGTCAGCTGACCAAATCTGAGGCTGCTTGCTGTAATAGGTTTTTAGATATCTTTATTACAAGTTTTCGATGTCCAAATTTGCAATGGGCAGTAATTTTTAAAATGCAAAGGACAATAACAGAAAAAGATAACATTTTTAAAAATGTTCACCAGGTGACCTCTCATTATTTTCTATCAGCTGTTCATATTTGAAGCTCCTAACTGTAATAGTTTTTGAGATATCAAGTTGCCTATGTCCAAATTTGCAAAGGACAATAACTCAAACAAAATAGAATAACTTGTTTTTAGATTTTCACCGGTAATTTACTTATGATCTTCTAAAAGCTGACCATGTTTGGATCCCCTAGCTGTAAAAGTTTTTGAGATATCTTGATTACAAAATTTCTGGCACTTTAAAAAGGGAGATAATCCAGACTTAAAACATATGGGTGACTTATTTTTGATGAGGAATCCAGCTATAAAATTTCAAAACCCTATCTTAATTTTTGAACGGACACACAAACGACGGACAGACAAGCCCAAATCAATGTGGTCGTTAATCTTTTCCAACGTATTGGACATAAAAAACGACCAGAAGTTATTGATTACGCTGAAACTGGTGTAAGCCCTCCAGTAAAATATTTGTAATGGCCGTTCCAAGGCGGTACTTCTTTTGTGGATCGTTTGTGTTATTTATGTCTTGTGTGTTTCATGCTTTCCCGTCTGTTCATTGCTGCCTTGTGGTCACCTGCTGGGAAAAGACTAACCTCTTGGCTCTTTTTGTGACGTCTGATTGTGATTTAGTCACTTTACCATGTGGTATCCTGTGTCAGGTGTGGTGCTTGATTGTATTAGTTCCTGATCTTTGCCGTCTTTTTTACTTATATTATGATGACGTCACTATAACGTGATAGGCTGGGTAAGATGACATGTGTAAGACAATGATTTCTATCCCAGGGTACGTATTCGTTGTGCAAGAATATAAGAATGAATCATGAATGTAAGAGTGGGGTAGAAAAGTATGTCCAGAAGATCACCGTTTAGCATAAGAATGCTAGCTGAGGGATAGCAAACGGTGATCCCGCGGAATTGTTCTGTTCTAGCCTACCTCAAGTAATGGCTTCGTTATTTTCTGGTCATATTCACATACACAGTATTTTGCCATTCACTGTTTGTGCTGTTTCGAAATCACGATGATTCGTTTTAAGTTGTAGCAACGAAGCAATAAAATCTATTTTAGATTCATTGTTAAAATTGAGAATCAATATTTCAACAGGAAATCACAGAAATAATATCACTCGTAAAATGAGCCACGACATGGGATTTCCAACAATGTGGCATTTTGACAGGTGTAGACTCAAACGAGCCTCTGCAGCCTCCTTTTAAGCATAGAGACCCCAAATGCTGTTAGGTCAATAGCTTAACAGTCATAGAATATTCAAGCGACTAGCAAAGGCTCTGATCAGACTGCGCGTATGCGCAGGCTGGTCTGAGGCTTTGCTGGTCGCACTTACCACATTGTTGGAAATCTCATGTTGCGGCTCAAATAGTTTGAGCATTAAAATCGCTGCAATGCAATATTGATGGTTACACAGATCATTCTTTGAACAAAGAGAATACAACAAAATAACAAATTACTTCTTTTATCAATAATCCTGAAATATTTGAGAATACTCTTTATCAGTCAAGGATATAACCTGTATAAGTTTAAATATATATCATCTGAAGAAGTTCAAATCGTGCCTTTTCAACAATGATTGCAAAGTAAGGCTACATAATGTAACTTATTTACGTTATGTCTGAAATTATTTAGGTCAAGGTCAAAAAGTGAGTGAGTATGATTAGGAAATACCACAATCACACACTGCAGACCAACCTATGGCACTGTGAGAAAGAATCCACAAAACATTTACAATAATAACACATCTGTAAGACAATACAGCAAATTAACTAGCTTTCTCTTCCTCTTCAAGATGATTGTAAAACTAGAATGGACATAAATTAAAAAATCAAAGACGAACACAGAACTCCCACTACAAATGTAACAATAGAAAATAAGTTTGCAATCTCAAAAATATAACGGATTCATGATACAAAATAGCTTATTTCCAAATCTTTCAATGGCATTCCGTACGAATTTCATGCCGAAGCGTACAGAGGTGTTTTTTATATTGCATATTAATCGTTAATTTATATATGTAGAGTCTTTCAGCTTAAATTACCCAAAATAACGATTAATATTGCGAAACCACCAGAATATGAAGAAGAAGAAAGACACTTTCACGCAAATACGTTACTTTTGTTATTGCTGTAAAATACTACTTCAAGTGATATATTATTTCAACTTATAGCATTTGGATGGTAATTTCGGACTGATTTATTTTCTTTGACTTTATCAAGCCTTTATTTAACACGGTCATGTTTATTTGTTTATAGCCATTGATGAAGCTGACCGCCTTATTCGGTCCACATTGCGCAATGTATTTTTGTCATGTTTCCTTTCTGGTATATAGATCAGAGGTGCTCATGTCCCACCTATTGGTGTAGGTTTCGTCAGATGAGTTAAAACCTGGGGGATTTCACATGCCTATTTAACCAAACATTTCTGAGCACTTTGGACTTGCAAAAACTATTCATTCTTGTTCTGCTGAACCCGGATACATCCTTTTGGAAAACACAATCTATCCAGATTAGATAATGGAAATGGTGAATGGAAATAACTGTAAAAGCAAATCTTCATACAGGATTATCAGTGTAAACAGTCTGTATCCAAATGATAAAGTTTCGGTTAGACAGTAATTCAAAGTGATGCAAGTAATGCAGTGACATTGACAAAAGTAATGCATTGAATTAGCAGTAAAGTAATGCAAAAACTGGTGAATTAATCATTACCTTGAATTACTGGGAAAAAAGAATGCATTAATAATGCATTAGCATTAACGATTAATTCGCCCCATGTCTGTCAAGATCCACACAGTTTCCATTCTATTTGTAAATATATACTTATAGCTGAGATGATGCAGGTTAGCAGGCATCCGTATGTTGCATCACGATAAGGTCCAAATTATTATGACAGTGTTTCACTGTATGCACATGTATACGCCAGTCTGTGGGCATAGTTATACATGTAAGAATCCTTTTATTTTGAAATAGCGTTATTGATTCTCGCTGTAAATTAGTTTCTCATTAATACAAAGATATTGTCGCGAGCCTGTCTTTATAGTTATGATAGGATTTTCTTAGTGAAACCGTGACTATCATATTGTTATTAAATGCCGATAAAATGAATATTCTGATTTTTTATCATTTTCATAAATGTCATCACGTACATATGTCAGGGATGGGAAGGCAGTTAGTTAGGCCGAATAAAAATACCTGTGTTTAGGGTTACTCGACTCTACCTAACTTAGTTTAAACTCTTTTTTTCATTTTTTATCACAAAATGTGTACATATAATACAATAAGTTCCGTCATACATATCATTTCGAAATACAAAAAAGGGATTCAGAAGAAAGTCTATCGCCTTTTGTAAGTCTGTTTCCCAGTGTAAATCTTTTTCCCAAAGATACCTAATTTAACTTGTGAAACCTAGAATTGTTTTCAGGTTTCTCTTGAAAAAAATTAATTTGATGCATTTTGAAAGGCGAAATGCCTTACAAAATGCATGAAATTATATTTTCCAGAAAAAACATATATGTGCCTACCCTACCTTAAAATTTCAAACCTGTTACCTGAAACACACTTATATTTTTAGCTGGCCTTACCTCTATAGCGACACTCTCATACATTGCGTCGTGAGGGTACGTAAAAGATACCTAAATGCCAACAAATAGAAAACTATTGACTGGCGTACACCTTACTGCACCTTGCGACGTTGGCTAGATCATGAGAAAGCTGAAAAGTGCCAGAAGTCGGGATAGAGCGCAAGAACAATGGGAATGCAAATGCTATTATAATAGTTAAGCACGAAGCAAACAAGTGAACATAATGAACATATTAAGTGGCATAATCATAGATCAACCTCAACCTAAGATACCATGAGCAAGAGCTATAATGCATAAATACAAAATTATCACAACAAAATACAAGCAAACTCATTAAATGTAGTCCTAACATCTCGTGAATGCATAACACTCGTTTCGAAAAAAGAGATAAAATGCTCAGCAACGTTATGCATCAGGTTAGTAAATTAAATAATACACTCATTCATGTAAGATCAGCTTACAAATTGATATATTTCATCAGCAGCACCTTTTGCCTAGCCGAAACCTATTTGATAAACTATGGTTCAGCTGGACATGTTTTGTGACAATGCTCTCTCTCTCGCACAATCTTTCTCTCTGTCTCTATCTCTGACCATAATTATATCTTGCTGTAGCTCTCTGACTGCTGACTTTCCTGACGGCTCTTTTAAATCTTAAAAGAGTCTAGATTTTTATCCAGATACAGAATAATTTCATCAATAGAATAATTGCATCGACCTGCTTACCGTTGTTTGGCATTCGTTAAGAGCCTAGGATTAAACCGAATGACTGGTAAAATTATAGATAGACCAGCTCTCGTTTATTGCCTTGGCAAGGGAAACTTTACTTTAACTCATGCTCGATAAAAGAGTCCCTGGTCAGCATGCTCAGTCGCACATACTAATATGAACTTTGTTGGTTCATGGAGTATACGTTTTTACTCTTACAATGGTTGATATAATGTACAATGCGTTTGTTGACTTGCCTGATATTGCAGTCTTAGCAAGACGTTCCTGTCTGTAATTATGATACCTTTTGGCGCGGTCAGTTCTTCATTAATATGTATTGATCTAGTGCTTCTCTACTCATCGTGTAAAAGGATTAGACTGGCTCCAGTCCTTAAAACAATTTTTCATCAATGTGTCATATCATAAACTTGAAGCCAGTCTAACTCTGATGGCTCTGTTTTAAAACAGAGCCATCAGAGTTAGACTGGCTACAAGTATATGATATGACACATTGATGAAAAATTGTTCTAAGGACTGGAGCCAATCTATGTTAGGATGGACTTGAAGTAAAATCACAATAGGAAACATCATGCTGAGCTATGGCTCTAGATGATGGTTCTTCTTTTTGGTATGCTTAGTCTTTTTTAAATACATGTCTGCATTTACATTCGAAAATAGGGCATGTATGTCAAGATTTTATCGACTTGTGCTACATGTTACATCACATAAGATGGATAGAATGTATGTTTGCACTGACGCGACAGCACCTTGCGTGAGTTGTGTTTATCTCCTGACTTAAAATTGAGCCAGTGCATGAAATTTCCAACAATGTGGTATGTGCGACCAGCAAAGGCTCAGATCAGCCTGCGCATATGCGCAGTCTGATCAGAGCCTTTGCTCGCCGCTTGAATATTCCATGAGTGTTAAGCTTCTGACCAAACATGTTTTGGAGGTTCTATGCTTAAAAGGAGGCTGCACAGGCTCGTCTGAGTCTACACTTGTCAAAATATCAAATTGTTGGGAATCTTATGCCGCGGCTCAATTGAAAAGCAAACTCCTACTTAAGCAATACAGTATACAAAGTATATTGTTTGCGCATAGTGTTTGATAGTGGTGTATATCATTTCGCGCAGTCATAGTATCTTTAATTGGTATATATTGTTTGCACATAGTGTTTGATAGAGGTGTTTATCATTTCACGCAATCATAGTATCTTTAATTGTCGCTTGAATGTGTATAATTGCTCTCTTGAAAGGCCAATGGAAGCCAAAACGTCTTTAGCGTACATGTAAATAGTGGCCGACATGTTGGAAGTGCTCCCTGAACGCCCACCTAAACTGTTAATAACTTAATGCACTCTTAATTTGGTTGCTTATTCCTTGGCTGTAGTATATCTATTTACTGCTTTGTAAGCGAGGACCGTTTGCTTTACCTTTTTGGTATAATGAATGTCATGCTATGCTGTTGTTCTATTCTTCTTCCTCAAAGTGCCGTGCATTTGTCTGCAGTGTGTGGCTGTGGTATTTCCTGTCTATACTCACTGTTATACATGTATGGCAAAACGTGAAAATGTTTTATTTTACCAAAACCACTATACATGAGTAGGTTGGCATGAAATTTTCCAGCTGCACACAAGTACCAATAATACACCAGTTTTCTCCTCCGACTTCCGGATTTAAGTCAAAGTCATTTTTCTTTGTAGAGGAGGCAATGGCTAAAATACATACATATTAGCCCAGATCACTGAGGTCGTACAAAACACATTAAAAATGTATGTGAGTAATAGCAGTCAAACATGCTCAATAAAACCGAGTCTTCTTTCTTAACCCATATAAGCATAACGTCTTTTTTGTGGGACATAGACAAACGGTGTAGACCCAGATCAAACGTCGCAAAACTCGGCATCTGATCACGATCTCCACTGTTTGCTTACAGAATGTTCTATTACAATTTGAATAAAAATGAAAAATAAACCTGAACAACCCTTAAATCCGAAAGGGACATGTCCAATTGATAAGCGTGGAAATTTCATCGCTTTAACACACTGGTAAATGTATACGTCGATTTGGTGGTATTTACGCGTATTGCCGGTACTTCATACACCGGAAGTGGTAGATATTTGGTGTTTATACTATATAGAAAAACATGCCATATGCCTAAAGGACTATAGAATTAGATCAGTTGTAAACATTCATTATGTGTATGGCGATTTATGTAAGCATTTAGGAATAGATTCGAGTACCGATCTAAAGCATTTAGGAATAGATTCGAGTACCGATCATCCAGATCGGTACTCGAATCCATTCCTAAATGCTTACATAAATCGCCATGTGCATGCTGAAAACTTAAAAAAGATCTAATTCTATAGTCCTTTAGGCATATGGCATGTTTTTCTATGTAGTATTAAAACCAATATCTACCACTTCCGGTCTATGAAGTACCGGCAATACGCGTAAATACCACCAAATCGACGTATACATTTACCAGTGTGATTTTGGAAGGCTCTGTTTTTTTCTTCAGATTATTCATACAGAGCGTCCTGTAGATGAGACGGTGAAATATGGACTACAAGTATATATGATCTTGGTCAATTGATCTTATATATTTGACTAGGCATCTATATGTGGAATTTCATGTATGTAAGATATATTTTATATGATATAGTATCCTCTATCCTACATATATGGTATCTATTTAGTATATAGATGATCTTACAACGAGTAATCACTTCATATGAAATTGATTAAACGAGCCTTCAGCGAGTTTAATAAATTTAATATGAAATGATTGCGAGTGAAAGATTCTGTTTATCATATGACCTTTTAAATGCGATTTTATATCCTTCAAAATGTGTATATTTCAATGAAAAGTTGCACTGTTGTAACGGACGTCATCATGACGTTACTGATTCCCACCGAAAGTGCTATGTACATGTTATATGTGGTCATAATATGATTTATGACAATGCGTTATCCACTGAATAACAGTAACGTCATATGATAAATGAAATAGTAAAATAGCTTAAGAAAAATTCGTGTGTAAGGTAGACAAAACCAGCACAAATCATGGTCTTTGAAAGAAATATAATTCACGCTGCCTTTCTTTTTCAATACATGAATACTTAATGTCTATATCGAGCTATCTCTCCCTTAATATTTGTATCCTCTTTCCGATCCCATTCTCTATTAGCAGGTTTTCAGTCTCTTTCTCTCAGTGTGTATGTAATTTTCTTTTTCAATATTGAATATTTCATTCTCCTGTATGTATTTATATATAGTACATCCATTTATGTACTTCATGTCCTTCTTTCTTTATACCGTATCCGCTTACTGTATGACAAATTCGATCCATATACTCCCATCATGTTTTCCTATACACGAAATTTCTCTGTCTCTCTTTTTGCATTTTACTCAGTTGTTTTTGTATGAATTAGTGAATTTTAACGACCCATCAGCCCTTGTTGGCATTAGCTATATATATAGCGCTGACTAGACGGTATTAAATTGAACATGGTAGAGACGGAAAACGAAAAAAAAATGTTATTTGGCCTGAAAGCAGCTTTATCAAAGTTCAAAGATACTGTTTAAAATTACGAAAAATCTAACGTTGACTTTAATTGACTCAGTCTATGTCTGCTTCTTACCCTTTTTTCAAATTGAATTCATGCATGAATGCTCTCTCTCTCTCTGTCCTCTCTCTCTCTCTCTCTCTCTCTCTCTCTCTCTCTCTCTCTGATAATTGATGTATTCGTATCTTTTTTTCCTCCCTCTCCCAAATAAAGAGATTTGCCTCGCAGTATTATTAGACACACTATATTTATAGAAAGTTATAGCCATGTCGATGGGAAATCTATATCATGGATCTCGTACATCACATTTATGACGTTATTATGTGTTTTGGTTATGATTGGCTTCGTGTCGTGGGGGTCATCGATTTACCGATGGCACAGAATCATAGACTTGGCAACGAATTCTTAGAGTCAGTTCATGATATTGTGGTACTAACGCGGATGTGTAAAGTTGTTCTTTAACCAATTTAAGCCAAACCTGGTTTAACCAAACCTTGTTTAAGCATATTTTATTTCTCTTTAAATTGGCATGCAAAACATATATACATACAATAAAAAGGACCTCTGAGACTTTGATAGGGTAGCTGCCTATTTTTCAGATGCTTCCCAAAACTTCCCTATGCATAATATTACTGGTATCCTTTTGAATAGGACGCTTGAAGTAATAGGAACGAATTAAGGTTATAATTAGACAGGCAGATCCTTGCGACAAAACAGGAGATGCTACCAAAGGGGGTAGGGGTTGAAAAATTTGACTTCACCAAAACATTTAGAAATCAATTTGTTTCGCTTGTAAAGGTACTATAAGTGAAAGTTCAAAATCATGAGCATTTTGATGATAATTTTTGTTGTTGTTTTTTTCTAAAAATGTATCTGATTTGTTAAGAAATATTTTGAAGTGCAACTGTAGTCCATATACAACCTAGATGACAGTGTATTTACCTTGTGCAATATTATGCAGCGATGCACTATAACCATTCATCCATGCGTTAAGCATGTTAAGTACACCTAGTCAATAGCCATGTAGTTTATGTGTATTGGATAGATATAGTATATGGGCAAAAAATCTACCAACTGAATTAGTAAAAGGACAATCTCCATAATCTAAAGCAAAATATGCTAAAACGTTGTAATATTTAATGACTAATGGGTTATGAAAAGGAAGCATACTTGCACTAATTATTTCATTATACAGAAAAAAAGATTTTCAAGAGAGCATACCAAAAATTCAAATGCCAATATTCGGGCTCGCTCAGATATCACATTTTGGGCTGTGGGATATCCCCTCCCCTAGTCCCAACTAGCTTTTCACATATATTATGTAAAATATGAGAACACACTTACGTGCAAAAGGATTAGTTGGGACTCAGGGGGGGGGGGGGGTCATGATGTTTTAAAAATACATTCCTATTTCCTATATGTATAATACAAAAAGTGGCCATTATGGCCCCAAATTAAAGCCGTACATTTATGGAAATAGGAAATCAAATTCAAAATAATAACCAACAGCGAGCTTATATATGAAGATGGAATCATTTGATCGACTTTAAATTATATCAAAATTATAGGCAGCTATACACTGTGATTCCCATTACCACCATCAGATGTTCTTTATATGATTGGAATGAAAACTTAGAGCTTATGTACATTTCCTTTCCATAATTGGACTTGCCCATTTTTGTTCTAATGGTTGTTGGGTGGTGTTAATTTAAAGTTGTATCAAATTCAATTGAACACTCGGTAGAAACAGTGGAGACCCTGATCAGACGCCTTCACCCTTGATGTGTGTGTGCCAGCAGTAAAGGTTCTTGCAAGACTATGCGTTTTGCACAGGCTCGCCCGTGATTTCGCTGCTTGCATATGCCATAAGTACATGTACCAAATCACATGAACTAGCTGGGTTTTTTTATTTAATATTTTACTACATGCATAACGCTTACGTGTATAATTTTATACATACAATTATCAAATAGCGCTTTTTTATCTTTACGATATGCTGCATATTCAAGCTGGACACAATCCATATTATCTAAAATGGTAGCCTTTTTTTAATTCTTGAAGTGTGAGGGTGGTTAACCTAGACCACAGAGTCCATTTTTCCTTTGCACGTATCTTTCAATATATTTGCACTATACGAAGGATCTTACATGAGTGTTCATGCTTTATTGAATTTATTAAACGAGTGGGAGAAAAGAGATAAATTGCGAGGCTTGCCGAGCATTTAACCTCTTTTTAGCAAAGAGTTTACTAAATTCAATAATACAGGAGCACGAATGTTATATTCTATTTATCATATGGCATTAAGTTATTTTGAAATCATATTTTGGCGTGTAAACGTTAGGGTTTTGCCATATGTGTGACGTTTAAAGTGTAATGACATCATTTCATAACGTTTCTCGACAGCCTGTAAACCACTAGAGTGGTTTATCAATTTTATTACATGGTGTTATATCACATTCAGACGCGACGTCTTATGATAATAAGCAATCCTTTAATTAATCTTTAGATTTTTGAAACCGTTCATAGCCTCATTAATTGAACAAAATTTGAATGACAGCTGCCAAGCTCACTTGCCCGTTTTGGTGTGTAAAGCGTATGTATTTGCCATATATACGCGGCATTGCTATTGGCGTAGTTTTACAACGTTACCATAATATGTGTATGTAATTCACTAGTGGTGTATCGATTTTAAAGCATGGCTTTTTACATGTATCACACCTAGATGCGGGGTCATGTGATATAAAACTCATCCTTCATGTCCAACGGATATATATGTTTTGTTGGTCCGGAAGGTTCAACTTAACATAGGAACTCACTGCAACAGGAATTGCCTTTCCGATGATATAAACTTTTAGTTTACTGTCAGATCCTGTAACCACCATTATCATTTCAATATTTCAATAAAATGTTGTTTAAACCAACCCAATCTATTCGCACAACGGACCATTTTATTCTAGCTAAAACTGTTGCGAACTAGCCCAGACACATAGTTAAAACATGGAATAAAGATTCAAGCCGATAAGCCTTGCTAAAAAATTTGTCTTAAGCGGCCACTAAAATAGAAGACCAAAATTGGGTTTGAATACCGAATATCGCTTAATGCAGGTCAAAAGTATTGCAGAATGCTCCAATGGGGAGCATTCTGGAATACTTTTGACCTGCATTAAGCGATAATCGGTCTTTGAGACCTTTGTTTTGTCTTTTTTTGAGTGGCCGTTTAAGACAGGGTTTTCTGTAGTAGTTAGACAAGCTCAGAAACATGACATGTTTCTAAAGGTTTTCTGGCTATAAAAGAATCAAAATTAGACCATTCTATGTCGTAAATCATGCAGATAGCAGTAGAAAATCCAATAACCCAATATTATCTTCTGATCGCCTATACTTGTTCTTCAACGTGACAAAATGGCCCTTTGGGCGAAGGCCCAAAGCATGCGCATCCTCGACGGTTTGATCATGGCTTTCATTATTGCTTGATATCCGTAAATGTGTATGTATAATGTAATACTTCTAGCCAGAATGCTCATTAGCAGTCAAAGAAGGCCATAATAATCTAAGCTTGAAGCCGTCGTCGCTAGAAAACCTGCCTTTGGGGTTTTCGACAAGGTTAAGTAAAGATAAGTATGCTCAGCCACAGAGACAAGCTGGAATAGTGAAATTGTGTCTGTAGCAAGTTGACTTACTCTGTTTTTCATCGGGCAATAACAAAGACGCTGACCAGATGCGCAGACCGGTCTGTGCCTTTGTATTGTTCCCATGCAAAGTCGAGCTTCCACGCATTGACGCCCATCTAATAACGAATATCTGAAAGCAGCGTGCACCTTTTAATACCATGGAAAGAGCACATGCAAAGTTTAAAGAAACGTATAAAACTGTGATATTTGGACACACAATGTACCCCTACTTTAAAATTTGCGGTATGATAAACGAAATATGTCAAAGTTTACATTGTTTTACAGGTTACAAATTGAGATTGGTCAGACCTTGGCAAGGGAATGGAGGGGGGGAATCTGACAATGACATGAAATGTATATGCATAATTTCGGACAATGACAAAATCGCATGCAACGTTTCAAAAACAATCAGTATAAAAACGTAGGAGTTGTGCTAACAAGGAAAGCCCCCTGTCGTATGATACATGAAGGCTGTCGAGCTTCGCAGCGTAGAAAAAGCTGAATATAAATATAAAACCTTAGGCACATTCTCAGGGGAGACGTCTCGTTTTTTCTCTTCATGGTCTAGCCTACGCTGTTTGTTGTGATCATTCGCATTAATGCTTTTATCCGTACTTTGAATTTTTAGACCAGCTACGCGCATGTTTGTTTTAGCGTGAAAGCTCACGTCACGTGGCTTGTATCACGATAAAAATTCTTATAATAATTGGCTGCAATTCATACCATCTTCTGTTCAAAAAGCATAAACCAAACATACGTCAATCCTATTTATATTAAGTATATACAAAATTATTGTTATATTCCTCTGGAAATGATACACATGTCAGACCTGGACATTCGTGTAAACAAATCCATGGGAAAAGCGATACAGTGCTTTATTGTAGAATTTGTACGCAAACCAGCGTTATTGTTCATGTACAAACAGCGAAAGCACCAGCATAGCAATATATGCCTTTGAAAAGCGTCAGCTGAACTTGCAGTCCATTACGAAATAGAATAATAGAAAAATGTTTTCATTTCTACAACGTGATTCCACTGAAACATGTTTCTTCTTTTGAAAGCAGCATCCCCTGAAACAGGTTTAGACATGCATCTGCAGAGCGAATAATAAACACTAATAATACGTTTTATGCTACCAGATCTGTCATAAATATGTATAGGAACATGCTGGCTCGTTAAATGTATATGCATTTTAAATGATGCGCGTACATAAATTAAACAAATTACCCACACCTTTTGAAAAGGCACCTTGTCAATTAGGTTAGCTATGCTATTTATGCATACATTTATACCATTGATATGATGGGGCCAAATAAAATAATACCTGTGTTTAGGGTTACTCGACTCTACCTTAATGTACTGGTGAAAACTTGTTTTTCTGGAAAAGGCATAATTAATGCATTTGGTAAGGCGAAATGACTTTCAAAATGCATAAGATTATATTTTTTCCAGAAAAAAATCATTAAAACAAATATGTGTGCCTACCCTACCTAAAATTGTCAGACCCGTTACTTTTTTTATTTGGCCTGGTATTCAAGTACACGCTGCTACATATACATATTTACAATTCTACTGCGAGTTTTTAAATGAAACTGTACTATTGAGATGTCGTTCATACATGCACCTTCATTAACAGATCGATTTAAACTACGCCAACATACACGGCATTTGGGCGGACCACGTTAAACACGTATCGCCATGACTTTAAGCGTAGAAATTGGGCGTATTTGGCTATTCCGAAACCTTATGTCTGCTTTAATTAAAAATATTTGAAAACCACCCAAGTTAGGGTAAAAATTGAAAATTGATACTTGACTGATAATCTAAAATGTATATAAAAGACTTAAGTAAGAAATTCAATGTTTGGTCTGTTCATGGAATCATGAATACACCGGATCTCCTGCAATGTAAGTGAAGCAAGAGTTCTTGATTAAATGACCAAAAGTCTGATATTTTGTTCTTAATGAAACACATGAAAGTATTTGTTCGACTGATTCCAATGGCTAACACAAAATATACGTTTCGAAGGAGGGGGACAAACATATCTTTTGGCGATATTTTGTGTTTGGCCTAAAAATTACAGCCCCTCCTTACAATTATCTGACTACAACATTTAAAAGTTTATGTATTACTGGTATTATTTACAGTTTTTTCATTTTGACCTTGAAAAGTTTATAAGCAAAGTTTGTAAATATATATTTTTCTATCAGAAATTTGTACATACTTCTAAATATTGTAGGTGTATAATTGTAGTCCATGTTCATGCAACTGGTTTTTGTCTAAATTTCACCAGCGCGTCACAATATTGCAAACGGTATCAAAAGAGACTGATAAGCATGCTGTGGATTGCTCAAAAGCTGTATGTTGGGCGTAAAGTGATCTATGTGAGATGTATAAATGATTCATACGACAATGTGCTCATTCCTACTTAAGCCCTTTATAATTGAAATATATGGTCTATAGCCTATACTTGTAAAGTAAGTAAGGATGCAAAGATCAGGAACCAATACAATCAAGTACCACACAAAGCCTTCTTTCTCACGAAATGGCTATTGTTATGTTCTTTCATCGCGCTTTTATGAAATAATTAGGGCTGATGGATGTCTATAGATTAGTTTTCTCGTAACTTCACTCTTGTCAAAACTGTCTGTAAAGTTTAAATTTATCGAACGTGAACACGTTCAAAATGCATACTAAGCTCGTGTTATAATTGGAACAGACCACATCATTAAAAGCATAAGTTTCAATCTTTTCTTAGAAAGTTTCTTTAATAAGACTCCATCTGTTGAATATGCACGCGTTTGGAAATGATACGCCCACTTATCAAAATTCAATATTATCTATCCATAGTCGATGATTAACTTTACAAAACGAATTCTTTTAGACCGTAAAAAATAAGTAGGTTAATCCTTATGTCGACACTTTGTGCTCACTGCACTGCTACTATTCTGCCAGCCAAGAGTGACAGTGACGACATGTTTTGTTTACAAAGTTATCAGGAGCTTGTAATCGATAAATCACTTGCGGATAGGATTAATACACTAGTGATCTATCGATTCGCGCTAGCTCAAGTGGTGTGTACAAGTTAATGTTTGACTAAACAATTGTAAACAAACATGTCGTCACTGACACTCTTGGTTGGCACGACAGTACAAAGTACTACATTTGTATTGCAACTAAACAGTCGATCTATTAAAATAATTAATGCATTTATTTTTTGTGGAGGTTTTGCACTTGGTCATTGTTTTCTATTGTGGTCCTTTCTAGATTCACCATCATATCTACGAGAATGAAATAGCTGGTTAGTTCACTTTTATTGTGTTTTGCTAGCAGATGGCTTTTTGTGTCCTTTGTCTCTTCCTCACCGTGCTATAGGTTCGTCTGTAGTCTGAGATTGTGACGTTTCCTGGTTTTACTCACGTGTTATTTCAAAACTGAGTGTTGATCTACGCGTTTAACGATGTCTGATGAAAAGGTTCTCTTTTAATAGGCGAATACCGCCAGTATCGTCTAAAGAAGACACAATTCAATTAGACTTTCGTTTGGCAAATATTGTCCTAATTCAAGAAGACAGTTCCAGAAAGGATTGTCTTTGCCCATTGAATATATGGCAGAAACAAACGTCTTGCAAAGTGCCAAACAAGAGCGTTAAAAGTCAGATGTTTTAGTGCCTGGTGCTACTACACACACGGAAACACTCTGCAAACTGAATGCTACTGTACATTCCAGGGAAAAATTGAGCCCCTTGTAAATGGCCTTTCAAAAAGTGTTTTCATGTACATATTCAAATAGGCATTCATGACTTGCATTTGTCAATTTCTAATGATATTGTTTCTACCAAAATTTATGATAAACGTGACGACTTTGATTTTGAAATTGTCAATTTCCCATTTTTAGATGGTGATGTTCCTCGTTCTACATCCTATGGAGTCTATATCTCTCAACTCATTCGTTTTGCTAGAGCATCTAGCTATGTTGCTGACTTCAACACTCGCAATAAATTGTTAACTCAGAAACTTCTTAAACAATGCTATCGGTATCATAAACTTCGCAAAACATTTTCAAAATTTTATAGACGATACTATGATTTGATTTCTAAATTCCAAGTTGGACTTAAATCTCTCTTCCGCCAAGGACTTTCGGAACCTGATTTCTATGGTGACTTGGTGTACAAATTAAAGAAGATTGTTGGCTCTAATAATTTTTCAGCGCAGTTCATTAAAATAATTTCCCATTATAAAAAGATTGGCTATAACATTAATGTATTGCAACATACTTCATGCTTGGTAGTCAACCCAATCACGATTGGCAACTTTGCTTTCCTCTTTAATTGCACGCCGGTGGGTCGGACTTCAAACTCTATGATGGTTCCGACTAAAAGACTTATCTATTGATGAGATGGTAGGGGCCTGATGCTTTGGCTGTTTGTCGGGCCCACCGGGGTTTACCTGTTGGATTTCTTTTGCTCCGGTATTCAGTTTAATTTACTGTTGAGTCATTATCCTTGCTTTATCTCCTTGTTATATCTTGATTTATATGTTTTAGGAGATGATGCATTGATAAGTTAGGGGTCTTTCATGCAAACCAAATATCTATGTGTCTTGATCCACATCTGAATTAAGGGTGAGGTTGGCGCCGTTAAACCGGTTTAAGCCCTCCAGTAAAATATTTTACTGACCGTTCCAAGGCGGTACTTCTTTTGTGGATCTTTTATGTTTTTGTTCTGTCTTGTGTTTGCTATATCTTTGTGCGCGTCTGTTTATATGTGCTTTGTGGTCACCTGCTGGGAAAGGTCTGACCTCTTGGCTCTCGTTTGTGGTGTCTATTGTGAGTTTGTCACTTTCCCATTGGTATCCTGGGTCAGGTGTGGTACTTGATTGTATCGATTCCTGATCTTTGCACCCTATACTTATCATGAAATATATTTTTTTTGTTGAAGGAAAGAATTCTAAATTTTGTTGCATTGGTACACCCTGTCTGTGATGATGATGATACATGTATATGTAGAAAAGTAAAGAGTAAGAATTATGCAAGACACCAATATCATACAGAAGTAGCCAAATATTTTCCTCCAGATTTCATGGTGTGTTCAGCATTGAGCCTACTAATTAAGGCAACATGTTGGTCAGCATACCTACATTTAGTTACTATAATTCACATTAAAGGTTACTATAAAGTCTACTAAAAGAAGACGATCCTTTTACACAACTTTTCTAAGCTCTGGGCCCAGATCTGGAGGTCAGACATAAATATACCAGAAGTTAGAATGAAGTAAAAGCTTCATACACACTAATGGATTAAATTGGAAATAAAAGCATACATCTAAGGCTACATGAAACCTAATATTGTCTGTAAATTTTAAGCAATTGGAATTGTGAAATAGAAAACTAATCAAATACATCACATACATGTAAGCCCGAATCACAGTCATCTGTAAGCCCAAACTCATGGGGTCTGTGATAATGAGAACAACGGGGCATGAGATAGTGAAAACAAAATTGTCTCTAGTCTTGGACAAACTAGAAGGAACACAAAGTAATGCATAACAAAACAAAGACAAACACAGAACTCCCCACAAACAATTGGAAGTACATTAAACAATAGATCAACAACAACAGAACCACCACCTTAGAACGGTGAGCAGCCTAAACCACCACGGGGCTTAAACACATTTTACTAACGCTAAAACTTCGCCCTAGATTCTGTTATTGTTAATGTTGATATGTTTTTATATGTAAACAAACGATTCGAATAGTATGCCCCAGCAGAAAACAGTACCTCGCGTTAGCCGATGATAAGGACATGAGTGTTGTTACACTTTCCATTAATTTTATGCACAGACTCAATGAAGCCGAGTTTTCTGTTTCCTTAGATTTTATAGCTTCTTTCTATTCCAAATTGTTTGGAGTTATAATGATTTCTAAATCAAGAATAACATCACCTTTATATATAAATCATTCCTGTAGGCTTTCAATTGTGTATATATACATTATCAAATGCAAGATATGTTAAATATTAGGCCAGAACTAAGTATCATTCACAGTTAACTGGTTAACGACTGCATTAGATATCCAGGGGGTTGACACCAAACATGCAACACTTGGTAATTTTAATATTGTGTTTTTATAATCGTTTTTCATATTTTAAAAAGTATGTTTTAAAACAAAAACCTGAAATGTTTTCATTTATTTTATTAAAGGCCCCATTCGATGATTGCCGGATACACAATACTAAAATAGACATGGTTTAATCTTTCAATACGCGTAGGATTGGAACAAACAGAAATAAAAACAATCGTTTTTTTGAATTAACTTATTTATCAAAAAGGAAATAAATGGCGTGCATGCCAGAATGGTTTAATGAAAATTAACCCATTACACGATTATAATATGTCAATAACGACAAAACAATCAACTTTACTGTCAGTCCATCATAGCATTATGCTATTTTAATTCATATTTTTCTAGAACATGTTAATACGCTTTAAACAAGTATGGAAATTATTGGTTCATGTTGTTATTTCACGTCGTTATAACAAATTCCAGTGTGCTGTTACGCTTAATCACTGTTTATTGCTTACAAAGTAAGAAAAAAAGGCAAATATTAGGAAAACAAAATTGCAAACAGAACATAACTATATTGATAACTATACATATAAGGCCACACACAGGTGGCATAAGCGATAAACACTAGCTTGGCATGCCATGCATAATAATAGATACATTGTTTTTATAATGTTTAATACATGAAATGCAGCGTACTATCAAATTCTTCGTTTAAATTAACAAATGACAAAAAAGACATTTACTAACAGTGGATATAAAGTTCAGCTTCAAATAAGTGTGAATATATTTTGTTTCGATCATACAGAAAAGTAACTGGACAGCAAACATTTCCATAATAATTCCAACATTTTTTGATAGTTCAATGAGTGTTGCTTTATTGGTTGGGTTAAAAGATCCATATACTTGCATATATTTGCCTTAACATAAAAGTATTGTTTCAAATACAACTGTTTCAAACACAACAAGAGTGAGAGAAAGCTGGTTGCGTTGCTTTTTTTGTCTTACAGATGTACCTCTTAATGTACATGTTACTGTAAATGTGATGTGGCTCTTCCTCATGGTACCGTGGGTCGGTCTGCAGTGTGTGATTGTGTTATTTCTTGATCATATTCACTTACTCCTAAAAATCACATGCAAACAAATACTGATACTCATTATCAATATTGTTTGAAGTGCAAACATTACAAGTGCGCTCGTTTAATGGTGTATCATCCCATCATCCCGTCTCAAATGGGAGCCTATTATTGCCTCCCTAAATTTTGAGACGTTAAAATGGATGGAGCTTGAATTTAAATAATACACGTAGATATCGTTAATTCTTAAGAATACATCTCTGACAATGTTCTTTTAGCACTATTTCGCAAAACTATCTGAATTTACAGTAACTTATTTCGATAAACTAAGACATAGCCTTACTACTCCAGCTAAAATATAATACAATGCGTTACTGAAGTGTTCGTTATGGCGTGAAAGACATTAGCAGTTCCAAGGACGGTCCTGTACAGGAAAGGAAACTTGAGAAAATTGACAGGAAATCTTTAACAATTCACTTAGGATGTAATTAACTTCGTTCTGTCCTTCTATCCAGATGGTGCCTAAGATTGGTTTACCTATTATATCAACCCACAGTTTTAGATAAACAAAACTTTTCAGCGTAAAATTGTAAATATTTTCTTACCCATCATTTTTAACATATGTTTTTGTTGCTCAAAAGAACCGTCTCATTGAGACGGTTCTTTTGAGTACCCACAACATATGTTTTGGTTGAGAAATAAGAAAATTAAATTATCGTTACGCACTCTTAACTACAGTCCAGCAACCTACAGACTATTTATTGCCAAGGAATAACGGAATGCCATGTTTGCGAATTTAGCCTCATATGCTTAAATAAATGAGTTCAAAATAAATGCAAACCAAATATCTATGTGTCTTGAGCCACATCTGAATTAAGGGTGAGGTTGGCGCCGTGAAACCGGTTTAAGCCCCTCCAGTAAAATATTTTACTGACCGTTCCAAGGCGATACTTCCTATGTGGATCTTTTATGTTTTTTCTGTCCTGTGTTTGCTATGCCTTTGTGTGCGTCTGTTTACATGTGCCTTGTGGTCACCTGCTGGGAAAGGACTGACCCATTGGCTCTCGTTTGTGGTGTCTAACTGTGAGTTTGTCACTTTTCCATTTGTATCCTGGGTCGGGTATGGTACTTGATCGTATCGATTCCTGATCTTTGCACCCTTACTTACTTTGCTAAAAAATAAAAAAAGAGAGTATGACCAGAACATGTCACAATCTCACACTGTAGACCGACATTGCGAGGAAGAGTCCATTTTACATGTACCAATAATTTCATACAAACTGTACAGATGCTGATAAACACGAATATATAAATGATACAACCGTTAGTCTCCTGTTATAGGGCATGTAATAGTATGTACATTGCAAACCTGAGCAATCTAGTTAAACGTGGCTTTCGGCGTCTCGCGTGGATCTGCATTGTTTGCCACAAAAGAAATACTTTAAGAAAAGTAATCAGAGGTCACCCATCTTTACAATGGATCGCACTGTCCCAAGAGAATAATACATATTCATGCGCGGATCTTGTTGTACTTTTCTCAAGGAGTAAGGCTAAGGATGGGGCAAACCCAAACTAGGTCTGTATACAAGAAGTTGTTCATTTATTTTTTATTTTGTGATAATTTATGTTTTTTTTTTTAACTTTTCCTTAGTTGTCATATTTTCAGTAGGAGAGGGGGCCGGTTCAAAACTATTAACCCCACCCTCTCTGAATCCGGGCATGTATGGTGTTCCGAAGGGTCTGATTCCTCCATTGTAAATCGTACTAACGTTAAAAACTAGTATTATTAAACCTTATAATAATGAAGCGATTTTGGCGGACAACTTTTTTCTTCAATACCCTGACAGTGTATAAATCATGCCCAATACATAATAGGCCCAAGTATTTTGTTCGGCAGGAAACTATTTATTAATCGTTTGCCCATTTGCAATGGCGGTTGTTTCCTGTAGCACGAGACAAAACTTCATTAATTGCATTCTATTGATTTAGAAAAGTCCGAACGGCTTAGGCGTAATTATATTAGTGCTTGTAATATAGCATATTAGCTATGCATTATGGGATATTCCTAAGCGGCGGATAAAGGTGCTGAGCATCTTACAGGTGCACAAAGGACAGAGGGAACATTTAACATGTTTAGAATTGAAGATTTTACCTTATCACTCAAAACCCATTTAAATCCAACATGTATGAATTGAAAGCGTAATCTTTGACGAGGATTTAATTCACTTGATACATTTTGCCTCTGGAATGGGACTGTTTAGTAGGTTGAAATACCTTCCTGGTCAAATTGACGACACTTAGGATGTGAAAGTTTCCCAAATTAAGCATTTTTTCATGGGATGATTAATTGCTGGTGTTGAATTCCAGAAGTGTCAGTCGCACAAGCTTACACATGAACAACCAGAGTGGCCCCTCATAATATAGGTTGCCTAGCAACCTAAAGCTCAAGCACTTTCTATAACGATGGGGTTTCCACAAGAACACATTTCTCTTGTCTCGAATATGAAAAAAAAAAAATACGAGGTAGTATCGGGACAAACTTTATCTTATTACTATAGATTTTTACTGCATACTGGCTAGGCCAACTGTATTTGGACTAGCATAGCGTCTTGTTTAATTTCTTAGTTCAGCACTGTCCGAGATGTAAAACTGACTGTCCATTCTAAGGCGGTGTTTTTATTAATGTTGAATCAATGTTTGCTAATGCTTCAGTTGTTTGTGGGGTTTTTGTGTGTGTGTTCCTTGCTTTATAATACATTGCTTAGTGGCCCTCTTATGGTTGCCATCATCGCGCTGCGTGAGAGGGGAGGGGCTATTTGCTTTGATTTAATTGTGTACTTGTTGTCCTGTGGCTTTTGGTGTTCTAAGCCCCTTCCTCGCGGTGCTGTGGGTTGGACTGTGATCTGTGATATTGGTATTTCCTGGTCATACGCACTTGCTTTTCGACATTAGTTTAAGGTAAATCCTAGCTTAGTACTGGTTCAACCCAGGAGGACCCGTCCCTACATAACTGAAAGATTTTGAGGGGACGTAAGGAATAAAATCAAACAATCAAGTTAAAAAGATTAAGTTTGCGCTTATAATGTCAATCAATGATCTCAAAAGCTAGTTAATGTACAAGTGCTTAGCTTGGCAAATTAGTAAAACAGTTTTGGTTAATGGTGGTGCACCAATTGTCACCTTCTTACGGCACTGCGTTGAAATCAAGCTGAAATATCGCACTGGATAGGCGGCAATCGAAAACGTTAATACTACAGACTAACGTTTATCATAATCGTTAGAAAACAGAGTTTTCGATTGTCATTTGTCGCCTCACTGGCGACAAATGGCAATAAAAAAAACACTGTTTCTAGCGATTTTTTATCCGTTTTCGTCAATTGTTAAGAACGTTTTCGATTGCCGCCTATCCGATGTGAATATGCAGTGTGATCTTATCGGTTTCTGTCTGTCCTTATGACTTATGACGTATGACATATCAGGACAAGAAATCAACTGCACGTTAAGATATCGTTGACGATGTGACGACCATTTCATTTCCGCTGCCTGGAGAATTTCTAAGACGAGACAGAGGAGTTCAAAAGGACAGCTAAATGTCCAGTCTTTGCTTATTTATGCTGATCGCTGCTGGCGTATTTAACAGAATCGTGTGAAAAAGGTACATTTATCTTACATACATCTGGATGGGGTAGAGAGCTGATTGCTTGGCTTAGTTTGTCTTGCTGGTGTCTCATGATTGTTGTGTGGCTTATCCTCTTGATGCCATGGGTTTGTCTGCAGTTTGTGATGCTGGTATTTCCTGATCATACTCACCTAGTTTGTTTATACGGACAAATAATAAAGATACCAACTAGCCTGTGCTTATTTATGCAGATAGCACGGCTAACGTATTGAACCGAGATTTGTGGAAAAATATATAGATAACAAAGATACCACCAATCAGCAGGTTCTTATGCTGATCGCCGTTCGATTATGGTTTGCTTTGTTTGTCTTCGTGGTGTCTCTTGATTGTTGTGTGGCTCTCCCTCACGATGCCATGGGTTTGTCTGCAGTTTTTGATTGTGGTATTTCCTGATCATATTTAATTACTATTTTTTGAACGTGTGGGCACAGGACATTTTATCTGGGTTATATGCTGACAGAGAACGCATATAAAGATCAGGCCTGTGCATGCACATTTCTGATCTGTATCTCTGGTATCGAATCTGTTTCTTCGCGATGCAGAGCACAACGAGCATACCGAGAGGAAACTATAATATGCAAGTTTCAACCTACAGTAATGTATGGACAAATGTTTACACATAAGTGCACCTGTTGAGAGCTGGAGGTGAACTACACTGCTAAAGTAGAAAAGTAAAGTGTGCACCATAAAACAATACCTGTGTGCACAAATGCTGTCAACTCTTGTCCTGACTCCACTGTATTTGACGGCATGTTGCATAAGGGTTGTTGTAAAACGAGCAGGACTTCAGCGACTTGAGGACAAAAGTGTATTTCCAGCTGTGCTTTTGTGTCTCTTGTTTTTTGTATACTAGCCAGCCGAAAGTGGTAAATGATACACTTAGCCAATTTTCTCTCCAGGGATTAACAAAGCCATGTTACATTAATTCTTAGAGACAGAGCGCATAGTGGCAAAAGTATCTAGGAAACTTGAAATAACGATACATAATGAATGATAATGATTTTGTGATGACAATCGAATGTTTGTTTGCAGGATATGACTTCAAATGTATGCTTATGCTTACCGTAATGTTCTTGTACCACGATGCATATTAAATGCATAGTGCGTGTATTTGTATTATTATTAATATGAACCAATGCGTTTAGAGCTACATGTAGTTTGGCGGGGTTTTTTTGGTTTATTTTTGGTTTGCTTTAATGTGTGATTACCTCCCTGGTGTAGAGTAATCTGGCCGCTTGTTTACACACATTTACATGCTGAATTTTCGTTTTGTTTTTTGTTATTTGCGAGGCGAACTATTTCTTGGAAGTTATCTTGTATCGTTCAAATGTATTAACGCATAGTAACTAATTACCTTTTATGTGGCCTCTCTGTTTATTTTGCTGATGTTTAGGGATAGGATAGGGTTAGGGTTGTGTTTGGTACGTGTAACAACTGCAACATACGATTATTTATATTCATTTTGCTTTCTAAATGTGAAATATTTAAGGTGCGCAAGATTCCGTACAAAGTTTCATAGGTTTCAAATTCGGTGCACCTCGCGTTTGTATATTGTTAAATAAAGTCTTAGACCTATCTTTCTAACTAACAAGGAGACCTAATCTCCAACGTTAGGTAACAAACCCATCAAGGTTTGCACGCTGGTAGACTGGCCCCTGTCTAAATGATACTTTTATCATATTTAAAAAATGTAACTTGTTAAAATCAAAAATTCTTTTAACTTCCGTCATATTTACTAATATATGGCTATCGGTTAGCTCTCACAAATCTGAGTAAAACCCATGACGGGAGAATTTATCATAGAAATGTTTTGTCCAGTAGCTGCAGTTTACCTTGAACTCGGAGCCTGAAACAATGCTAGCACGCTGGTTTCCTTAACAGAACATGTATTCTACCAACTCACATTTATAACGGCCACATATATCATGGATGACTGTCATTATTTCTCAGCTATTATAGGAAAAAACAGCGGGCTGTTGTATAATAAATAGCAAGCAAAACCGATAGTTGTGCCTAATCGTATCATTTAGGGTGTAACATGGAAGTTATTTAAAGCTGAAGATCAAGGGCCAATTCAATGAGAAATGAGACACGACATGTGATTTCCAACAATGTGACATTTTGATAAGTGTATGCTCCGATGAGTCTGTGAAGCCTCCTTTAAAGCTTAGACACTTCAAATGATGTTCATTCAGTTGATTAAATCTCATAGAATATTCTAGCGACTAGACTAGGCTCTGATCAGACTGCGCGTATGCGCAGGCTGATCTGAGGCTTTGCTGGTCGCACAAACCACATTGTTGGAAATATCATGAAGCGCCTCAAATGCTTTATCATGAAGCGCCTCAAATGCTTTTTCCAGTTTCGTGAAGTTCTAACTATTATCGAATATTCACTACTTTTAGAATGATACAGCCATGTATTTTATTGTATTTTAACTGTTTTTATCATGGGCGAACGTTTTCAGGATTATTCCTGAATTTAGGAGTTTGAGGCTGAATTTCCATAGAAAGTCAGCCTCAAAATGCTGAATTCTGCAGATGATAAACTTTTCTGATTAAGTGTCAGTTTATCTAACTTAAAAGCTATTTTACCATTTAACTTGGACTTGTTTAATATTTGCAGGCATACGAGCAGCACGTTTTAAATTCTTATTTTCTAAAGTTCAGGATTTCGGAATTTTGAACTTTCTACCATGTTTTATGCACATACCAATCGCAAGGTGATATACATTGCATAGTGGATGAATCAATTTATACTGTCAGGTAGATTGCGAGTTCGAACCTTGTCACCGTATTATGTGTTTATTTATTCATTTATTATTGATAAAATTGTTAGTATATAATTCAAAATTAAATCCAGATCATTTCGGATGCTGAATACTCTTTCAGCAAGAGTCCTTACATGCAAACAGTCCATACATGTATCCTGTTGAGTTGACGCATTCCATGGCATCTCGTATGCGTCTTCACATTTGTTATTGTTCCATTTAAGGGACGCTTTGCATAAATGTCAAAACTGTTCAAAGACATGATTAAAGGAAATGTGGAAATATTATGAAATAAGAATTATCTTTAGAAAGGAGAATTGGGAGATATTAAATAGATGAGTGTTTGGTGCAATAAACGCAAATATTATGGTCATTTTCGACCACCATAGCGACATAATCGCTGCGACATTGGTTTTGGAAACAAGTAAGAAATCAGGGTAATAAAAGCAGTGCATACAATACAAACGCAGTACATTGGAACGTTGCAGACAACGACATGAATGAGTACTTATAGGGCAAACGGTTAAAATACAGATGAAATGTCGCATTATAAATGTGGCATTTCATCAGTTTCTGCACTGTATGCTAAGACAAAAACTATCTTCAGAGAAATAAATACAATATGTTTTGAAAATTTATAATCTGTGATCCCTCAAGTATATACCATGGACCATTCTAACTTTATAGTGTCTGGCCTAATAGAATTCAATTGGTCTGAAAGGGGCTAAATCTTGACTGATTTTCTATTTGCTTTTATTGGTGTATATCTGTTTATTCATATGCCAAACAGAATTTTACCATACATCTATAGATATACCAATCAAAGGGTTAGTTTTGATTACTACAAGCATATATAATAATGCAAATACATATATGACAATGTATTCTGCTCTGTATTTTATTGTTTTACTACTTTGTTATATGCTTGCTTGTTTTGAAAAATATCCCGATTTCAGATTATTTGTAATTGCTTGTATGTTTATTAAGTTTTGATTTAGTTAAAGCTGTATTAATGACTGTGTAATTAATTATAGTCGAAACGAGTTGCATATAACTTTTTCCTAATTCAGCATTTTATGATCCTTGAATATATCATCCCCTTCCGAAACAGACAAAATCAATCTCTAATTCCAGCTTGTTCCAAATAACCATATCCCTAGGGAGATGTAAACTTGACTTCAGTTCAATAAAATAATTTTATTTCATATTCATCTGCGTTGTATTCGAACATAAAAATATCATTCTTCTTTGAAAATAAGTCAATAAATTTGATTTTTATTTAGGTTTATAGACGCGTATTTTCAAGTAATGAAGTTGTTGGCGAGCCTGTGCAAATGCACAGACTCACGAGAGTCGTCGTTGGCCGAATCCACTAAATATTGTTAAAGCATTTTAGTTTAGACCTCTAGCCACGCTGGCTACCTCAACATGGATGTTTAAAGGAGGCGTTTACGCATATGTGATACCAATCCGAATAATCCGTCGCAATTTGAGAATCAAATCAAGCCCTGGGTGTGCAATGTACGAAAAAGCTCCATTTTGTTAGCAAGAACCCACGTAAGGAAAATTAGTTCTGTAGCGTGTGGATTCAGCCCTATTAAAATCATTTTTTATGATTACCCGAAAAGATTTATTAGCCGAAAAAATGAAGTTCATGTAATTTCAATAAAATATTGCTATAGCGATATCTTATTGAAAAAACATAAACCTCATTTATACCGTTTGTTTTGCTGCAATCTAACCTGTTATGTGTTTGCATGGTTTCTGTGACGTCAGCGTCACGTTATCAAAGTAGATCCTCAATGTACATCCGAGGTCTGATTCTACGGAATTCCACGGAATCGGCGAGGCAGTTCCGATTGATGTGATACATGTACGTACTAAAGTCTCATGAGCTGGCCTATTTCTTCCCAAGTTCTATGATGCGCTATGATATGTCTTCCATTCTTCTCTCTCAGTACAGATTAAATTGATTTTGGGATACAATTAATATATTTGGGAATCATTCCAATCTTAGGGTAATTTAAACAAAAAGAGCACACTCCGCGTTTCAAATCTAAAGTTGACATTTAATCAACGATTCGTCACCTCTTTTAGTCGATCGAAAGCCCTTATCAGTATTGTTTCTAGAATAAAGTGTTTAAGATAAGACGTAGCACAGTGGATGAAAACAGCTCATGGGAAACAGATAAGGATACAAGAATGAAACGATCTGCTTTAGTTCAATACAAATGAAATTTATGGCTTAATTGCTAGCGAAATCGAATCATAGTAGTATAATCAAAGAAGGGTTTCCATTTTTGTGCATCCGAGTGTGGATACGGATGTGGAAAATCGATCACCATTTCTATAAAGACGTACTTCATACACCTACGAATATGGTTACTATGGTCCGACTAAAAGTGATTAGACCAGCTCTGGTTACATGTATATGGTGGAAATCCGATGATGTCACTCTGGCCGTATGGAGTGAGACAGTGTGTTTTTATGATATAACCTTTTGTATACGAAAAAAGAGAGGTATTTCTTGCTTTTAAGCTCTCATATGATGTACATGTATATATCCTGCTAATAAATGTTAAAATGCCAACAATTGTTGGAATTATAACATTTATGAGCAGTATTAACTTCATGTTCAGATGAGTTGAGCATACTATTTTATAACCTCGAGGCCAGAGTACAAAATCATCGAAAATGGGTGAAGTTGTTCAAACTCAACGCCACTCAACGAGAGCTATAGCAATTTATTATTACATAATCTGGAAGAAAGTATACATGGTTTTTAAAGAAAGAAAACTAATGAATTTATGGACGCCCCATAGCACCAGACAGTTGACACACATTTCTTAGTGAAAAGATTGATATACAAAAGAAGCTCAGATAGGTTTATTTCTTGGAATTGAAATACTTTATTGACAATTCAATATGTATCAAATATGTGCAAAAATGTAAAATCAATCAACTTGATTATGTGCTGACTGGCGCCATGCTTCATTGTAACTTTCGTTGAAATATAAAAGATTGGTATAAAGCAATCGATTGTTAAAAATTCAAATGTACAATTAAATTCGATAGTGGTATATAATCCGCAATGAGTGATTACTAAACATAGTTTACAACCCATAATGACAGCCAGAACCAAATGCTCTACTTAGTCTTTGTGATCTGTACATCACCAAGTCTACTTGTTACTATCACAAAAAAGAAGTGAAAATGACAAGGAAATAACTCAATCTCACACTGCAGACCAACCCACGGTACCGTGAGGAAGAGTCACAGAACACTAACAGTCACAATACACCAGGAAGACAATTTGAATAAAGCAACTATTCCTCAACAAGAAGACTACCCAACTAGAAAGGACACTAAGTACTGCAAAAGAAAACAAGGATGAAACACACAAAAACACAAGCAATGGGAGCAAAAATAAACAATGAATCAACAACTATACCAATAAAGCCATCTTAATTCAGTATACTCGTTATAAGAATGCCTTATAACCCAAAATGGTCACAGAGTTCGTTAAACTATACAGGCCAGCACACGTGATTTCGTCATTTCAGTATTTATAGCACATGTGCAAATGCCTCCAACAAACGCCTATGCTGACGTATCTAGCAAAGCAAGAATTCCCAATTTTGGTCAGAGCCTTTATCTACATCCATAATCTATTTATGCGAGCAGCCAAGAGTCTGGCGAGACTGCGCAATTGCCAGACCCTTGGCTACTCCTGGATGCACGTGCCAATACATATATTTAGGTATATTTCATGCGACGCTGTCCTGTGTTCTTATTGAAGTCATCAATCACTCTTTCCAGTAATCTATACTGTTAGTTAGTCACTGATTTAGCCTGTATCGACAACCATACTCTATGCATGCGAGCAGCCAAGGGTCTGGCGAGTCTGCGCTATTGCGCAGTCTCGTCAGACGCTTGGCCACTTCCGTGTGCATTTGACAATACATATATTTAGGTATATTTCACGCGACGCTGTCCTGTGTTCTTATTGAAGTCATCAATCACTCTTTCTAGTTATCTATACTGTTAATCAGTCACTGATTTATCAGCACGTATCACAATCGGATGTACTTATAGGAATTTTCTGCTGCAAATAGAAGCGACACAGTGATTAAGAATCATCAGCATGCTCGTTTACATCGAAATCTGAAAATCAGGGAATATCTATTCAAAAGTGTTCATTTAGCGTTGTATCTCGTCTGACTCTCCTCGCATATTTCAGTTTACGGAGACGTTTTAGGGAAGTCGTAAAACGTAGTTCGTGACCCAAAACCGACGATATACCTCGCCAAAATAACATTTTGAATATAGTTACATAAGTACCCCTATTCCAATGAGTTAAATAATTTTGATTAGCACGTCGGGGGTAGCTTTGATAGTTTTCAAACTGTTGCTCTGTCTTTCATCGCCGAATTTTCTTCCGGAATTGCTGTATTGTTTTTGACGTAAAACGATTATTAAAAGTTAATTTTGTTGTTTATCATGATTTGACAAAATGGGTGCTAATGAATAAAGTCATTGCATAATAGTTAATACATAAGATGCGCTGTTTTAAAAGCTATGTTATGTTCAATTGTATTAATCCAGAGAATAACTATAGCAATAACGTTTTTTACAGGAGTAATGTTTGCCCCAAGTTGTTTTAGTAGGAAAGTTAGTGTACATTTACTTTCGATGTTAACTTACACAAATTTTATTTTACAGAGAATTTATGAAAATCATTGACTTCATTTTTCTTAGACGCAATGCACTCATATTGTTCTTGACGAATCCTTTCCTTCATTGAGTCTTTGATTAGGTCTTATCTTTGTTTGCAGCAAAATTAATGCCGCCAGAGTCTGAGCGATTGAAATCTTAACAAAATTAAAGGGCAAATCCTCACAGACAAGTGATCTACATTTTGTAAAGCTTGATAACAAATTGCATTTCTGAAGAAATCCATTGATGATAAGTAATTAAAGGAATAGTGAAGACATTTAAATGAGATTGTGTCTTCAGAAAAGAAAACATATACATAACGAAGTTTGGAGAATATTCAGAAATTGGAAGTGTAGTTTCTCTTCGTGAAGTAGCATAACTTTGAGAAGCCAGGTACATAACCTCCAAAAGTGAAACGATATCTATCACTTACTGTAGTAGTTAATTTGTTTTGTTAAATAGCAAAAGTAACCTGTTTGAGTTAAAGTGTCTAGAGATTTGTTCGCAGGGTAAATAAGTTACATTTTAACGTGAATGAGTTATATTTTTAAGACTTTATTTTTGATCTTGGCCTTAATAATTTCAGACATAACCTATATAAGTTACTTTCTGTAGTCTCACTTTGAATCCATTTTATTTTATAGAGGTTATATCCCTGACTGTTGTAAATAAGTATTGAATAGGAAAAAAGGCAAGTGAATATGATCAGGAAAAAACACAATCACACACTGCAGACCAATATACGGCACCATGAGGAAGAGCCACATAACACTGACACCAGGAAGACAGGTCAAGTAAAGCAACCAGCTCTCTCTCTCCCTCTCTCTCTCTTTTTTCTCTCTCTCTCTCTTTTCCCCATCAAGATGATTGTAAAACTAGATGAAAACATTAAATTACATGTACTTCTAACAAAACTTGTACCGAAATGGGATCCATCTACATGGTCCAGAAGGACAGAACTAGATTGTGAGATGGACTCCAATATATTTTCAAACCCAGGAGTTATAGCTAAATTGAGAGACGCTCTTAGAATCTACCTCAAATATAAATTGTACCTGGCGTTTTCTTTAACCTAGCACAGATGCTTTGTACATGAAGCTCTTTATGAGAACGTGTAAATGTGTAACCCGGCTGATCAGTGTTAGTGTTGCTCGTACGGAATATTAGCTTCCCTTGCTCGTCGATAATCTGAGCTAACATGTTGAAGCTGAGCTAACAACCACGAAACTGGCTATCTCATGACAGGGCTCAACTATGATTTCCCTTATTCTGGAAACAGTACAGCCAGAGGTTTCATCACAACCTGTTCTAGCGCTGACCGTTGAACTACCTGCGCTATATATCGCTAGCTGTACTGTACGTACCGCATTGTTGAGCGCAGTCCCGCCGAAGCCTGTCCATTTCGTATACACATAGTATAGAACTAGAGGAGAATCAGACCTAAATTTAGACCCCTTGCTCCACTGGGTACATGTTGTACGTGAGTGTGTGCGTTTCAAAGAAGGTTTTGTGCATATGCGATAAGTACCAAATTATCACATGCATGATTATGAATCTTGGTCTATTCGTTGCTTGTCCTTGGATTTTGTGGGATTATACATCTATAGGTCCAGATAAATGAAAGGCTTGAGCGTATCATTGCAAATTATTTCTTTTCCTGCAAATTTTGCATTTGTTTCGGGTGCTCAAAAGAACCGTCTCGTTGAGACGGTTCTTTTGAGCACCCACAACATATGTTTAAGTTGAGAAATCAGAAATTAATACTCATATACACACACTTATCTGGGGGTTTGACTGAGCTTATTCATTAACTGTTTTCATTACTGGACGAAAAGATAAGTGTCCTGTTTTATTAGCCACTAGCTCAATCAAGTGACCCACCAATCCACTGCCTCGTATTTATTTGCTACTTGTTGGGCTTAGCAACCACTTTTGCAGAATATTGTGTTTTATTGGGAAGATGTTGACCTCCTAATATGAATGGTGATCGATACATGCTTAAGAGATAGTATCAGATCGCCGGATATTGCATTTGTGTTTTCCTAGAAATCCTTTAGAAAGCGAATGCATGGCGCAAAAGTGACGATGAATTATAACATGTATGAAGTATGGCATTATTGAATTGGCCAGTTAGCTCAATACTTAGTTGACTTGGAAGGGCGGATATGCATCTTCTGACAGTCTCGCAAGAGCCCTTCTGTTCGCACAAATGCAGAAGGAGGGTCATGCGCGGATCCAGAAAGTTTTGTCAGAGAGGGTCCAACTTTGACAATGTTTTAGAGGGGATATGATCCTAGCAAATACAATTATAAGCGGGCCATTATCGGCCCGCCAGCTAGACGCCATTTAAATGGCGTTTCGCTGGCGTGCGATGATGGCCCAACAATGAATGGCTTGGTAGATTTGTAATTTTTTAGGGGATCTGGAGCAGTTTTACTAAGAAACCCTATATGCTTGTGATTTTTCAGGGATGGGTGGGGTCCGGACCACCTGTCCCTCCTCTGGTTCAGCCCATGAGGGCATATGTAGACCAAGATCGAGCAAGGCTGGAGAGTTGTAAACAAACATTTAAAGCTTTACTTTACCAACGTACCAATATCTTATTCAGTATTTTTAAGCAGATGTTTATACCAAGTGTCTTCATTTTCTTGATCTACTCCAACTTTTGCGTACAGTAAAACCTGTGTAAAACGGCCACATATGTATGTGGCCTAATAACAATGGCTAAAAATTGGTTTTGTACTAAATTTAGCTATTGAACAGTGGACTCCCTTTCAAAATTACCCAAGATAAACTTCCCTATTTTTTACAGTTAACTTTGCCACTTCATGCGCTTCACAACCAATTGGATTGCACATATTTTTTACCAACTAAATCGCATACTTTTTTCAATATGTGTAATACATGTATCTACAAAATGTATTAAATAAATTCATGAAGTAAATCTGTGAAGTGGTCAATGCGGCTATTACCAATGGGAGAGGAGGAGAAAACTATAAGTACATGTAGGTCATAGATCATATATTATACATCATAGATCATATACGTATAATTCAGCTATAGGATTTTGTAAATTCTTTTCCAAAACAGTTACAAAAATATTAACTTAAACTTTTGTAAGTGTTTTCAACATGTTCAAATACTAGGAAATATCCAATTAAAATACTTTTGTAAATTTCGAGCCGAAGAATTAAATGCTGGTTAGTTACGTCGGCCTGTTTACGGGGCATATGTATTTCACGTGCAGTTATATTGATAGCCAAGAAGTAATTTTCTCTCCTAACATGCTAAATGTCACAGATGAAGTGGTAATGAACATACCTTTTCCTGGAAGATCGATCTTGTGTATGATTCATTTTCATGCACTGCAAACATTTCATACGCTTCATGTTAGTTCGAGCTGCGTCTCTGCAAGGTGCTAAACAAGTGATTTCTGGATTGGCATTGCTGCCTAAAATACATTTTAAGAAATTGGAATCTACGAGCAGCTGTGTATCTATACATGTACAAATATAGCATTGTAAACAATCTAAACCCCTTTGATGAACTTTTATTGCTTTCGCTCACCAGAGACAAACATGCGCGATTCCAAAAAAGTTGGTCAGAGACAACGTTTTTTCTCTCTCTTTTTTTCTATCCATTTTGAGTTGATGAGGTGAGAGAGGGTATCCAAATACCACTAAAAGCGGGTCATCATCGGTCCACCAACGAAACGCCGATGATGGCCCAACATTGAAGGCTGGCTAGGTAGCTTTGTGATTTCCCATGAGATTCGGACCAGTATTGATTAGAAATGCAATAGCATTGTGATCTTCGAGGAGGGGCGGGTCCGGACGCCCTGTCCCATCCCACCCCTCTGGATCCGTCCATGTCAAGATGGGATCATTGCATACATGCAGCAATTTCTAGCTCTCTTGTCTCCGTCCGTCGTCTGTTGTCTATCTTCCCATCAACAACAGTAAAGCATTTCTCCTGTGAAATTGATGGGTCATCATGGATACTCTAAAACGTTTGTATAAAAGGTCATGCCAATACATAATAAGTACAATAAAACTCACCTAGAAACCCAGAAACTGATAAAATTGGGTATTGGTATCAAAAACGTGGGTCCTACTAAGTGTGTCCAAAGGATGATCTAAACATTCAGGTGCATAACCAAAAGAAGTTTAAAAAATACCACTTGAGGCAGTTAACCTATTTTGCAATAATAACAAAAATTAACGTAGCCTGTATGAGTGAAAGTGTCTTTTTTCATCTTCATATTCTGGAGTTACTGCAATTTTCAATATCATGCTAGTAATTTTATCTGAAAGACATATTACATTACTTAACGATTATGCAAAAAAAACATATGTACGCATCGTCTAAATCCATTGAAGATCAGAAAATACGCTACTTTTTAATGTGAATCAGTTATATTTTTGAGATTGCAATTTTGACCTTGGCCCGATTAATGTCAGACACAACCTACATAAGTTGCCTTTGAATTCATTGTTAAAAAGGCACAATTTTAACATCTTTAAGTGATGTATATTTAAACTTATAAATAGAGGTTATGTCCCTGACTTATATTTTGCAATCTTGATATTTCAGAAAATGTTGCTTCCAATGTTATCATATCTACTAATTATAACAAAACTTTTAAGACAATGGATGACTATAAATAAGTAATGGAATGATTGTTGCTTCAATGTAGTAACAAAAAATTATTATATACCTATGAACGTGATAAATGATGCGACGTTTGAACTGTCTGTTTTCTGGCCATCTGATCAACGAACTGAGGTTTTCTGATTCCGTATCACTATCCTTTAAAACGAGACTAACGTCGGTTACCTGTTTTTGCGGCAGCGTTACGTATAAATAATCTCAAGCATAGAACCAGAGACGGAAACCATGATGACGTAATGTCAAGAAACGTAACGTAATGGCAAACGTTCCCGCAATTCATCAGGCTTTATAGACCAAAGCGAGTTTAAAAATCTGAAAATGTCAGATACAGGTACATGTATATAATAAACATATTATGATAATGGTAACCTGATCTGGCGTACAGTATCACGTCTCGTGGATGAGGCCAATACCATTGGGTTACCATCGACACTTCGCGTTTCGGGTGATCCGATGGTATAACCTCATACACTCGACGTGATACAGTACGCCAGAACACTCTAAAGGCCAGATCGTGTATTGCAAAACAGGTTCACAATTCAAAAACTACTCTCTAGCGAAAAAAAACAACAGAACACATGAATCTATCATCTGCCTGTGTACATCAGATTTTGTAGACTAAGTGAGAACTGTGTACATTTGCATTATTGCTGTATGACAAAATAGCAATATCGACTTTATATGATCCTCCCTCTTACCATGTGTCTGATTATATGGCATTGCATAATTAAATTAAATGGCGCTTTCATTTTATTTACAATCTCTGTCCATAGAGAAGGCTCAAATGAAAAATACTAATTTGTCACCTTTTCAGACTTTGAGTTTGTTATATATGAAGTTGCAATAGCCAATGCCACATTTAATCAAATTAGCCATCCCTGGTCAGACTTATTCCTACATCTGTATTATGTGTGTCTTTCCCAGATACCCAAGCAAACCTTTATGATTGAAAAACAAAATTAAATCCGTTAAAGGGAAAATAACACTCAGTTGTCTTCTTCCGTCTGATGTGACAAACACGCTACATGTACAGAAGATGTCTTAGATGGGTTTATTTGTTATGTGCGGGGCAAAAAGGTTTTGGTGTATTCTTTGCTTCCAATGGATAATAACACATTTGACTTCACTACAGCTGGTGATTGGTACTGTGTGGTGGTGGTGAAAAGTCTCGGTCACTGCACTTCTCTTTATAGTAGATATTATCTTCTTCCCCTTTGGGATCATGGATTTCATTGTGGAACTTTGAAACCATTAGAGGGTCACTGATGAGGCATAACTGGCCAAAACTACATGTAACTAGTCTGGTCCAGAACGCTTGTACACTCAACCACTTTAGTTTTTTGGTGTATTCTTTGCTTCCATAAAAACATATCTGACTTGCCAAGCGAATCGTTGTCGCAAGAACCTTCGCTGCTTGCATACATAATGTAGATAAAGGCGCAATCCAAGAATTAGACCTAACCTTTGCTGAAAAGGAGAGCATTGACGTTTATTAGAGGTATTTGCCCAAATACGATAAGTACCAAAATTCGTGCACTTGCTCAATGACAGATCTGATACATGTACAGTAAATCCTGCTTTAGTGGCCACCTTTGTTATGCAAGCAACATGTAGTAAACAGGTATGTACTGTATCTAGTTCTCACAAAAGCAAAATACATCAATTGAAAAGTGCCTGTATTAAGCAAGCACATATCTTAAGCAATCGCATTTTGACTATCCCTTAGGTGTTTACTTAATAACCGGCTGGGCTGTACATCCACACATTTATCGTTTGTACAAATGTACAACCACACAACTAGCAAGTTAGCAAAAGCATAGTCCATGAAATCAAATTAAGTGATATAGCTGTCATGCAACTAAAAACAATTTGCAGTAGAGTGACAGGAATTTTAATACTGATTGGCAGTTTGGGATGTTTAAAAGAGGTAATGACAATGGACATGATACTTGGAAAATGTAAATTTCCAAATAGTTTTCTTCCTTATTTTCAGCAACATACGTTGTAGGGTCACATCGGAATTGCCCCTATGAGGCAATTCCAGTGTGCACCTACAACATATGTCTTTTCCATGCATAAGCTTTTTTTTTAAACAAATTCTCATCGGGTCATTTATTCAAAGAAATAAGCATGTAGAAATGAACATTGTCATGTAGTTTGTCATGCACCTAGATGATTGTCTATTTTAGGCTTCTGACAGCTTATCTTGAGATGTTTCATGGGAGTATATTGCTAAATTGCTAGTTGCGTGGTTGTACCTTGTAAGTATGTAGCTGCGTAGACCGGTTTGCATGCTTCTTTCGAAAAAGTACCGCGTAATTTGATTCTTGTCGGTGCTAAGATACGCTCTTGCTTGACACTGTCATTATTATTGTTGACATTTGGAGATTTGGACGTGTCATATCACCTTGCACTGGAGCCATTTAAACAATGCCGTTAAATACATTTTACGGAATTAAATTCCACAATCAATGCCGAGTTTCAGGATTAACGCCTTTGCAGATTATAAAAAAGCACTTACACAAAAGAATCGACCCAGCTATTTTGACAACCTTTGGAAGATGTCTGAGAAACATTGTAAGAAGTCGAGAAATAAGGCAAAGCTGTCAATAGAGTAAACATGACGCATACTTTTAACAGCTTCTTCGGTCAATCATTACGAAAAAAGCGGCGTGATTAGGATGTTGGGAAGATTAGAGTATGTGATTTCATTGTTCGCACTGGACTTAGGATAAAATTACTACAATCTTCATGGCTGCTCTGTTTCCTTGCTTAAACAGTAAGAGGTAAGGGGTTTCTATTGTTTTAGGATTAGAGTTCATTCTTCTTAAAAAGACCAGTACTGTTGAGTATTGTGTATCAATGCAACTCAAATTATGATACATCTAACTGAAAGTATTTGCTAAAAATATATACCTACTATTAGGTTTTTTTCTCGACGAAGTCGAGTCTAACCCAACTAAAGCCCTATTTATCTAAAACTCTATTGGTTGATATAAAAAGGCTGGCCTTTCATTGATAAGTAATTTGCATATTTAAATTGTGACGTTATCCAAACTTACCCTCTTTTTTTATTAGCGACCTACACGCGTTTGTTTGTTTTTAAACAGGATTAATCAATAAATGGTAAACACAACATATTTTATTACCTTTATCATAATGTAGAATGAAAACCCATACATGTGCTAATGAAACATTTCGAAGAAATTTTACAAGTATATAAATAGACCGTTTACTTTCATTTTGAGTTTCGCGCCGGAAGCAAGAGTGGGTATCCAATCGCTCATGACTTTGAGCGTAGTTTTCGTAACAGCGTGGACGTACAAAAACACAGTGGTATGTTTAGATTTTCCCATTTAGCACAATATCATCGGTGTGACGTCAGACACATTATTTGAACAGGATCTATACACCTGTTAACATTGAATCGCATTGATATAGAAGAAGCAAGTATTTTGATTAAACTTTATACGATGCATTTTCTTGCATGTTTCAACACATTTGCACTATAGGCCTACCCTATTTTCTGCCTTTGATTTTACTGCAAAGGCAAAGCACAATAAGGAATGAAAATTGGAGATCAAGGAGAACCGACCCAAGTGGCGAAAAAGTTGAAACAAGGAGAGAGAAACCACTGGAGATATCACATGTTTGTGTAAGGTAAAATTGTGATAATGGCTGATAGAATTCTAATGAATAGGCGAAGAAGTTAATGAGAGTGAATAATTGGCTAAATATATAAGATAAAAAAAATGCTGGACCACCCCCTCCACCACAAGATCCTGACCCTCAGTCATATCCAATGGTTATTTTAATGTTGGGCAGATCATGTCGACGTCTGCATGGTTCCAATGTACTACGGTTGCATTGTTTGTTACCCTAAGTTTGTACTGGGAAACTAAGTTTCTAACTCTATGCTATTATAGTGGTCTAAATTGGCCATAATTTCTAAGTGCGGAAAATAATTTTTTGAGCTTCTTAAAAGGTATTCATCGTGTATTTTAGGTTATCAAACACCCATCCGTTTAATCTTCGTCGACTATCTTTTTTAAAGATATTTATTGTTCATCATATTGTGGTCTTTTTAGACCACTGGGTCCAGACATTTGAAAGCAGAATGCAGCTTAAGCCCAGATATGTGGGTATGAGGAATGTTGCTACTATTTCTAATTTGCACCTTGGACAATGTTACATGTATCTGAGATTTCATCTTGGGTTAGAAACGTACTTTCTTACTTATGTTTTTCTTACGCAGGAAAGTGAGACAAATAAAACATGAGTTATGGCCGACAGCATACAGCGTGGTAGGCGGCAATCGAAAACACTCTTAACATTCGACCAACGCAGATCAAAAATCGCTAGAAACAATGTTTTTGATTGCCATTTGTCTTCAGTCGGGCGAAAAATGGCAATCAAATACTCTGTTTCTAACGATTTTTGATCTATGTTTGTCGATAGTATTGACGTTTGCGATTGTCGCCTACCCGGTGTGAGAACATGCTAGAAGTGCTGTATTTGCGTAATACGGCTCTAAGCTTTACGTCTTGGCACTCCAAGATTAATAGAAAAACAGAATTTGGAAGCTTAGCTTATGCTCTCACCCATTCTTTCTACAAAACAGACGCCATTCTGTGATTTGAAATATTGATCACACAGACGCTTTTGTCCCGTAATTGTTTACTCGATCGATCCACGTCGCTCAAGTGCTATATTCTGTCGGCCATAACAGAGTGCAACAATATTGAATGTTTAGACGAATAAAAGAAATTAAAATAAACGCTGTGTGCCAATTAAACATAAAATCCACTTCTCAATTTACGTAATCTAAGTGGAGCAATCGACCAGCTCATGAAATCAGATTAATAGCACTACTTTGAAAAGATGAGTATACGAGTTCTATCATGTTATATAAGATAGAAAAATCCGTCCCGAGGATCACCGATTGGCATCACGAGACTTGCCGAGTGATGACAAATGGATCACGAGGGACGGATTTTTTGATCATATCCTCACACGAATAATGGACTCTTTTTCTTGCTCACCATTAGATACATGTACCGCATTTTATGTTTTCAAAAACTCCAAAAAAATTCTGAATACGCTGAGATGCGACATGATATTACATAACAATGACGTCACTTGACGACCAATGTACAGCACCCACGTGGAAGCCTGGGTACATTGTAAGATAACATGGGTAAGATAAGAATTTCCAACCCAGGGTAAAAATCTCAGAAAACCTTATCTTGTGTTCAAGAACACACAGTATTCATATTATGGTAAGGTGATAATGCATTGCTGCATTTTTATCGTTTTTCAATCAAATCAAATCAAATCAAATCAATCAAATAAACTTTATTTCACTCAGTCCATTTACATGGCAACATGACGACCAATGTACAGCACCCACGTGGAAGCCTGGGTACATTGTAAGATAACATGGGTAAGATAAGAATTTCCAACCCAGGGTAAAAATCTCTTACAATAAGGTACATGTAAAAGCATTAATCAAACATTAAGAATTATTTAAACAATAAGGTAAATGCTCCCCACAACTCAATCAATACATGGAACTCTAACCACCTGAACTACCCGGGTGGTCCGAAATCAACACCTGCTTTAAACTGGCCAATTCGAGGTGTTTTGCCTTAGGGATGTCGCAGTTCTGTATACAAGTTTTATGCTTTAATTAAAGGACAACGAAGCTTTGCGACAGATATACAGACAGACGAACGGATGGACAGACGGCCGGCAAACAGATAGAATTTGCTGCTCGAGATCACATTCCTCGATTTAGTGGATTAATAATAATTGTCTACGCGCACGTCTAATGCCATTTTGTTTTTGGTTCGTTTTCGCCGGAAGTGAGACACCGGAAAACAATCAGACCCACAACTATCATAAATGATCCTACACGTATACGTCGGATACAAATATGTACTGGAATTGCATAGCTCGAATTAAGAGGGTTCCGTGACTTGTATTGTAAAGTTCTGCCTAGTGTTGTTGGACACCCAGTCGTGGTCTGCAGAAGAGACGTCCCCAAGTCGAAACGCCCAGAAATGGTCAATACAAAGTGGGTGGTGATGCTTTTGGACCACCCGGGTAACTAAGGAATCGAGCGCCTGACAAGCGGTATGTTAAATCATAAGACCACACATATAGAATTGTCATACGAAACCTGAACATACTGCACCAGACGCACTCCAAATAGCCGAAATAAAGTTGACTGGGTCCTTAAGCCAGAAATCAAATAAACGATTACGATTATGACTATTAGTGTTATTTGTAATGGTCAATGTAAATTTATTACATTGTTACATCTTCATTAGGTCTTATTATTGTATATATTCTGCATACAATATGCCAGCATAGTCTGGCACGCCACGAAATATAACAACACTTATGCCATATGCGTACAATAAAGACACAGCTCTTTATCATATATGAACCAACTATTCAAGGTATTTTCTGTTTAGTTTCCTTTCAACATAGTACCTGAGGCGTATGCCGGAAAGTATTATTTCACTAAAACTGAAATAGTGGTTCGGATGATGGGTTTGGAAACAGATCAAACGTCCGTTTGTATCCCTCAAAATAGACTGCTATAATTGGGCCTTGTCCAGAGAAAATCTGACTTTGTTGCATGCGAACAGCAAAGGTGCAGACAAGCCTGCGCATCCATGCAGTCTTGTCTGTGCCTTTGTCATTCGCTCTCTGGAAAGCAAAAAAGGTAAACTTGCTACATGCATAATATCAATAATCTAACCAACCTCTGTAGCTGAGCAGACTACTTTGAGTCTTACTTGGTTGGGAATCCCGAAGATTGGTTTTCTCTCGGCGAGACCAATAAATCCTTATGAGTCGATGATTAATTTCTCCTGAGGAATCCCCGCTTCTGGTTCCAGCTACAAATAGCTCTGTGGTCGATGTACCCCGCCATTTTGTAACGTGATAGTTTCGCGCCATGTACTGAACAGGTCCGCAGTAATGGCGGCATATTTGGCTAAAAGGTGCAAAAGTCTATGGCGAAGGAGATTAACTTACTGAAAAGGTGTTAAAATGGAGGGTTCAGCTGATTAATTTTTTCATAGAAGTTTCCAAAGAACATAAACATTTAGTTATATCAGCGGGAACATTCTAATACGAAAACATGCATCATTCACATACTTGGTAAGTGTTATGGCCCCGTGGATATATCAGGGGTTGTACTAAATTCTTTTGCCAAATCCATAAAAAAGGATATTATATATTGTGATTAGTGTTGACATATTAAACTATGGAACCCTATATAATGTACATGTAGGTATAAATACTGTAGTACACTAAATTAAATACTCTTTTTTTAAGCAAATGCAATATTTGTGGTTCTTTTATGTTTTTGTTCTGTCTTGTGTTTCCAATGCCTTTATACGCGTCTGTTTATATGTGCCTTGTGGTCACCTTCTGGGAAAGGGCTGACCTCTTGGCTCTCATTTGTGGTGTCTTACTGTGAGTTTGTTACTTTCCCATTGGTATCCTGGGTCAGGTGTGGTACTTGATTATATCGATTCCTGATCTTTGCAACCTTACTTACTTTTATTTCATTTCAGTCAGTTTTATATTTGGCAAGCACACGAGATATCGATACTTTTGCATCAGCAAAGGCTCAAGTTACACTGTGCTTATGCAGAGGCCAGTCAGAGCATTCTCTGATCGCATACACAAAGTATGAATAAAGATGAATGCACAGGCCAAAACTTAGCCCTCTGGCTTTGCTGGTTACGCCAGCATGGGCATGTATTAGAGAAATATGTTCGACATGCATATACGATATGGTAAAACCTGTGTAAAACGGCCACACGAAAAAAGACAGATTTTTTTTGTAAAACTAATTAAAGCTAAATACAGGTCAAAAGTGTTGCAGAATGCTCCAAGGGGAGCATTCTGCAATACTTTCGACCTTCATTAAGATACAATTTGTAATTACGAACTTTGTTATGTCTTTTTTTGAGTGACCGTTTTATACAGGTTTTACTGCACTGTGTTCATATAAGGACCGAAATCTTGTGTGCTGATCCAATTAATTGTTTGTGTGGGTTTTGAGTTTGACCCTCGTTTGCTTTACATTACTTAGTTTCCTTTCGAGTTTTGCAATCATATCGCCGAGGAAAAGACAACTGGTTGTATACCTTTTTTGTGTTCTTGTTGTAGCGTGACTTTTATTGACCTGTGTCTCTTCCTCGTGGTGCCTGGTTTAGTGCGTGTATATGGCCTGTGATTGCGATATTCCTGGTAATAATCACTTGCTTTTTGATGTGCTCACTATATAGTCCGACCAGTTAAGAGAGACTGGGCGGTTCTTAGACACACCCATGGGCATTTCCATATAAAAATCGGTAATACAGGGTGCATGAATCCACCTGTGAAACGCATTACAGCTATATACCTGTATATACCTGTTGTAGTTTTGAGCCCATTGTGAGAAAAAGGCATCTCGAATTAATTTGGATAACAAAGAGACTGACTAGCCTAGATATATGCACTCGGACAATGTTTCGAAATTTTAACTATTCAAATTATAATACTGAATAAGAAAAATAAAACAATGGTCCGCAATGAAAAATTAATACTATAAATTGGTCAGCACACGAGATGATGGTTCTTATTACATGTGGCGAAGGCTCCGACGAGCCTGCATGTACGCATGACCTCGCCAGGGCTTTTGCTTCTCGCATAAACAAGTATGCAAGTTGAAGCTGACTCCGAACAACTTTTAGACATCTAGTCTCTCTGGACATGCCAGGATAAGCGATTATAAGAGGCTTTTTCGGATATGCGATAAGACCAAATCTCATGTTTGTATGCCCTTTTCTCATGATCCAGATACTGAACCCTTGTCCCGCTTAATTCTAGTTGGTGATTTATTATTGTATCAGGCTTAAAAATCAGACCAATTTTGCCATACAGACAGAATTTGCAGAAAGTGCAAATCTACCCTCCACAAAAACTGTCACAACACATCCATCCTGAAGAATGAAATGCAGCAGGTCACCAGCAGCATACTAAAGATAAACGTTTACCAGGCATGCTAACGTATAAAGTTGGTCACCCTTGTCGTCTGCGCTTCCGTTGGTTGCACGAGTAAAGCGTACATGTACATAGGCTATTACACCCGATTTGCTGTAGACTAGTCTTATTTGACAGTGTATAACAGCGCTCTGTCTGACACGCCCAGTCTCTATTAGCTGGTTGTAATGATTCTATAAACTCTGTTTCACCAGAAACAAACCTGTCTTTTAACTTTCAAATAAATATACTATACAGTAAAAACTCGAAATTTCGAATTCCGATCTTTCGAAATACATGCAAATTCGAAATAAATTTGGGACACACTGAATTGAGAGAATAGGACCTATTCATGATCTATTTAACTACTGTCTATACTGAATAACGTATGGTTTGAAGCCTATTTTCATAGGTTGACAGTACGTAAGAATCTAAATGACGGGTTCCAAGATTACTTGGGTGGGGTATAGCTAAACAGCGAACGCGCAATTTCTAGTGGTTATTGAATATCTCGGCTGAAACAAATTCGAGAGTGCTAATCAGGCTACAAAAAAGGCTTACTTTCTTTCGCGACTGAAACGTTTTTATATGACAGAAACTTTTCACCGTATTTCTATTCAATCTGTCCAAAGTATGACAGCCTGTGGCTAGGACAATGTATAATTGACAACTATAAGTTTGGGCTTAAATCAAACCCTGACCTAGCAATAAATAACAACATCAAAAATCAACAGCAAAATATTGCATATTAATGACAGAACTTTAGGGTTTAGGGGGCGGGGTATTTTTGTGACCAAATTTTATTTCACAGAAAGTTAAAGTTTCACCGGGTATTCACATAAATACATGTAACTATAATGTTTGTAGCATAAAACTTGAGACGAAAGTGATGCGTTTGCATTTGTGTTGAGAAGCTTTCATCGTTTCCTCTAAATAAGTATGCTGTCTATGACTTTTGACTATCACCTGGTATGTTTCAAGTTCAGTCAGTTTGACCTGTTCACTGAGGTGTATCAAAAATGCTTACTGTATACATCACACAATTTTTGAGATACAATTGTAAATATTTTCTTACTCATCAGATTTAACCAAAAAGGTCCGTCTAATTGCGACGTTTCTTTTGAGTACCCACAACATGTTTGGTTGAGAAATAAGACAACTAATTACTTGGTACGCAATAATATCTTAAGCAGTGATACATGTCATTGGCATTTACTTACATGTTTATACAAAATTAGTTCCTAATAAGTTTTATAATAGATTGTTTTTGAGCATTTTGACAGCGCCCCCCCCCCCCCCTTGACCAATCATGCCATTTTTATGTGATGTGTGAAATGTAAAACTACAACTGTATACAAAAGGATTAGCTAGATCACGGAGGGGGGGGGGGCACTTCAGTAAAACTTTTTTCTATTTGCATATGTTGAATAGCAATAACTGAGTTTTCAACCCATATTGTTTAATTGGTACTTGTCTAATGAGAAAAAACACTTTTGCTTGAATCTACTGTCTTTTTCATGTAAAACTAATCATTTTCTTTGAAACTTTTCTCTGACTATTTTCATGGGCAATCCTTCATTAAAACTGTCTGAGGTCCTTTATTTTCCTGTACAATGTCATGTTAAATTACATGTTTCTTTCCTTTGAATACATATTTCCGCGATTTAAATTTGTCCAAAAGTATAAACTAGGATAACATGTCAGATGATCATCTACAAAACTATTGGTTCTAATGTGGCATTTTTTTAATTTCCCTTATGTTGCCTTTTAAACCATATGGGGACATAACACAGGTATTTTGGTACATGCATATGCACTTTCGTGCAAATACCTGCTAGTTCCCAGTCTGCAAATAATCAATTCTTGGAAATGCAGGTAACCAGAACCCCCTTTCAAATGTGAATTAAAAAAAAAACAATAATTGAAGAGGATTCAAATATTGACAATGTCTATGCTGACAACCAACAGATAACGCAAAAAATGGTGAAAACTAATTGCTGAAACGGTTAACCGAAACAAAGTGAAAGAAAAAGTAGGTGGAATTTTTGCACAAATATATTATATGGTATGTAGTATATTGCAGAATGTATATCGCAGAAAGACAGAGATATGCAAATGTTTGGTTTACAATATCCTATATGGTATGTAGTATATTGCAGAAATACAGAGGTATGCAAATGTAAGGTGTACTAATATCCTATACGTTATATTATATAAATACAGAGGTATGCAAATGTAAGGTGTACTAATATCCTATACGTTATATTATATAAAATACAGAGGTATGCAAATGTAAGGTGTACTAATATCCTATACGTTATATTATATAAATACAGAGGTATGCAAATGTGATATGTACTCATATCCTATACGTTATAATAGTACATTGCAGAAATATAGAGGTATGCCAATGTGGGTGTACACATATCCCATACGTTATATAGTATATTGCAGAAATACAGAGGTATGCACATGTGCGATATAATCACATCCTATACGTCAAATAGTACATTGCAGAAATATAGAGGTTTGCAAATGTGAGGTGTGCACATATCCCATACGTTATATAGTATATTGCAGAAATACAGAGGTATACAAATGTGAGGTCAACAAATTACGTATACATTATATAGTATGTTATCAGAATGCAATGCAAATAACCTACTGATAAACAAGGAGATTTCTACAGTGATGGGTACTAATGTTTTAAGTACCAGTAGATCCTATTGGTACGTCATAGCCATAACGGTTTGTACGTCATAGCCATAACGGTTTTTTACCTCACTTGAAGAAACGATTTGTGGAATAGTATACTTTATATACTATATTACAGACACATTGATACCAAAAAATCGTCCTATTCGTCATATGCATGCCGTATTTTACAGGAATATTGAGAGACTAAATACAGTATATACAGTTGCGCTATCAGAAAAGTCAAATATTTGATTTTCCAAAAGAATAAACTTGGCTATTAAGCTTTTGGCAGATGTATGTTAAGACTATACGGTATCCAATATTCATAAAGTGAATTCATCACCAAAAAGTATTTCGCCTTTGCTTTCTTCTTTCAATAACATTTGCCTTCTTTGTGCGATGTTTCTTTAAAAAGTAAAGTGTAATCGCTTTGACAAAACAACAACAACAACATTTTTCAACATAAGCTTCACGCACGCATTCGAATCATTTGATATTTTATGAAAGAAAAGATGTGAGTATGTTCAGGATATACCTCAATCACACACTGCAGACCAACCCACGGCACCGCGAGGAAGAGACATATTACACTAACAATCACAAGACATCAGGCCCCGAGTTGTAAAATTCATGATCAACTCAACTTAGCACGAATTTTCAACTGCTCATAAAAACTAAAAATATACTGTTTCTCAGATGTTGTAATTATCATGCTAATAGATGTTAAAAAACAATTGTTGGCATTTTTATATTTATGAGCAGGATAAAGTTTGTACTCAGCTGAGTTGAGCATTGAATTTCTTTTATAACCTCAAGACCTGGAAGACATCTACATGTGTTGCTTTTCCTTGGATGTCAGGTGTTTTAGCATACAATTTTGTGTTGTAGTCAGGGCCCTTAAGGACAAAAAATAGGTCCCGTGCGAATTTTGTGCCGATTTATGGTGACCTATATCAAAACCTTCAATGGAGTCTTACCTTTGATTTAAAGGTGGTCACCCATCTCATATCCGCGCCTGAGGCTAGTTATGACGTCATAAATATGACGACCATGATGAGAATCTGCTCGTTAATAAAAGCTATTGTTTGTGTTGGTGTGGTCATATTTTTCCATCACGAACGCTCTTTTTAACATAATATCAATTATTTTAGTCATATGATGGTTATATCAATGCTTTACCTGACTTTGACAATGAATTATTTCTCGATAACTATATTTTGCATGCAAAATACCGTAGATTTCCTAAAAATACCCAGCTTACCGGGCTACCTTTAGACTGATGGCGGAGAATGTTATTGCTCCCCCTCGGGAATTTCGCAAACTTATCCTATCTAAAAGAGAATTTCAATCTGCGTCTTGTAATAGATGTTTGCACTATGTTCGCTGGGGTGTTAGTCTCTGACAGCCTGTTACATATGTTACCATGTTAAATTTAGAAAAAAAAAAAGAAAATTAAAAGTTTGAGCTACAGAAAGAAGGCTAATTATTTAAAATACTCATATGGTCTGCAAATTGACTACTTTAGCTACACAAAAATTCTTTTGGAGCAAAATTACAGCTTCCAGTGGTGTTATGTGCGTTACTTTAATTAGATTACCCTTTAAACGTGAAAATTGTGACCAACATCATTTACGTTTTAGCTGATATGTGCATTTTCCAAAGTGTTTTGATTATTTTATATTAAAAAAACTCATTTGGGTTAGAGAAAATACAAAATTTGCTTTTATACTTTAAATATAGTGTCTTATACGAGAAATTTTAAAAACAACCCAAAGGCTGCACCCAATTTTAAGGAGCCAAATTTGGTAGGCATCATTTAAGTAAAAATATATGAAAACATTTGCTGCTGTTGGATATCTTGCATATTTGGGATTGTCTTGCTCATATTATAAAGAAATATAGATTTTGCAGGTTAAACAACAAGATTGAAGCACTTGTTAAAGGCTATAACATATGTTATATGACATAATAAATGAGCAAGAACATTGAATTGATGTAAGAAATGATATTTCAGGAAAAAATGAATATATTTCGTATGTTTTCCTAGCTAAAGTCTCTAGCCTCTGGTGCCTAAATCTTAGGTATTGATGATTATTAAGCCCCTGTACCTTTGTTACAGATGTTATGAATATTTGTTTTCAATATTTCTTAATATGAATAATTCTAAAATAAAGATACATCCGAGAGGAACATAGGAAATAATCTTTTCACATTTAAACAGTACAATTTAGTAAATGTCCCTTTCTAATGTAAATATTCTAAACTAATCCTTATCCAAGTCATATACAATAGTGATTATTATTTCTGCTTCTCTGGTAAAATAATTGTCCTCCCCATATCATAAAAACCAGAATAATCATCAAACAAGATTTTGACTGCAAGCTGAGTAATGACCTGCTCCATCCCAAACCCTTTTAGACATATTCTATCGTATGTACCAATTCAAGGTGCATCGAATAGGAGATGTTTGCACACTGTAAGCATGTGTGTTAGCCTGTATCAGCTTGTTACATATGTTATTTTATCAATTTGAGAATAAGAAAATTGAAAGTTTGAGGTACAGAAAGAAGACATTAAAACTAGCTAATCAATGAACATTCTCATAGTCTGCAAATTACTGGATGTTTTACTACATATGACAGCTGTTTAACATTAATATGGCTACATGTTGTATTATGTGCGTTACACGAACTTAATTGTAATTTAAAAGTGGTTATTTTGGCTATCGTCATTTAGTTTAACGACTGCTCTGAGTTGGTTTCAAACCGTTTTAGATTAGGTTTAACAAACATATACTCAATTGACGAATACAAAACCAAAGTTTGCTTTTCTATCTTAAATATTTTGTCTTATATGAGCTAATGCACAACCCTACCCCCAGTTTTGCAGAGGAGCAAATTTTATTTTCGCCGCTTGTATAAAACACATATAAAACAACTGCAGAGTGTTGATATTTTATGTTTTCTTAAACAGTCTTGCTCATATATCATCAAGTTTCTAAGATCAGGACACTTATCAAAGATGTAAATGTGCCATGATGCCACAACCAGGGCTCTGATCGAATTCCATGCACTTTCAGGTGCTGGTATTAACTAGTTCAATGTCAGGAAAGAGCAAGAAATCATATTGGCAGGCATTTAGCTATGATGGAGACTCTATCCACGAAGCATTCTTTCACCTTGGCTCAGTGCCCTTAAAAAGCACTGTGGCGGATGGACTATAGAGTAATATTTTTGTAAATTGTCCTGACCTCTTGGCTCTCGTTTGTGATGTCTAACTGTGAGCTTGTAACTTTCCCATTGGTATCCTGGGTCAGATGTGGTACTTGATTGTATCGATTCCTGATCTTTGCCGTCTTTCTTACTTTGCATTAGCCAGTCACCGATATTGTTCGACTCACTGCGTTGAGGTGGTGGATGTTTTGGAGTGCAAGAACTACCACTTCCAAGAGCTGTGTTTCTCCAAGGTGTCAAACGTGCGCAGTATCAGTGAATCATTTGGAAAACCTCACCTGTCATTAATCCTGACAAATCAATGCCTGACAATTATGGTTAGAAGCCGGACTGTGATAAATATTGTCCCGTTATGATGGCATTACCAATGTGCGGATTCAGAGGGGAATAGGGGGTTTGGACACCCCCCCCCCCAGAAAATAACAAGTACGTATATGGGTTTCTATAGAAATTAGCATTTGGACCCCCCCCCCCCTGGAAAAAGTTGGACCCCCCCCCCCCGAATATAATGGAACTTATCTGGATCCTTGGTAAAGTATAAGTATAGTTTTTTCAGCAATAAAACCATTTGAACCCCTCTTTAAACTGTAAAATAAGCAGAGGACTAAATAAAACTGACACAAATTCCTGGATCCGCGCATGTTGCCTCCTGCCCCCGAAACCCCTCTGCAGCTGATAAAATGTGGTTGCAGCATGTCTGTCTCGGTGTAAGTACAAAGCAAACCATTTATATTGTACTGATTTGTGTTGCTGTGGAGCAGAAGAGGACTCATGTAAAATATTGCCAGTGATCAATATGCTTATGACTTTTGAACAATTATTTACATGTGGATTCAGATATTTATTTAGCCGTATCAACAAGAATGCCTAATTGTCCGATTTTGACCTTTGAAGACGATTCTACCTAATAGCATGCGAAAGATAAATCAGATTGTATCAGTTTCTATTGCCCGTGCTATCGAAGTACAATGGGTAACTTGTAGAGGGGTTTATCCTTATTTCCATATCATGAACTACTAAGTAGGCTCTTCTAACCTTTGATCCTTCAGTGGTCAAAATCGGACTATAATGAGTTTGGTTGATAGTGTATGCAAATGGTTATTACTACTATCTTTTCTTTGGGTGTAGGATAAGCAGCTACAGATAAACCAAAAGTTTTGAAGCCTGACTCTATTTACAATATTGATATGTTGTTCTAGAAAAAAGGGTTTCAGGCATTTATTTACATTTACTATAAAAGCTTTGACATGCACATATGTTCTAGCCGGACTGGCTCATTTTAGGTATTCTGCATCAATCAGTTGAAATAAAAAGACCCAAAGGTCATTGGTCAGAGGTCGTAGTACATCTATATATATATAAGCATACGAGATAATATTTACTCCGTTTATTATCAAAAACACTGTTTGTTTTTCATTCTCTCCACTGTCTTTTTATTCGTAAATCGTGACGGCATTTACGTCCCACCCTCGAACTGACTTCACCCTATCTGAATATATTTTGTATGTTACGATTTAAAAGAGTTTGCATTCAGTCATGATTAGGCTACCAGTTCATTAAAGGAATATTTCCATGCGTTGGAATGGACAAAATGCATATATATGTGGTATTTACATATTAGGCATCATTTCAATGACGTCATCTTTTTGTTCTGATGCGAAGACACTATGGGCGACATGTAAATTTTAATATTTTACCCCCTAAGATTAAATTTGGTGCATTTCGACTGAAATTGGCACACAAAATGCAAGAAAGTCCGGATCCTCATAGACTACAATGGACATACCGTTTAAATTGCACTGATACAATATACGCTATTTTGATGACGTCATAATGACGTCCAGACGGGAAAACCAGATGGGTGACCAGGTGATTTTGATTAGTTATCCCCTAAAGTTTGATTTGGTATAGGTCACCATAAATCAGCATCAAATTCGCACGGGAGTCCCGATCGCTCCTGACTATTGCCTTGAAAACTGTAAACCCTAAAATTTGATGTTCAAGTTGCTTCCAAAAAGTACATATCCAACTGAAATGCTTTATTTCCAACAAAACACACTTCAATTATTTATGTTCAATTTATAATAAAATCTGAGGGAAGAACTTTGTCTCTTTAAGGGAAATTATTCGAGAACGATTCAAAGGAGTTCTTGTCAGACAGCATTTTTAAACGCTTACAATTTGACTACAGTATGTGTATGCACTTTGAAATAACAACACATTAACATTAAACTTATTGAACATGTATTACATGTAGTACGTACACGTATAGAAAATAACTCAATTTTGAGTACTGGACGAATATCTAATCTGTTAAGTGTATGTGCATGCATAAATTTAAATAACATGTACAGTACCAGGTGGCACTCAGGCACTTCGTCGTTAAGTACTGGAAGGATATCTACTACATTAAATGTATGTACATACATTAGACTTTTACATAACTACACAATAACATTAAACCCATTGAACGTGTAGAATATAAAATGGTATGCACTAGACAAATAGCCAGTACGTAAACCACATGCGCGTGCATATGCGATTCAAACAACTAAGCAATAACATTAAACATCTTTCATTAGGTGGCACTCCAGTTGTATGCACTGGACGAATATCTACATGTAACACATGATGTAATATAAACAGTATATACATATTCTAACCTTTGAAAAAAATAAACCTATAGGATATGTAAAATGCAAGGTGGTCTTGCAGCGCCTTGTGCTGATTGATTACCTTATACACATAAGGAATGTACATGTACAGTCGACTCTCGTTAACTCAACTATGCATAACTCAATACTATCACTTATCTCGACTCGATGGCCTGGTCCCAGTATTTTCCCCTATATATTATTGCAATTCCACAACGTTTATCTCGACAACGACTAAGTCAATAAAACTGATAACTCGTTACGAAAAACTGGTCCCGTGGATCAGTTTTAGTGTATTTTACAACGCCTAACTCGATCCCATATCATAAGAAAAAGACAGTCATTAACTGACCTTTTTATCTAGATGTGTCTCCAATTAACCCAACGTCAACTATCCCCATTTAAATTGTTTGATCACTTGGTCCACGTGTGTGACACATGCAGTTGTAAATTAGTGTGTTATAAAATTACATAATTGACCGCGGTCAGCGAATTCTATTGATCTATTGTTTACAACTTCAAAGCGGGTACATGTCTACCTCATGTATACTTCTACCACGACCTCTAAGGCATGACCCTCGATTTATTCAATGCATTTACCGTTACAGTCACGCCTCAAAGCGTTTGGTGGAAGTATAAGTGACGGTTTGAGCTAATGTGTCATATTTGAGCAATCTATTGAGTATTAAGCCTCTCCGATGACTGCTCGTTTTAAATAAGGCCAAAGAATAATTTAATTGTTTCTCGGGCCATTTTTTGATTTTTGAAAACAGATGCAGCGTTTTATTTCAGGCACTGGAAAGTTGTGCGTGTAAGGCTATTGTCGGACATTGGTCGTGAAATGACAAAAATAGATTGAGACAAGCCAACGAAAATTAAAATGTGCATGTACACTGTCTGTTGGTGCTTAAACATATGACGACGTACAAAAGGGTAAAGCCTGCGACCGCGGGGCCACTCCCCGATACTTACTTAGAACTGAAAATGCTTTGTTTATTTTATTTTGCCTTAGAAAGTGAAAAAATGGCCATGTCGGGACTGCAGTGGTACCTGAAAAACGTTTCTCTTTTTTCCCCTTTTTATTCTTTTTTCTTATTTTTTTTATTTCAACTCCCAATGTCAATTGTTTCTTGGATCAATTCACCCCACAGTTCATTAATGTAATAGCTACTGATAACGATCTATTAACGGACGAGTTGAATGTGGTTTATTTTGCCCCAAAATTGTGGCTATACGTCATGATATGGTTACCTCGAACTACTGATAACTCGACATATTCTGCTCAGTCCCTTGAAATTCGAGGTATCGAGAGTAGACTGTACTACCTTATGTCTACTCATTATCGTTAACGTTATTGAACATGTAGAATATATATAAAAGGGAAAAATCTACTGGTTAAATATCTACATGTAATACATAAAATGTATATACATTCATTAATCTTTTACATGTATATAGTCATATAGTAAGTTAGCAGTGAGTTTACCATAGTGGCATATGCATGTCACTATGATAAACTTATTGCTTACTTACTATATAAACACTTGGCACATAAAGCGGAATTGATAATTGGTATCACTATATGGTTCTTTGCAGGAAAATCCATAATCGGTATGTGTTTTCACTAGCCTTTTAATCATGTGTGTGTGTCATGCATTCACTCACAGAGATACTATGAGTCAAAATATTGAACCTATAGAACATAAAGTGCCACTGCATTGAAACGTACTCCGCGGTTATCTAATGTAAGTGTAATAAAGGCATCCATTTGCATACATTATGTCCCAGGTGAGATCTTGTACGTACAAATACAATTATATTTCATTATATATTCTCACATAATCATATTACTAAGAAAGAAAATCGAACGCCTCCCTCATAAGTATATGAATCACATGCCATTCGAAATGGTACTTACATGTATCGCCTGTGTAGTCGACTGCGAAATCTAGGACGAGCCTTTGCATTCACAAGTCTCACCAGAACCTTTACTGCTCGCATACAGTAAGGTTGAAGATCAATTTCTGGACATATAGCCTTTGAGTCAGTGAACAACTGCATCTGCGCGGTATAGATAAGGATTTATTGTCAATGTGAGAAGTACCATTTTTTCTCATATTTAGTGGCTCGTACAAATAATCGAATAATTCACCAAATATTGTCCAGAGAGTCTAGCAAATGAACGTTGCAGGCAAAATACATGTAAACACCGATCAGAAGCATAAAGTCCTCTGTCTGACCATATTCCTTTACATCTACCTTGTTTGCAAATATGCACATTATTTAAAATTCCCCACCACCAAAATCGTCACTTTGAAAACTATGCATACTTACTATATTTGTGAAAGTAGACATCATGGTTTGAGACTGTTGAACAAAGTTTCAGTAAGACTCAAGGTTGCTTCTTTCGCATCAACGATGATGGTATCTCATATATATTTTTGTTTACATGAGCTGCCACAGCAGCTCATTTAAACAAAAATATATTTGAGACACCGTTGGTAGCCATTGCTGCCGTTTGTACGTGGTGGTGTGTGTTTTCTGTTTGACTATATAGTAATTATTAATAATTGATGCAAAAATTAGTGAATGGTCAGGAATAGTACATGGCGAAATGGTCAAGCTTTATTGTCTATGTATTATCGTTATTTAGATGGACTACTAGTAGTATTCAGAGTGTCTTCAAATATTTTTGGAATATTGTTGTAGATTCTACAGTACATATGTAAGTTTTAGCCAAATTATTTTATTTTTGTCATTATGCAAGTAAATGACATTATGTTGTTTTAATTGGACAACATGTTTATCCGCAGATACTTGTACAAGTTTCATACATTTTATATAGCATGATCAGCGTATACAAGACGGTATCAAATGAAAGCAAAATTTGCCCCACAAAGTATTATTATTCGCCAAACATCATCGACATTATCGCAATGTAACGTGGACGTGTCCTTTAAAAATGTTGGACAGTCTAGATTTCTGATGTCTGATCAGATTCCTTTACATCTTCATTGCTTGCAAATATGAACAGTAATTAAAATTCTTCACAACCAAACACGTTCCATTGAAACTACATAAGCATACATCGTTTTCGCTGACTTGAGTTAGACAATTAGAAACGAGTGTCGCTTAAACATTAGCTGGCACAAAATGTAATGCACTTTAACCTCCAGAAGAAGCAGATATTTTGATTTCAATTTAACTGTTGTATGATGATAACTGTTGCAAATAGTTTGTACCCAGGTCAGGCCTGTCAGGCCTGATCTGAATTCAAACTGCTTAATACTATGAAAAATAAAGGTATTTCTGACAGAATTTGTCGAAAAAGTTGATTTGTAAAAAATAACAGGCGACCAAAAAGCATACAAAATACCCAGTATGATGAGTTGAGCTTTCATTTTCTGAGTACCATGGTTCAGCGAAGATTTGATCAAACTGGTACTCAGTGATTGAAATCGTTATCATACCTATGTAATAGTTATACCATGGGTTGTCCACATGTACGTGGAGATAATCCACGAGCTGTAGCGAGTGGATTATCTTACGTACAGGTGGACAAAATGGTATAACTATTTTATACCACCTACATCAGTGTAGATCTTGCACATCACGAGATATTTCATGCAGAAGTTGGTAAAGGTGGTATAAAGGTTCTTAATTCCAAATCTAAACATAATTAAGGGTGTAATGGTCTTGATTTTAAAACAGCGATTATGAATACACGAGACCTTCAAGTCCGATATAATAACTTTAAACAAATATTGAGACGATTACCCTTTTATTAGGATACATTAAGATACATTATCCTTACAGTAATACATAGATTGACATGAACCGGGTCAGTTTACAACTGGTCTTCTTGGTTTGTAACAAGGATCTTATTAAACGCTGATCTTGAAAATAAAAATTCTTTACTGAGAACAGTTGTACATTTTGTGGCTGTCCCTTGGGTACTGGGCCGTGTAGGTTTATGGTTTTATCTCCGGTACATTGCAGCACCCGAAGGCTCAACTTGCCGGCAGCGTACCACAGAGAGGAGGCCATGCTTTAAAGTCTTATCCGCCAGACTGGGGGAGTCGGGACATGAACAAGGGACCCAATAGTACATGGCGAAATGTTTCTCCAATATACCACGCCTGCACTCTTAACTATTTAAAGCGAATATCATCTTCGGCCCTGCTCTTTGCTTGACACAATAGAAAACTTCGAGCTAATGGCCTAAGCAGTCTGCTCCTTATATCCGGAGATACCCTCTACGGTAGAACAGTATCGGTTGGATTCTGAGAACCCAGCTGATCAGGATCAACGCTGAATTTTACTCTGCTGCTAATTACATTCAGACTTAAATCGGAAATGATAAATGTACAGTACATGTAGGACAGAATCTGGTTTAGATGTGCATGTACGTTAATCAAATTTCATTGCCACACCGTTCTATCAAATGAGTGGGCAAGCAATGTTTCAACGTGTCCTCATTGATGGCTCGCGCCCAATTTAGCACCACAATTGCGACTTCATCATTATGCATTGATTGTCTTATTGTCATGAACTATCTCATTGTTTCAAGCATATAATTGTTTACTTGTTTGTTTCTTTATACCCAAATAGAAGTGTCATCTTTAGTTAAACCATCAAACTATACAAGTTACCCATCTGTGGCGAAAAAGGTACTTCTCATGAAGGCGATCACCGAAAACGGAGGTGAGCCTGCGCTTCAGCGCAGTTCTAACAATATTCTCTCTTCGAAAATATAAATCATGAATACGACAGCTACAAATGTAAGCAACTAGACGTACATGTACTTGATAACTCCGCATTTCAACCGATATCCAGGCTGGCATGTGCGTACAGCTAAAAATCAAATAGATTTGTGTGTCTGCACAGTCTGATCAGAGTTCTAGTTTTCTGCCTAAAGAAAGTTGGACCCTTGACTACCCATAGAGTGCCTATTTCAGACTCTGATCAGACTGCGCATATGCACAGGCTGACCTGAGTATTCAATGGCTGCAAATGCCTGATCGTACCTTTTGCAGGATACCGAATCATTTGTACTTTAACAGTTGAACTAACGAGGGACACAAGACCCCTTTTCTTATGAGACGGTTGAATTGTATGTAAGCACTACGTACGACACCAACATCTCCTGAGCATAGTCTTCGCTGTGCGCCTGAAGAGAGACTGTGCCATTCGCTTCCCATTGAGCTCATAGATAATATTCTGATTTGTATGGGTGGACGCTTAGGCTTATCCGAGTCTTTAATAGCTGGGCGCCCACTCCATTGGTTGCTTTTGTCATGTCGCGACTCAAAGAGCTTCCAAATGTTGCTGAATTTAGACATGTTTATCCTTTCCTTTCGAGTTTCCCCGAGATTCATATTTTATTTTAAGGAACACTGAATACCCTACTTGAGGACCCTACTCTCATACCACGCAGTCTCATTGAATTATTTGTATGAATTTTCTGTTCCGTTTTTGCGGCTTTTGACTCAGTGGTACAAATTTCTTAAATTGAAATATAGATTGTTTAGATATGGACTTTTTCAAAGACTAACCCTTACAATATTTTTGCGACATATATACACATACCCGTAGTGCAATTTCTAAAATCTTATATAAGCAAATAAAGGTTTCAAACACAATTGTGAGGGATTTAAAGAATTTTATTAATAACAAAACATGTTTAATAGTTCACACTAAGTGCTGTGTTATGTAATCATGAAAGATTCGATTTTATTTAGGAATATTTTTGATAGATTTTCTGGAATACTTTATACATTGTTTGAATATGTATCCTTAAACTAAAGAAAATGTATACGAGTCAGAATCTGACATGTGATACTTATTGCACATCGTGATCATCAAAGATTTGGCGGAGCCTATTCATACACACAGAACCTTCATGACTGTCACACAATGTCGCTGTGACAGTGTGCCAGTGGCTGATTCTAGACACTACTATATAGACTAGATTTCTATCATGCACTTTGACCTTTAAAGCGCCAATCACAACTGCGGCAGACAACAAATTTTGCGACATCTTTACAAATTTTCGAAAAAAATAAGGTATGATATTTCATGAGAATCGTCTGTCAGCAGACGATTCTCATGAACTATCATGCCTTATTTGTTATTTTTGAAAAAGCGGCAAAATATGATATTGTCGTCTGCTGCAAATTACAGTTGGCGCTTTAAGGGTTAAAAAGCAGTGTGTTTATAAAATAATGAACATTTTTCATATGACACAGCTAGATACTGTAAACTCTTAAAAGAATGACGATTTTGATTGCGGTCAGTGGCTACTGATGCTGCGATTAAGAAAACTCAACATTATCAATGAACAATTTAAAACAACTCGTATTTAAATAGACAATGGTTGGACATCGGGGAAGTTCCCGAGGAACTGCACGTGGCAGACACGGAAGACACCGAGAAGGTCATCATGGAGGGCGTAGTGGACGGGGAGGGCGGGGGCGTACCCGAAGACGTATATTTCGGGGTGGAATGCATGGCAGCCAGGCTGGTGCGTACTCGGGTTACAACAGAGAAGGGGCTGGGACAGAGAGTGCGTATTATTATCCCCGGGGTATAGGCGGTGCAGGGGCTGAGTTGGAGGACGCTGCGGAAGGATTCGTATTTCCTCATAAGCCCGGGGAGAAGGAAGATGAATTATTAAATGATATAGAGTTAATGACCAATGAATCGGACGGGTAAGCTCATTAATGGTACATGTATATGAGAGTCCATATTTAAAATATTTGGTTTGTCGCTTCGTTCTGGCAGGTTTTAGAGTTTTTGTGTAGGTAGTTTTTTGCATATGCATAATGCTCATTAACAAGGTGCCTTGGATACCCAGATTCATGTAAAAAAATCTAATACTATAGCCAAGTAGTGTCAGGCTGATCTGAGGGTTCGCTTGGTGTACTGTAAGGCCAAATAAAAATATAAGTGTGTTTCCGGTAACAGGTCTGAAAATTTTAGTAGTGTAGGCACACATATTTTTTTCTGGGAAAAATATGATTTTAGAAATTTCGCCTTTCAAAATGCATAACATTATCTTTTTTTCAAGAAAACCTGAACAAATCTAGGTTTCGCCAGTACATTAAGGAAGGGTTGGGTTACTCTTAACACAGGTATTTTTTATTTAGCCTTTAAAGCACTGATGATCTTGTCATGGTTGTGTAATGGCTCTTGTTATAATCATAGCTAGCATAACTTGGACACATTTGCAGCATTTATACCACAAACATGTACGCTGACTTTCAGAAAAGAATGCGTAACTTGAAATTACATGTTCTTATTTCTCAACTAAAACATATATTGTGGTCTCAATGGGCCGGATTGTCCTTGGGTACCTCAACATATGTTTAATCTGACAAGTTACAATTTTGCGCTTAAAACCTGTCCTTATCTGGGCCTACATGCATGTGTATTGTTCTGCAAATCAAGCAGGTGCTTTATTGAATACCAGACATTATTTATATGTCATCTTAAAGCTGTAATAGTATTTTATGCGATGAAATTGAATACTGAAGCTGCTTTTTTGTGTGAAACAAAACAAACCTTTATAGCTTTATTCTGTGCGAGATAAAAACTGTTGACATTCGACCTACCTGCACCAATAACCACACCTTAGTGACTTTAACATGCATGTATTAAATGCATACAACAATAACACGTATCTGCACAATTTGGATTCCTTTGAAATTGAGTGATGACTCAGTCGGCACGCGCCCGGCTCCATTAAGTTCATGATATTTTTGCAACAGCAATATAAAGCATTTAGTAGGCCTAGTGTATGGTGACCACATTTTTGTGTCTTTGTTATGTTAACGTTCACGTGTTTCATGATACTTAATTGTTCTACTGGATGACTGTAAACGGATACAATACATTGATAAACATTCGAACCCAAATCTGACGCTGCAACTTGTTAAAGACGACATTATTTGTGAAGACGAAACAATATTAAAAGATATAAGTTCAGTACACTTTTCATTATAAACTGTGACATGTCAAACCATGTCATACTGTTTTGATTCAGATCTCAATGAAATTGAGAGACACTAGTTGGCACCTCCAAAGCGCCAACCGTACAACAGCGATACTTACATGTACCAGGTGTCGTTCGCTTCCCAAGGGAAAGCAATATTCGTCTAATTATTTTCAACCAAACGGCGAAAATTACAATAATTCAGAAAGAATTATTCTCTTCGTGATGTTCTGGAAACATGGCATCCTCTGAAATATCGTTACTTCAGGACCACCAGTGCACGTCTAAATGCTTACACTGGACACCCATTACCTTTTCTTTACCTTTCATTGACCTCAAATATTTTTTCCATAAATAGCACAAGAAATCTATAATTCCCATTAGATTATGGATGCTTAATCAAGCTTTATCAAGCTAATTAATAGCAAAATGGTATAGTTAGCCGAGTTTCCAGCTAAATACTTCCTGTTGGTCAGTTATAGACAGCATGTTCAATAACCTTCAATAGTCTGTATTTTTCCGTGTATGGTTTTGTTTGGTTTGATTCTTTACGTCCAAGTCATCATCTGGTAGTCCTGTCGGAAAGACAGTTACTGGGTTGAACCAGTTTAAGCAGTAGATAAAGTATCTTACTCAAGGACACAACACAGAAACTCCTTATTCAAGGACTGAAGTACATAACCATTTCGAAATTTTCACTTTGACACCTCAAAATATATAATGGACATCCCCATCTTTATTGTATGTACATGTATATGCAAGGGGAAATCTATGAGAATACAAAGGGGTAATTGGATCCCTGTACACGTTTTGGCAGTTGGTTGCAGAAAGTGCACTTGTCTTGCACGTGCTTATGGATATGAATGGATCAAATATTAGAATTTCCAAAAAAATCATTTTTTGCAAACATTGTAAATTTTCGTCCATTTGACAATTACTTCTGTGATTATATTGCATAAGTTAGGAAGCCTCCGTGTGAGTTATTTTAAATTATTTTTGTGTTTTAATAACAGCATTATCTAGGGCTAAGAGGTAGCGCTAGTACATTGCATTTGAGCCTCCCAGTACATGTAGCTCGCGCTTCTGTCCGTGCTAAGACAGTGGTTCTGTTGTTGATGATGCATTATTTATTGCTGTTGGTCTCATTGAGTGAGTGAAGTTTTGCATTTGGTCCTTGTTTGTTATGCAGCACTTAGTGCCATTTCAAGTTTTGCAATTATCTCCCCGAGGACGAGAGAGCAGGTTGCTTTACTTTGGCTGTTAGTGTTCTGTGTATCTCTTTCTCGCTGTGCCTTGGGCTTGTCTGTAGTGTTTGATTGTAGCATCACTTACATTTAAAACAGCAATGCGCATAGGTTGTTATGCTTTAATAGCGGATCAGCTGAATAATGCATGCTGCGGGATGCTGTGTCTTAATGGACACAGCTTCAGTCATGCGGCTATTGTCAGTCTGAATTTCTGTACACGTCTAAATTATACAAGACCGCACAGATAGCTAATTATCGCCTTCAATTCTTTTAATGTATATAAGCGTTTACAAACCAAGAGGACAACATCACAGCTGCGCTGAGCCATAAGCGTCTCTCATCAGCGTTTATATTGATCACGTAAATGGCGAAGAACCATTGTGAATATTTTGTAGCTTTCCACATATCGCCAACTAACTAACTTCTACCGTATTTTAAGCAAACACGTGATATTCGTGCGTCCATATAAGAGTTTTTGATTTTTTCGTTTTTCTCATCAAAACATATGTTGTGGGTAATTAAATAGAACCGTCCAAATGAGCACCCAACACTTATTAAAACCGTTGGATATGAAATATTCTCACTTTTACCCAATCTTTTATCAATAGATATTGCTTTGTTTGCTAAGATTTAAACAATTTAATGGGCTTAATTTCGTCTTATAATTTGTACATTCATACATGTGACACCTATATATGTGCAGTGAACCACCCAATACTTATTTATAGCACCAGATGGGATCATTCATTACCATGAAAATGGCTAAAAGAACTACATGTAAGGAGCTTTAAGGGTTTGAATGTAAGTTCAATATCCCATTTTCTCTATTGTTACCCATCGACAATCGAAACTATATTATTACAGAAGAAAAAAACGTCTGTCTTCATTGAGCAAACAAACACTGTGCCAGATAGTCTCTTCTGTTCTTATACACACCATAGCAAATTAGTAGATCGTGTCATTAATGCACATCTCGTATTAATCTGTCCACTAATAGAAAAAAACGGTATGGAGTCGATATTGGTCACCACTATTTCTGTATCAACCAACATAACTGCTTTGTCGTGGCCCGCTTCTTATCAATATATTTTCTATAAATGGCCATAACATCAATAATTGCCATAGCAACATGGTAAACAAACTGGGGCTAATTTCTTTATCCGTCTGGATTTTTGGCTCTAGAAATGGTTCGGATTTTGTTCTTAATTGCATTTAATCGATGTTACCATAAATGGTTTGTTTAGAAGAATAGAAAACTACATCGTTTAACCACTGAATCAGATGTCACCATTTAGCCAGTCTTCTTTATTTCTGTTTTTGTTCGTTTGTGGTAATGGTTTACGTGAGTCAAAAAATTTTCAGTTATATCCGAAAGTTTTCCTTTCTTTCTGTGTTGAAACAGTACTAAGCAGATGAGTCTTGCTCAAGGATACCACACGTTACCTCTAAAAATATCGAATGGAATTGTATCTTACTACCCAACAACCCTTACTTTCAAAATGAATTCATCCAATTAACGAGTGTTGGGAATTCCATTAGGCATAAATCTGTTTAGACAAATCTCTGTCCTTATGCCTGATTAAATTTTGGACGCAGCCAACTTCCGCATGTGTACTCCAAAGTCGTTCTCGAGTATACGTATTTATAACTACAATGATACCCAAAGGGATTTAATCAGACAGCTATCTACTATTCTGCCAGCCAAGAGTGACAGTGACATCATGTTTTGTTTACAATTGTTAAGTAAAAATTTAACTTGTAAACTCCATTTGACCTAACGCGAATCGATAGATCACTTGTATATTAATCCTATCCTGTGGATAGGATTAATACACAAGTGATCTATCAATTATAAGTCCTTGATAACTTTGTAAAGAAATCATGACGTCACTGTCACTCTTGGTTGGCACGACAGTATCTAACAGAATAGCTATTTAGTGAATGAACGTCCGTCTTATTTGTTATTAATGTATTGCCCTGTTTAAGTAAATCCATTGGACGCAATTGATTTTTATAAGGAAAACAGATAAATGGATGGTCAATGTAGAAAACGGACCCTTAGCGTTGAAACAAACGACGTTCTGATTTAGCATTTATGTTTAAGTATATATGACTATGACTACCAACTTATAAATCAGCAAGGGATACATAACGATGTACCTTACTTTGCAGTTCAGGCATACATACGGCAGAGGTTTTCCATTGAGTGCCAATCATCCGTGCACCCCTTCTTCCTTAAACATCAATTTTTACTCATTATCGCATCTTCTTCTACATACAAAGTGAAGTTTTTAACAGCTTTGCGTCGTGTTGTACATCTATTATTTAGTTTCTGATCTCTCTACAAATATTACCATTGGCCACGCGTTAACATTTCAACCCAACCAATCTGTTGGTCACAGACATGTAATTGTAAAAAGAGCAGTGATTGGCTCAAAAGGTTCATGGAAGCTCAGCACAATATTTAAGTTGTAAAGTGTTTCGTGATTGGTCAATAATAAAATTACAGGAAAGAAATAATATTTATTAGACCGGTATATTTTTGCTGTGCTATACTTTTTGAAACACCATCTCACTGCTTTTGTTGATTAAGTTTACTGGTGTGGCTTAGAAAAAAGGACCTTGTATTTTGGTATTTTTCTCAATAAAATTTTCCTCTCATGTAGGATGCCAACCTCCAGGGGGTAAAAGTAGTAAAACATGGTGGTCACCAGGGTATCCCTTTCTTGTTTATTGACTTGACTAGGGCCAATATGTAATTCTGTGGCAGTCTGAATGTGTTTTAAGAGTTTACACAGAGTTTACACAGAGGACCACAGCTTACTAAAAAGCTATAATGAAGGTATATGGAAAAACATTTACAGGTCTTGGCCCTTAAGAAGAAAAAATCTAGCCTGTTTTGTGGAATACCTTGGCTCTTATGTATGTGACCTGTAATATGATTTTGATGCATTGTTTTGATTTCAGTATGTCCATAAATGATTTTAGCTCTCAAAAAGTCCACCTTTTTAAAACAAAGATCATTCAGACTGCAGAAAAAGAGCCTTATCAGTGGGTAGGGTTGATGGTTAGCTCAGTTTTGCACTACATATTGGGCTGTGAAGCATGTGAGTTGCTCTTCTGCACTATGAGGCCATACTGTAAGCATGATTTCATTCACCAAACTCTCACTAGTTCCAATATTAGAGCATTTGTATTTTTATTGCTATGCTGAAGCATTTTTGGAGTATTTGTTCATGTAATTGTCACAATATGGTAATAAAGACCTTTGCATGTTTCTGTAAACCACAATAGTGGTCACTTGATTAAGGTAAATGCACCTTTGTTGAAAAGTATTATGTATGGCGTCTAAATGAGCTAAAATTTGGCCATATACATTGTATATATGCGGCGTTGTTATAGGCGTCATATCTGTCTTGTCTGTTCATTGCAGACGTTTGGTCGTCTGCTGGGAAAGGGTTAACCTCTTGACTCTCGTGTGTGTGATGTTTTATTGTGTTTTTGTCACTTTCTCGTGTGGTGCACTGGGTCAGGTGTAAAACTTGATTGGATCGATTTCTGATCTTTGCGTCATTACATACTTTGATTATCAGAGTTGTTTTGTCTGTGCTGTGTGGCGATCCTAAGAAGTCTCCCCGCACTTTCATTTAATGTTATTATTATTCCAAACCTCAGGGATTGCGTGTACAATCACATTCCATTATTACTTTCCCTGGATGTGTCTTGATCCACATCTAAACTAAGGGTGAGGTTGGCGCCATACTGGTTTATGCCCTCAGGTTAAAATATTTTTACTGGCCGTTCTTGGCTCTCTTGTGTGTGAGGTTTTATTGTGTTTTGTCACTTTCTCGTGTGGTGTCCTGGGTCAGGTGTGGTACTTGATTGTATCGATTTCTGATCTTTGTCTCCTTGCTTACATTTCATAGCCTTACCAAAACCAGTACTTATCGCTAGTGGTGTGTGGCGTTATGTCATTCCCAGTCATGATGTCATGTGATAAAATGGTTGAATGCTGTTTTGCAAAATCATAAAAAATCATATCAAATTTTGATTTGACTAAATCCAAAGTTCGCCCCAAGAAAAACTATAAATAAAACTGCACTTCGAAGATGAGTATGTTTTTGTTGTAGTTTTTTCCAAAAGTACAGAATGTTAGTTACCATATGCTGATATCTATAATACTAAATAAACGAATTACCGCATAAACTGAAAAATCGAGGTCATTTTCATGCTTGATTTCTTTACTGTTACTTTAAGATATTGCTTTCACTGATAATCTCGGTTAGGATGAGTTTTCATTTAGCATAGATTTAGAGAATTTTGGAATTAAGTGTGTTTTCTAAAAGAACTGCGCCCTCTGGCGAATGTTTCTATATTTAGTGTATGTCACGTTCATGGTCACGCGTCACTATTTTTAGATCGATTAGGTTTCCAATACAAACTGAATGGAGATGACCGAAGCGTTCCGAATTTTTGTGTATATGTCATATGTATATGTGTATTATGCTGTGTCAAGTCGGCCATATTATAAACAACAATGGGGAAAACGCCGCCAAACTCGCCAAAGAAAAAAAAATATGGCTGTAATTTTAAATAATCCCTTATCAAAACTGATTATTAGTCGCGGTAATCATCACACCTTTCTTCGACACGCGCTTAATAATCCTAAGTGTCAAGGTCGCTGCGCATAATGTACTGTTTACATCGATTGGCTTGGTCGTACCACTTATATCACGGTAGGCAATGACGCTATCAAATATTATTAGTAAAAGGCGCCTCGCTGAAGTTTTTCTGTGATTTTCTTGACGAGAAGAAATAAACATAACCGCATTTACAAGTATCAGCTTTTGTAAAAAGAAAATAAAAAAAAAATCGTCGGTTCCGGGTCATTTCGGCCCATGGTCATTTCGGCCCAATAATCCCTTTTTGGTTCTTAGAAAAAAATAAATCTCACTCCTAAAAAATTTGGTAAAATTGGTCCGCGCGGTAAATGCGAGCAGAAAATAACCATTTTAAGGGCGTCGCGCGCAATCTCACTCTTTAAGATTTCAAAAAGTTGACAGGTATGCAAATAACGAAGTAAGAACTACACCAAAATCACCACCTTAGAACGGTCAGGTGCAAGCTACTGGTGAGGGCTTGAGGTTGAATTTGTTTTTAGCTCACCTTAGCAGCATATGTCAGCTTATAGGTAGGATGCCCATGGTCCGTTGTCGTCAACAATTTCAAACATCTTCTTCTCGGAAACCATTTGACCAATCAAAGACAAATTTTATGTGGAGCCTCTTTGGGTAGGGGGAACGAAAGTTTGTTTGTTGCATCTGGGTCACATGACCAAGATGGCCGCCACGCCCATATATGGTAAAAACCCTTCAAAAATCTTCTTCCCCGGAACCGGTGAACCAATTTCCACGAAACTTGGTATGTAGCAGTGGTGACTCTGCCCATCATACTTTATTCAAATGATGACCTACGGTTGACCTTGACCAATTTTACAACAAGGTCAAATTTGTTAACTTAGGCTTTTCTACAGGAAAAAATGAAAGCTGTTGATTTTTTCACAAATATTTCAGCCTCTGACCTGAAACCAACTGAAATAATGAAGAATTGTGAGTATTGAAGGCCGAGGTCATTTCTTGACCTTGGCTAAAGGTCATTTACGTATATGAAAATTAAAACTGGCTTTTCTCGGAAATTGATGGGCCAATCAAACCCAAATTTTATATGTTAGCTTTCAGGTACAAGCAGGGTTCCAGTTTGAGGGCAAATCGGCGAAATACTTCGCCCCAGACCGCTCCGTTTCGCCTATAATGGTCGTAAAAAGGGAAGTGTATTTCGGCATATGGAGGCGCGGTGGCTCAGTGGTAGAGCGTCGGACTCGGGACCTAGAGGCCCCGAGTTCGAACCCCACGACCGCTGTGTAGTGTCCTTGAGAAAGGCACTTTCACCTTCCCAAAGTACTAATAATACCCAGGAAGAAGTGGCTCCGTCTCAACATGACTGAAAAATTGTTTACCGGGACGTAAAACACCAATCAATCCAAACCATTTCGGCATCAGTGTTCCTTTTCAGGCCATTTTGGGGGGCGAAATTCGGCCCCACTCCCAAAGGCGAAACACCTCCTTTTTCCCAATTGGCACAGTAAAATTCCCAATCAGAAGTTGGAAGAAAAATAAGGAGAAAAAGTTTGTTTTTTAACCACGAAAAGTAACGACATTTCCAGGTTTGCCTTTGAAGAAGATAATTTGGTATACAAAAATTTCCTTAAATATTGTATTTCTTTGCATTTTGAGTGTGAAAACCACTCATTTATTGGTTTGGGCAGCTACCACTTAAAAAATTGCAGACTAATTTTTCCGACATTGTCCCTATTTTTGGACAGTACCAGTAACCAACACAACACTAAACTATAATAATCAGCAGACCTTAGTATAAACTTAAATTGACACTAGTTTTAAACAAGTACAGACTTTTGGGGGGGGACTCACAAAACAGTAACAAAACAAACAGAACTTCTATAAAGTAGTTAATTACTACCATTGATGGCAAGTAGAGTTATGAAAGTTCAAGACACCTTTCTCTGACTCACGCTCAATAATCCTAAGTTTCAAGGTCGCTAAACAGCTTACATTGATAGGCTTGGTCGTACCACTTGACGCAGTAGGCAATGACGCTATCAATAAAATCTGTTTAAAAAATTGCATTGTTCAGAAATAAGAACCTGGATTTGAGCGATTTTTGGCATTGTTTGGAGGAAAACAAATATAGTAAAAGTCACCTCGCTGAAGATTTTTAGTGATTTTCAAGATGAGAAGATATAAGCATAATCATGTTTACAAGTATCAGCTTTTGTAAAAAAAATTAAAACTCGCCGGTTTCGGGTCATTTCGGCCCATACCTATTTGGGCCCATGGTCATTTCGGCGACTAGAATCGCCAATACAAGTTTCAGATTTCATAAAGCTGTGAAAAATTAACACACATGAAAGGGGGATACAAGTTTCAGCTTTTTTAAATGCAAAATAAAGGTAAATTGACAATCATGAAATATTTCCGCGCTTGCGTGGGCTCTTTTCTAGTATTATTCTATATTTACTCACTGTCTCAAGATTCGATCATTTTGTAGATATTTAATGTGCGAACAAAAGTATCTGAAATAATTACTGTCGAATGTAACTCGTGAAAATAAACGGGTCATTCTTTCATCTGATCAACGGAGTGACAGAAAGTGTCAAAACGTAAATTGAAATCTAGCAGAGAGGATATTCCCAAGCTGGACATAAATTTGCCCCATGATATATTGTTTTTGCACTTTTGCGTCATTTATGTGCAAGTCAATTTATTTCTGTGTGTCTGAAACCTGCTCTCTTACAACAAACATTTTTGTTTAATGACTTGGCAGTGTGCTCATGCTTTATTGAATGTATTAAACGAGTCGGAGAAAATAGATAAAATGCGAGGCTTGCCGAGCAATTTATCTCTTTTTTTGAAACGAGTTTAATAAATTCAATATAACAAGAGCACGAATGCTAGATTTTATATATCATATGACATTAAAATTACTTTGAAATCTCATTTCTGCCGTAAAAACGTTATAATTGTGTAATTATATACAGCAACGTTGTTATGGACGTCAAAACGTTTCCCGGAAATCGATAAACCACTAGTAGTTTATCGATTATATTGCATGGCGTTATTTCACTCCCAGACGCGACGTCATATGATAAAGCGCTTTTTTCGTTCATTGAGCACGCGTTATGTAATTAAACGTGCCACAAGTGAACATGTTGTTTGGAGGGTACTAGCATGTGCATGTAAGCGGGTATAAAGCTATTATATCTTGCAGAGTTAAACACCCCTCTGTTGATCTGTTGGCCTAGGCAAACATTGTTCACAATACGCAAAGCATGCTTTCGGGTGATACTATATTCTCATTGCGACACTTGTTTGTGTGGGTGTGTTTCTTAAGCGTGTTTGTTTATTAGTTACAAGAAGCTCTCAGTATTAATTGTCTTTTCCTAACCATGCGTCAAAATATGTCCTATGAAAACAATGTTTACATAAAACTCACGACCTTCGATATTCCAGGGAAAATGTTTATCGACAATATCGACCAGTAATTCTTGAGTTATTGCCCTTTGTTCACGATAATTTAACATATTTGATACTGGCCGATCTCTAAGTACAGTAATTTTGATCACAACTTTATGAAATTAATTCATATTGTTCAATACAATGATCTCTTTCTCGAGTTCGATAATGGTTTATATGACCTTATGCCAGCATGAGTAATTGCCTTTTGTTGATGGAAAAATCACAATTTTATGACGTACTGTCTCAAAATGAAGTAATTTTGATCAGATCTTATACACAATGTTAAGTACATGTACCAAAATGTCTTTCCGAAGTTCTAATATAGTATATATCGCAATATTACTTCAGGAGTAATTGCCCTTTGTTCATGAATTTTTGCCATTATTTGCGATGTTTACAAGAAATTTCAAATGAAACTTAAGGACTCTAAGAAACAATACTTAACATCAAAATGTCTTGCTCAAGTTTCAAAATGATCAATATCATCGTGTGACTTCTAGAGTGATTGCCCTTTCTTCATTTAAATGTCTTTTTTGCTTTTGTTTGTGAAAAAAATATGCGAATTTTGCAACAACGAGGGTTTTCGTGTCCCCTGGACACATTTCTAGTCTTATATTGACTGTTACCAAGTTGCCAGAGGAGCTTCTGTTATGGGCAAACTGTTAGGCTTGGCTCGGAAGCAAGTAGGTACAAGGGACTAATGATTCTGCCATTAAGAGAGTTTATGTTCGTTACATTTCTTAGGTAACAGGTCATAACTATCAACTATACTAGTAACGGTGTTTATAGTTAAGAGGTGGCAACGTTTCTTTACCGACACACGTTTTGACCCTAAAAGATGACATGGTCTGAGATGTGAGACTTTGTGACCTCAAGAATATATAATGAATGTTTGTTTGCCTGAACGTTTCCTTTGAGTGTTAACAATCAAGAGGTTGACGTAACTGCGTATCTAATGATTTGTATATCGGACTATGTAAGTTATTCGAGAATTTGCTCTCATGGTGTTCGCAGGAAATACATATTATATTGTTGAAAAACAGTAAGACAATGTTTGGCTTTTACTAACCAATTTTGAAAAACAAATCCTGCATCATATTTCATATTCGGGTGCAGCTGTTTTTGTACAATGTATCAATATAAAACTGATTTTCTATGAAATAGTTTTATAACAATCATTTGAATCATAATGGTGATAAAAGATATGATTTAGGAATACTTATTGGAATAATATTAACTTATGATTAATGCCCACAGCGTACGCTTAAAAAAACTAGTAAAAACTTAAAAACCCAATCCAACGTCAGTTCTTCTATAAAAATGGGAAGTCAAAAGATCTACAAGACTACAACAGATGGACTGTACAAACGCATCTGATTTTGACCCTCTTAATCCCAGTATATAAAGTAGAGCTCCAATCTTTGTTGTTGCTTGTACTTAGATCTTAAAGTTGAGCAGTTAAAAAATAGCCACGCAACTACAAACTTAGCAAATAGGTAGTTCATGAAATCGATGGGGAAATATGCTGCCATGCAAAAACAAACAGTATGTGGTATAGCAGCAGGTAGTTTGATGCTTAATGGCAGTTTAAGATGTAAAAAGGAGGCAAGGACAAGGGACATGATACTTGATAAGTGTAAAATTCAACATATTTTTTTATGTTTTAAGTAGCATATATGCTGGTGGTACACATTGACATTGCCTGATAGAGGCGATTCCATTGTGTACATGCAGCATAAGTATTTTCAACACATATTTATTTTCAATAAACGAGTTTTTCACCATAAGATTAGTGCAAAACATTCTCAAATACTTTCATTGTTTCAGAGTGATCAAAGTGTTGAAGTGAAAACGTTTTCATGTAGTTTGTCATACACATAGATGACAATAATATACTGCCTATTTTATGCTTCTGACAGCTTATCATAAGACATTTCATTGGAATATATTGCTAAAAATTGATAGTTGCGTTGTTGTAAATATTCCATTTGGACTGTCTTTGAATGCTGATATGCTGATATGTGCTAACACCATAACTTCGAATGTGTTGAAAATACTCAAAATGCAAATATAGCTTATACTTTTACATTATATAAATATATATCATTGATGAAAGTTTTCAAAATATATTAGAAATTTCGATTTCAGAAAACATAATTACATATTCCAAAAAGTCAAAGTGACAACGCTTGTTAAAGAATTTAACACATGCTTTTGGTACACTCTGTTTTTCATCCGCATCCTATTAATATTGAGATTACCCTCTCTAGACTGTATGTAAATCAGAAGTTAACATATGGCATTTACAACTCAGAGACCTTATAAAAACATGTCCGCTCATAAGTTTGAATACAGGAAATGGTTTTAAACTAGTGCTATATGAACTAGTGTTTGAAGAACATACCTGGTTCAGGAACTTTATGCCACTTATCATCATACATTCGTAAATATTCTATCTTGTTTTTATTTCTAATTTACTGACTTTTCTCCATGTACATGTACCTGTTTCTGATTCATTTAGTACATACATGGTGTTTAAGTTTAAATCTGCAAAACATAGGAACAGGGTCTGTGCGATTTATAACAACTCTTAAAGCTGCATAGTCTGTAACTTTTGATCTTTTACTTTTAGAACTAATGTTTCTATTTTTCAAGAACACAATAAAAACTAAAATTCAGGTATACATTTTACCAATTTCGTAAATCTTAACAATTTATCAGTATCAAAACAACGGTATTTATGTTTAAATTAGCTGTCTATAATAATTGGAGGGACGCAAATAATTACCAAGAAGAGAAAAACACCTGTTTTTTTAAGATAATTCATTTTTCCGTGCAGTTTTCAGCTAAGGTGAACAGATTTATTGTGAAAACATAACTTAAGTCTACTTTTACAAATGATTAAAAAAGAAAATAAAAAAATTCGAAAAATGTTCATAGTTGCAGACCTAGTCTCTTTAAGAATGCGTTGAAGGACAGCTCAAATCTGATCTATTTTATTTACCATATAAATAAGAGTATAGTATTATTGATCACATACACTGAACAAAATTTCTAATTGGTCATTTCTGCTAATTGGTCATCCTTTATATTTGATTTTTGCAAAACGTATGAAAGCAATAACATTGAAATTTTGTATACAGTATTATCATTTGGCCCCGATAACTCGTTTACCTTACTAAATATTGGTGTATTTGAAATTGTTTGACTTTCTTTCGAATAATTGAATAAAACAGAGATGACCGATTAGAAAGTTTGTTCAGTGTATAAGAATGTTCGACAGCTAACTGACTTAAACAAGGCTATTGATATCATAGTCTACGTGACACCCTTTAAACATCTAATGCGGACACTTAGAGGTGATTGTTAAATACAGTGTTGATTTTAAACACTTCTAACACAGGCCAATGTTTTTTTGTAGTTTCGTTTATATTTCAAAAGAATCATTTAAACGCACTCTTTTCAATATCAATTCAGAAAGATGATCAAAAGTTAACCTATAGCGTTCTTTTTATGAAACATAGGTATATAGTGCATACCCAGATCAGACGCCACAGAACGCGGCGTCTGATCAATGTCTCACTTTTTGCTTACAGATTGCTCTTTCCATGCCTGGTAGTTTTGGTACGTTTGGCAATTATCACACCGTCCAACCCGATTTGTTAAGCAAAAATGATGCGTTTAGCACAGATGGCTCGGGTGGAGGGCGTTTTTGTAGAATGTAGTATTGACCTGATTTAAACAGTTCTCGCGGGATTTGATCCAAACCAATGATGCCTCTCATTTTGGTATTGTTTAGTCTATCACTATACGAAATAGGGCTCAGATTGGCCTTTTAATGTATGAGCAATCAATTGAAATTAATGCATTTTTTCAAGGAAAACTTTTTTTGTTCTGTAAAACCCTCGCTCAAAATCACATTTTGACATCATTTATTAGAAATGTACATATTGCATGAGAAAGCTCAATCCCTTTCCGTCCATAATGCCCAGTGACAGCACTCATTTTCCTGGATTTACCTAGTAATTGAATACAGAAGATGGCAATAAGTAAAAATTATGATAACTTTAAGCACAGATAACAATCTGAAAAGGATACCTTAAGCACAGTTCATACACAAAATATGATAAAGTTTAGGACAGTCTGGTTTATCGCCAGTATAATAAGAACCACATTCGTACCCTTTGTATACTGGAAACTCCTAAACGGGTACTTGGAAAAACTGTGGCCCAGAAGAAATGTAGCATTATGAGGCATTTCATCAGGGTCTACACAATTTGTTAAAGTTGGTTTGATGATACAGATACTAAACATACTAAATTGTCGTGTCCATTTATTGCTTACTGTGTAACTGAAATTGAAACTGTATTTGATATATATCATAATTGGGAAATGCCGACCTGTGACCCCTTAAGATATATAATGGACATTTCTATCCTTTTTACTTTTATCTGTAGGAGAAAATCCATCCGAATGCAAATGATTAAGAGCTGTTTCATCAGGGCCAAGGAAAATATTCGCTTAGCACAGATGCATGTAGAAAACTAGAGTAAACAAACTCAACAAACCTGACAATCAATCATATAATTCAATTAAAGACATCTGTTTCCCTTTCTATGACACGCACTATGTAGAACAAGGTTAAGAGGTAGACATGTGTTTTATGGTGTTTCTTCACATAGAACAGAAATGTTTACTATATACATGTAGCTATAAGCTAGTTGTGTTTATGCAATATTTAAAAAAATGAGGTTTACGCATTCAACTTTTTTGTGTCATTATGACCGTGACTCAACTCCGCGAGGTTCATTTGTAGACAAACAATATGTTGATGAGATTAATATGCAAACATGTGTTTCATGATCAATTAGGTTAGTGACTTATTTGATAAATGTTATGAGGGATTTATTTGATAACAGGAAGTGTTCATCAAAGAAGTTTTTCGTCTTCAGGTCAAAAGCATATTGGCCAGTGCATGAGATTTCGGTACATATCGCATCAGCGAGCAAGGATACATGTAGTCCACGGCCTAAAATTACAATGCCTCCTTAAATTTAAGGACTACTTGGGTTAAGTATTGATATTTCAACATGTTCTTTAATATGTTTAATAAATTGTCAGGTTCGGTGCAGTACATATGGCCAAAGATGTTATTACGATCTACAGAATACATTATAACATTTTTGATTTTAAGAAGTTTGAATCGTTATTTTTCGTATCCTAAAAAATCAATACTAGACTAAGGTAGTGCTCAAATTTAAGGAGACATTGTAATTTTGGGCCCAGGCCTTCACAACTCGCATATGCCTAGTATAGATGTGGCTATATAAAGGCTCAGACCAAAACGAAGACTTCTAGCTAGTCAGAGTCCAGCTAAGCTGGGTTTTAATAAGAGGTATGTGTCATACGATAAGTACCAAAACTCGTATGTGGGTCCATTAACAGAAGACTTTATAAATTGGAATTGTAGATAATTGCCGATGACAGCAAACATTAAAGCGCGAGCAACAATATACATGTACATGTATATTGTTGCTCGTGCTTAAATGTTTGCTCTAAGGTGCCTTAGTGGATAATGACGCTTGCTTTCACCAATGTATGTTCATACCATAGTCATTTTAATGGCAGTTGCACACATCAGATGATAATTCATATCATTTTAATACGACAGCCATGTTATACATTTTTGATGCTCTTTCATGGAGCGTTCGAATCGGGTAGGCAAATCCTCAAATAGCTCTGATTAGTATGGTGTAAGGTCCTTGTGACCTATTTAATACCTAAGTAAAATGTGATATCACACCTAATAAACTATAATATGGTAAACCCGTGGGTATAACATACATGCAGCATTAGCTTGCTTGTTAATTTACTGTTTTGTTTCCCTAAAATATTTTGCCGGGGTTTCAATGCAGACATCTTGCAATTGAGATGTTTCAACAAAAAAAATTCGTCTTTTAACCATTGATACGTATCCAATATAGTTGTACATATATCATTAGTTAAACGAGAAACTCGTACATAAATTCTTAGGAACACAGGCACCCGCTGCATGGGACTTCGATGTTTATGTTTTAGCTCTATCTCTCTTTTTCAGGCTTGACAGCGTACTGGGGAGTTTCGCAACCTATGCACGGCTGAAAGGCCGATACGACGATGATTGGATTGACAGATTGAACCATCTGTACACGACAATCGTGTTCATCATCTTCACAATCATCGTGAGTACGAAACAGTATGTGGGCGAACCAATTCATTGCTGGTGCCCAGCTGAGTTCACGGATGCTATGGTGGACTACACAAATAATGTGTGCTGGGTATCAAATACATACTTTGTGCACTTTGATGACGACATTCCTAAATTCGATCACTTGAAAAGAGAAACGGAAATAGGATATTACCAGTGGGTACCCATGATTCTTTTATTTCAAGCGCTTTTATTCAAAGTTCCGTGTATACTTTGGAGAATATTAACAGCTTCTGCAGGAGTAAATTTAGACAAAATTGTCACACTTGCTGCAGAAACGCAGTACATTTCACCGGAAGACAGGGAAAAGACTATCAGACACGTGGTCAGGTATATGGATAGATGGCTTGAAAATGCACGTGAATATCGATCAGGCTGTTTTATTCGACTACGTCAAACAATCTCAAAATATTGTTGCATTGTATGTGGCAAAAGGTACGGAAATTATCTTGTTACTATATATATGTTTATAAAATTATTATACATGACAAATGCAATTGGACAATTGTTTATCCTTAATGAATTTCTAGGAACTAACTACAATGTATATGGATTCGAGATTATGGGAAGGATGTCACGTGGTGAAGAGTGGGAGGAGTCTCCGAGATTTCCTCGAGTCACAATGTGTGACTTTAATATACGGCAGTTACGGAACGTTCAAAGTTACAGTGTGCAATGTGTATTACCTATAAACCTATTCAATGAGAAAATTTTCATCTTTGTATGGTTTTGGTTAGTATTCGTATCTGTGTTAAGTGCAGCCAATTTTCTGGTTTGGGCCTATATTATGATATTTAGACAACATAGAATACGATATTTAAAGAAATTCCTACGAGTGAACGACTGTTACAAGTCGGAAATGGACAAGAAAATGGCGGTCAAGTTCGCCGAACAATATCTACGCCAAGATGGCATTTTTGTATTAAGACTTGTGGGTAAAAATGCAAATGACGTTCTCGTATCTGAACTTATAGTACAACTCTGGCAGCACTACAGAAACAAACCTCTTTTTAAACATGCCAATCAAATTTCAGATGATAACAGTAATGTATGACTAGCGGTTCAAAAACTCTTCGGGATCCTCAAGGCGCAGCGGCACGTGCTCAGCGCGAAGACGGAGGCGGAACTCACTGGATTGGTTGTTAATGTGCCGAACGGCGGGGTCCGTTCAAGCACATCAGAAACTGAAGTGTAGAGTTATATCCCTTTATGTGGTACAGATATAATAGTACCGATTTAGAATGAGAAGCCTGGAAATCAAATGTTAATTTAGTTCTAAATAGGTCAGTTTTAAAAGGAAAGTTTTTGTGAAGATTTTCTTGTAGTGTAAAGGAAGTGATTACAGCAGAAAAGTGCAGAATGGTGCAGTGTTTAACTATCTTGTAAAAGTGATAGAGTAAATGCATTGATGCGTATCGATTAATCTGAAAAAGGAGGAAAAAGGTTTATTGTTTAAGACCACATACGCCAGCCCCCAGATAAGAGTGCGTAACAGAAAATTATTTTTCTTATTTCTAAACCAACATATGTGTTGTGGGTACTCAAAAGAACATATAGACAAATAATAATTGCAATTTTACGCTTAACTGGCTCTAAGATAAGCTACTTCAGTTGGTCTTGGGTGTTAACGAAACACATGCACATAAATATGCCATCAACTATCCACGCAATCTGATAAAGCTATGCATAGATCCAGTTAAGGTAAAACATTGAGAATTAACTTGTACATATTTTCCTACCCAGCAATTTAAACATACGTTTTGGGTGCTCAAAAGAACCGTCTCATTGAGACGGTTTTTAGTACCCACAACATATGTTTTGGTTGAGAAATAAGAAAAATAATTTCAGTTACGCACGCTTATCTGGAGGCCTGGGCTGTGCCGTGCATGTACCAAGCGTAATAGCTCAGCACCAAAAATAGCATTTGAAAGTACATAGGAACGTTAGAGTAAACCGCGAAGAAAGAGGAGCCATATGGACCTCGACGCGAGAATACCTGACTATTCCATGCAAACAGCAATGGCGCAGACCAGCTTGCGCATCCTTGCATTCTGTCAAGCACCTTTGCTGTTCATTTTCTTGAAAGTATGATTGGTAAATTTGTTACATATACTGTCCTGCCAGCCAAGAGTGACAGTGACGTCATGCTTGTTTACAAAGTTGGTAGGGACTTCGAATCGATAGATCACTTGTGTATTAATCCTATGAGCAGGATAGGATTAATACACAAGTGATCTCTCGATTCGCGTAAACTCAAGTGGAGTGTACAAGTTAATGTTTCACTTAACAATTGTTAACAAAATAGTACGTCACTGTCACTTTTGGTTGGCACGACAGTACACTTTTAATATTCTAGCTAGTCGCTGTAGCTGAACAGACTGATTGGAGTCTCACTTTGTCAGAGATCCCGAAGACAGGTTTTCTCGCATCAAAGCCCATTGAATGATGGAGGAAATGATTACATCTTATTCATACCGGAGAGTTTGAAGTCAACCATGGAATAAACATACTAGCATATATTCGAGTCAAAAGTCTACTTTTGGAACATGTGTGTTTTATAAAAAAATATGTAGTAGGTATTTATGTATAGTGTTTTCTTTAAGTTCAAATTACTACAAGGGTTGATCTCTATTGCCTAGGACATAAGGACCTTGTCACGGGAAAATTTGTTGCACACAGAATAAATGGGACCATGTGCGAATCCACTATAAAACAAGATCCAAATTGACTGCAGACCGTTTTATAATTTGATGATTTAATTTGTTTTTCTCCATTTTACAAAATATAGCTACCATGTGTTTAATATCAATCAGGTATCATCGGCTTATGTAAACATAGCAGAGGGTCTGGAGTGGGGGGTGGGGGGGCTCTGGTATTCACTATTCATTAGAAATTTAGCCCATTATTCATCTCATTAAAATTTTGGGTTATTCATTAAACTAAGAGTAACTATTCATTAAAAGTAAGAAAGGCGGCAAAGAATTCTGATTATTCACTATTCATTAATTTTTCTTCAATTCATTAAAAAAAAATAGGATTAATCATTCATTTTTAGGCGCTCAGTATTCACTATTCATTATTTTTTGGCTCATTATTCACTATTCATTATATAAAATGGCCATTATTCACTAATCATTATACCCCATCCAGACCCTCATAGCAGACAAATGTGAATATGACCAGTCATGGCCATACTCACATATTAAAAACCCATGTCACTGCAAGAGAGCTGATGTCACAGGACAGCATGAACGCAAGGACAGCAAAGTAAACAGCTCTCTCTCTCTCTCTCTCTCTCTCTCTCTCTCTCTCTCTTCCTTTAGCGTGATGCTTGCTAAACTAGAGAAGACACTTAAAACACAGCACCAAACCTCACATACAATGGGGACAATACTAAACAATGATAAACAACAAAAAATCACCGTCTTAAAACGGTCAGAAGGCAATTTGGGATCTTGTGTTATAGTTGCATGTCAAAATATTAAAACAATTTACGATTTTTCCTAAGTAAGGCTTATAAATAACTTTTTACCTACCCCTGTACAGGTATGTCACAATCGAAAGATGTTGCTAAAACATATAAATTGCAAGCTTAAGGATTTTTATAGAAACTCAATCAAATTGGTTAAATTAATTTTTCTGATAAAAATAAAGGAAAACTAAGTTTTGCGTAATGAAAACGTATCGTTTTCTATAAGCAGAACTTAATGCTTCCTTACTTAATGTAACTGTTATGTATGCATACACCCGAGTCGGCAAACAGTCCTCGGGCCCTATCGGCCAAGCTGCGAAACGCCATTTAAATGGCGTTTTGCAGGTGGGCCGATAGTGGCCAACTTTTTGTTTACCAGGATTTGTCATTCTATTAACCCTTGGCATTATTTTGTGATTCTCAATACAAAATGTTTATAGATAGATATGTACAGAATTTATTTATATCCATATGCACCAACAACACATTAGCTCTGGGATTTGTTTGTGAAATACTCAAAACATACGGATATATGTGGCAATGGATTGGTATGAATTAAAACCTGATTGGTTCTGATTGATTCTGTTCTTTTTATTACCTTTTAAAGTGTTATCTCTTGTAACCCAACATTTAGTTAAGAGTCACTTTTATTAATCACAAACCTCAAAGATATAAAGCAAGAAACAAAAAAGAGATTACAGTAAAACCTTTAGCGGTCACTCAAAAACAGACAATGCCAAATGGTATCTCAATGAAGGTCAAAAGTATTGCAGAATGCTCCACATGGAGCATTCTGCAATACTTTTGATCTGCATTAAGCAATAATTGGTTTTGGAAACCAGTTTTTGGTGTTCTTTTGAGAGGCCGCTTAAGACAGGCTTTACTGTAATTGAAATGATAACTAGATTTTGTGTTCAATATATGTGTGTAACATTTTTCAACATTTGCGTATGTATAAGTAACAATTATGCCATGGTTTGTCCGCTTGTATGTGGAGATTATCCACGAGCTTTAGCAAGTGAATTATCTACCATGCATGTTGATAACAATGGTACAACTGTGTTAACAAGCCTACACCCGTTTCAACATTATGAGATATTTGATTCTAACCATTAAGTTGGTACGGGTGGTATAAGTATAGAAACATCGATATCCCACATTGATACATCTAATCTAAATATTACAGCAATGTTTTGGTGCATCTATTCACGTATAGACGCCATAAGTTGCATCAATGTTTTGGTTGTACTTCTATAAGGCAAATGAATTAAAAACATTTTTACGAACATAAACATAGACTGGAAACCTTAATTTCAACACACTGAATCACTAGATACAAAGACCCCAGATAAGATGACGTAATATGATCAATTTCTCAACCAAAACACATGTCGATGGAAGTTGAAACAACTGCATCAAAACGAATGTGCTGTTTGCTAATCAGTATGTCCCAAATGCCACAATACAGCTTGTTTTGAGTATCTCAGCAACCAATCTAAAGTATAAACCATATCAAATACATGTTATTCTAGTCAAGTATTGTTCTGAGACAAAGTTAGATCTACATATGCTCACAATATAACATCTACACATGCTTGGAAAACAATCTCGGCCCACCATCGGCCAACCAGCGAAATGCCATTTGAACTGCGTTTCGCTGGCAATCCGGTAGTGGTCCGATAATGAATGCTTACTGTGTACCCTCAATTAGGCTATGAACACGTCTGACGTGTATGTGATGCCGCATCTCTGGAGTACATCGGAAGTCGTACCGACATTCTACTGTCATAATTATAGCATTTGTAGGTTTCACTTTGTCTCTTATTTATCAGTTCAAGGGAACAATCACATGTTGTGTTCTTTTTTAAGTATATATGTATATGTTATAGATCATAGATCATATATTACATTTATAAAGGAATTTAAGTGGGAACGAGCGCAGCGTGTGAACCACTTAATTTCTTTATAATTGTAATATATGATCTATAACCTACTTATAGTTTTCTCCTCTCCTTCCATTGAGAATAGCCGCATTGACCACTTCACGGATTTACTTCATGACTTTACTTAATATATATTACATATATTAAAAAAATATGTGATTAAGTTGGCCAAAAATTTTAATTTCTGTGCAAACAGATTGGTTGTTAAGCATAGGAAGGGGCAGAGTAAACTATAAATATATGTATAAGTGTGATTCGTTGCAAGATAGACGTCGTGTACATATTCTTAAAATGTGTTTTATATCATTAAATATTTTTGAGGAATCTTCAGTTGTATAAAAGAGAATGCACAAGACAGTAATGTGGTACATGCAATGTATTACAAAAAAATCTTATGTGTTTTGCTATGTTTGGGAAACACATATAACTCCATAAAAATTGAAAGATTTTAGTGATATCAGCACAGAAAATGTAAGTAACATAGAGAATACTAATTAGGTGGGTGTATTTGGATATCAAGTTTACCAGGCAAAGCTTTGAGAACGCTTGTTGACATCGCAATGCTTGCCGAGCGATTTTAACATGCGTTCTCAAAGCCGAGCCTGGTTAACTTGATATCAAAAGACGCGATCCAGAAATTCTATTTTATCAGTTTCCTCACTGATTCACTCTTCAAACAAGCGATTATGACGTAATTATTGATTTTGTGTCGATTCAACCTCATTGAAAGTGCAACGTCATAAGCTGATAAATGCTTATGCCATGAGATAGGCAACGTTTATAAGGTCAACGTGCAACAATGCAGTATATATGAGAGGTAATTGATCAAATACTTTATTGTAAAATGTGTCATTTTCCATTTAAACTATTTTTACTGCCAAGAATTGGTAATGGAACCGATGTAGGTGTAAATTTTGCTAATACTAACTCCCTAGACGAGGAGAGACTCCTATTTGATGGCGTTCAGACAATTTAAGTAATTACCAAGGGTTGTCCACCTGTACGTTGAGATAATCCACGAGCTTTAGCGAGTAGATTGTCTTACGTACAGGTGGACAATCATCGAATAACTATTTTATACCACCTACATTACTGTAGACCTTGCACATTCCGAGATATTTCGTGCTAAAGTTGCTAAGGGTGGGTCCTTATCATGATTTGCCAACACGACAAAAATCACCAGAAGTGGAAATGTGTTATATACATACTCGTTAGACAATGGGGACGATGCTTCAGTTATATGGGTCTAGTCATTTTGCTGCATAAGTACAACAAAGGCGCGGACCAGCTTGTGTATTCGTACATTCTAGTCAGCGCCTTTTTGATTCGCTATCAGGAAAATGCCAAACTGTAAGTGAGTATGACCAGGCAATACCGCAATCACGCACTGCCGACCAACCCATGGCGCCGTGAGAATAAGCCACATGACACTAATAGTCACAATACATCAGGAAGGGAACTTAAGTAAAGCAACCAGCTCTCTCTCTCTCTCTCTCTCTCTCTCTCTCTCTCTCTCTCTCTCTCTCTCTCTCTCTCAGCAAGATGATTGCAAAGCTGGAAATGCCACCATGTACTGCATATATCAAAACAAGGACCAATAACAAAACCCCACACACAATGGGAGCAACAATAAACATTGATTAGACAACGAGAGAACCACCGCCTAATAAAAGACAGTTGCCAAAGCCACTGAAGGGAGGGGGCGTATATGTATTTTACTGACACCAAATATTCGCCCTAGGTTCTGCTGTTGTAAACAAATTGATTAACTTTTAAAATGCCGTCAATCAAACGACCCATTTACAGGTTTGCTTAAGCAGTATTTTTACCCACATACGCCTAGCGTCCTAGGACTTTTGTGGGACATCAGCAAACAATTCAAATTCATATAAGACGCTGCAGATCACTGCGTCTGACCAGGCTCTCCACTGTTTGCAAAAAGAAGATTCTTTTAAAATTTGAATAAAGATGAAAAATACCACCGAACAACCCTAAAAACGGAAATGGATTGGTCCAATTGATAATTCCATTCGGCATAAATGGATTAATTTCAATACGTACAGTTGATTATTTTATAAACAAAGGAAATAAATTTGTGTTGTTTTTTTTGTTGTTTTTACACTTCTTTGTTACTTTTCATGTATCGGGACCATCATGTAGCCATACAGTTTTTATCTTGCGACGAATCATACGTTGAGGTCGTTTTCTTATAAGTTTTTCATAACATGGATGCAGTTTTGAAATTTAATTTGTATGAATGCATGTATTTTGTTAGAATGTATGAATAGTTATATATACATGTATATCTGGGCCGAATTATATAGTCACCAGTAAATCCAGTCTAAAGGCCCTGTCACACTACGACGTATAGCACCAACGTATGCAGACTAATGAAAAATTCAGCAAGTACGTTGGTATACGCTGAGTACGTTAGAAATAAGTTTTAAACACGTTACTAATACGCTATAGTACGGTGGTATACGTTGACATACGGCCAAGAGGTCCAACATTTTGTGCATCCATAAAAAGTGACAGCGTATGCGAACGTACTGTTTCTATACGCTAGGCATACGCTAGATGTACGCCGCAGGTAAGTTATGCATACGTTAGCAACAACGTATGCGAAAGTATGAGAAATTAAGCAAGTACGTTGGTGTACGCTGAATACGTTAGAGATAAGTTTTAAACACGTTACGAATACGCTACTGTACGTTGGTATACGCTGTCATACGGCGAATAGATCCCAAAATTTTGTGCTTGCATAAAAAATCTTCAGCGTATGCCGACGTATTGCTTATACGTTAGGCATAAGTTAGATGTACGCAACGGGTAAGTTATGCATACGTTAAGGTACGTTAGCACCAACGTATGAAAATTCACCAAGTACGTTGGTGTACGCTGAATAAGTTAGAGATACGTTATCAATACGTTACGAACACGCTACAGTACGTTGGTATACGTTGCCGTATGACAAAATGGTCCCAAAATGTTGTACTGTTTCATACGTTTGACATAAGTTAGAAGTACGCTACATGTAAGTTATGCATACGTTAACGTACGTTATATGTTCAATTCAGCATACGTTAGACGTTCGTTGTGCATAAGTTTCAAGGACGCTAGTGACACGCTGGGCATACGCTCTTATACGCTGATACAAGTATAAGTTATGTTACGTCGGGAATAAGTTCTGAATAAGTTACTCATAAGTTAGACATACGTTCTATGCTCGTTTCGCGAACGCTTTGCTTAAGTTCAGAGAGAGGCTTCCTCTGATTTTTTGATTAGATTTCAGCGTATGCCAGCGTACTAGATATATATTTCATACGTCGGCATACGTTGGCTAAAACGTTATAGTGTGACAGGGCCTTTAAGCAGCCACTCAAAAATTGACCAAAACTTGGTTTTCAAGACCGATTATCGGTTAATGCAGGTCAAAAGTATTGCAGAATGCTCCAAGAGAGCATTCTGCAATACTTTCGAACTGCATTAAGCTACCATCTGTCATTAAGACCTTATTTGTTTCTATTTTTAAGTGGTCGCTTATTTTTTTTCTATTTTTAAGTGGTCGCTTAAGACAGGTTTTACTGTATTGATATCTGAGCCAGGACGTGCAATTTCGGTACTTGGCTCAGGTGAGCCTGCGCAAACACGCAGACTAGTCAGATTCTTCACTGCTCACATACACAAAGTATGGACGTAGATGAAATATCAGACCCCGCTGGATAAGGAAGAAGGCAAACATCAGGTACCGATGCAATCAAGTACTACACCTGACACAGAACACCGTATGGGAAAGTTCCAAAAACATCAGAAAAACAAGAGGTCAGGTGACGGATAGTATGACGAAGACAAACACAAACACAAATAACAAGTAATGTCCATAAAAGAAGAGGGTTTGAAGAAGCGTTTGCGCATTAAGGACCAAAATGTCATGTTTTTGGGAGTAATTTGAAATTTCGTTAAATTTGCCTTTCATGTATCCAGCCAATAAAAATACATTTATGTTACCAGTGTAATTGCTTTGAACCACTTATACAGTGCTTCGCTACACTACCAGTAACACTATGTATGAAGGACGCCTGTAAAACTCGACCCAGATGATCAATTGATTCAAAACCAAAACATGTTATATGCAAGAGATAGAAAGTAAAACCATTTGTGCAGTGATTTATAATATGTGTGTAACTACAAACATTTGTTTGTAAAATACTAAGTATTAAGGCAACCATAGTGAACGCGAAAAACGCGAAGAATATGCTATTCATGATAACAGCACTTATACAGGGAACCTGGGTAACTCCATGTAGACTAGCCTCAAGCCCAACTGGGTATAGTGCTCATTTGTTTTAAGGGTATTATGCTATTCTGTTTGTGCTATTGAAAAATGTCTTAATTATATAGTTACCGTTAAACCTGTCTTAAGCAGACAAAACAAAGATCTTAATGACAAACAGTAGCTTAATGAAGGTCGAAATGCTGAATTCTGCAATACTTTTGACATGCATTCAGCGATAATCAGCCTTGGTTTTCTTTTTGAGTGGCCGCTTAATCAATTTATACCTACCTGTAATAATATTTCCCAACCTTATCATTTGGACGAATACATTTCCGTTTTAAGGGTTGTTGGTGGTATTTTTTTATATTTTTATTCAAATTTAGATAGAACATTCTCTCAGCAAACAGTGAATACCCTGATTAGACGCCGCGTTCTGAGCCGTCTGATCTGGGTCTGCACTGTTTGTCTATGTCCCACAAACAGGACGCTAGGCTTAAATTGGTTAAGACAGGTTTTACTTTAATTTGCAGTCAGTAGTTAATTAGTTAGGTTGCATTAAGTGTGTAAGATTCTAGTCAATTTTTAAATCCTTTAGATCATTAGTTTTGTTTTCAAAATATTATATTATAAATTGCAGATGCCAATTTACAATCTGTAATCAGTCAGGTACATGTAATCACCAAAACTAAAAACGTACAGTAAAACCTGTCTTAAGCGGCCACTCAAAAAATAGACAAAACAAAGGCCTTAATGACAAATGCTAGCTTAATGAAGGACGAAAGTATTTTAGAATGCTCCCCTTGAAGCATTTTGCAATACTTTTGACCTGCATTAAGCGATTATTGGTCTTGAAAACTATTTTTTTGTCTTTTTGAGAGTGGCCGTTTTAGACAGGTCTTACTGTATATCACTTGAAGCAGTAATTGAATGTATTATACGTACACATGTTGTTATATAAAAATGAAATAAAACTTTAAACTCAGCAGATGATTGTTGCAACAACGCAATATTAACCTGTTTGAGTCAAAGTGCCTCTTTCATTTTTATATTCAGGTGTAATTGTAATTTTTGTGGTCATTTTGAGTAATTTTAGCTGAATGAAACATAACTTAATGAGTATGCATTACACTTACGGACGCATCGTCTTTAAATTCGTACGCGATGTCATTGCAAATCAAAAAATAAGCTAATTTTTAACTTGGATCAGCTATATTTTTGAGATTGCAAATTTTATGTTCCCGTAAATATTTTCAGTCATAACCTAAACAAGCTTCTTTCTGTAGCTTTAATTTAAAACCATTGCTGAAAAGGCACACTTTTAAACTTCTTCAAGTGATAAATATTTGATTTTACTGAGTTTATGTCACTGATTGGACATAGGCCAAACAGACCTTCGTACAATTACACTACCGCCTGCCTATTTGTCCTTTTCAAATTCGCGTTGAAAACGCAGGTAATACGCACTGTATTTAAAACGCGAATTCCAAATAGCCAATCGCCGCTCGTTACCGATAATGCGTTGAACTGCAGTGAAACGCATTTACCTGTCTACCAATCGATAAAGCTGATTTATCAACGCGAATCAACGTTTATCACTGCGTAGCAACGCAGTTCCGCATTGTTTAGCATTGCTGCTTAGTCATTCATTATTGGGAGGATAAAAGACGTTTAAAAGGATTTAATAGCAAATAAATCATTGAGGGAAGAAATAATAATGTGTTACGTACAATTATATACTAGCAAATTTCAACGTTTAGATTAGATTTACCTATAAGTAAGTGAACACACTTCAATATCGATTTTTTCTAAATAGATGATAGGTAATATTGATTGGTTAACGCATTAACGCTTTCCAGCACATATGAATATTTATGAATCTTGCCTTGCTTTAAAACGAGCTGTTTCGCGTTTTTTCAACGCATATTAAATCGTACGTGCGTACTACGCATTGAAAATGCGCACGAAACGCGAATTCGCAGGACAAATACGCGGGCGTCAGTGTACAGTGTACATAGTATAATGTGACAGATCTAGTACATGTAAATGTGGCATTGTCATGCCATATTCATTTGGATATGTGTTGTTTTTGTTTGTTTATTTTTGTTTCCATTATATGTTTAACGTTGCAGTTCACAATTTACAGTCATGTCGAGACGACGCGTACGTCAGACATAAATTTAGATTTTACCTTATCAAACTTTTTTTGAATTGAGATTTCATGTTTGTGTAAACGTATCATTTGGAGGTAAAAGAGACCCCCCCCCCCTCTGAGACATGTTTTGTAAGGCAAACCCTCGTTTCATATCCAATAAAATATCATTAATGAGTCACAAGATGAGTTTATTTGAAACCATCGGGTCAACGATCCAACAAATGGTCGATGATTTTATAAACAACGAAATGGATGTTTACATAACAATTGAAATAGTTTTGTCCCTAGCGTACAATTGATTCTCTAGCTTGTTTAATTACCCAACACGTAATTCCAATATTATTACATATTTTTGTTTCCTTTTGAAATCGTTTTAACATATTAGCTACTACTCGAGGCATAAACTCTCTCTGAGAACATAGTAAAGCTATATGGAGCTAAGTCAATATCACTAAATGTAATTTTAGATTGTACTATTTCTAGCAAATGAATGGAACCTAGTCATGTGAAAACAAATGTTTAACTGTATGTATGCGAACAGTAAATTCAAATATCGGTCAGTGCAGCCATTCAGTCTGATTATGATTATTATAGAAAATTTGTTTGGCTTTAATCTGTGACTGGAAAGTATATGGCTATATATTATACATCCAAATTCAGTCTAGTCTCTGTAGTTGTGATATGCCTGCCTGTACAGACGACACGATTTAACACAACGAGGTTTTTAATATTAGCTCAAAATAGTGGAGCGAATAGGTTCGAATTATTGTAAAATTTAGGACTACATGTATATTGTATTTATACAATTAGTTGTATTTAGGATAAGTTTGAAGTTTATACCAAAGCCACCTCCCTTATAAAATAGTTAACACATTAAAATAATTAAAATAATGGTTAATATGGAGTCACAAATTGATATGAAATAAAATTCAGAGACATAAAGTGCCATGCTCTTTCGTAATTCTACACATTTTTACACATTTTACTGCACATTTATACATGCATCAAATAACGCAAAGCAGATGATGACCAGCGATAAGATGTACAATGTAATTTCATTGCACAAAATATATGTCATTTTGTCTTAGAAATGCGCCAATCTTGTAAAAAAGTGTCGCTCTGGATGCACCCCCAATGCACTCTTGATACACTCCACATGCACTCTGGATAACCTCCACATGTCATATAAAGTATATATAGGCGGTACTGTACCTGGTTAAGTGTATTGTATTAGCTTTACATTGAAGGACTTGTAATAGTTATACCATTGGTTGTCCGCCTGTACATGGAGATGACCATCGAGCTTAATCGAGTGGATTAACTTGCGAACAGGTTGACAAACATGATATAACTATTTTAAACCACATATACCAGTGTAGACCATGCATATCGCTAGGTATTCCATTCTAAAGTTGGTAAAGGTGGTTTAAATTAGGATACACACATACTAATAAACATTTGCCCCAGCTACTTACATGTGCAGCTATTAATAAATTAATATACTCACATCCTTTAATAGACCTCAGTTCTGCATCAATACACCTTGTTTATTTACATCCACCAATGACAAGACGGGGTCATTTGTGAAAATTTAATTCCAATGTCTTAAAAGACATATATTCCAGTTCAATAGAGATCATTAAAGAATTAACTGATAAGGGACAGTTTCAGTATCTCACAAAATTAAAGGGGCCTCAATAGGGGACTTAGCTGTATACAACACAAATTCTTTCACTAAGATAAGATCAATATTTTATCAAAAAACCTAATCCCCTCTCATGGGACCACTTTATTGCTCCTGTAAGTAAGTCATAATCACCTCATTATGACTGCTCTTTGATCTCCCGGAGAAAGTAATAATGAGTGGTACCACTATTATTGCTCAGAAATTTACCTCTTTAAATCATCTGTTTTAGCATTATTATATTAAACACGTGTGCTTATAGTTATTCCATCGTGCAAATGCAACATGCCTTGTCTGGTTACACTAGGGCACATTTTATTGCATACCAAATATGAACCACGGGGCGAGCTTTTATAACATTTTAAGCACCAAAGACTCATGTTGGCCTGTGTATCGGAATTGATATTTTTACACCGCTAGGTATTACATGTACACTATTACAAGCATGGCCAGCTGAATTAATTAATATGGCGCATTAATTTCTGCTTTCCCAGTTGCCTGATTTCGTTAGAAACCAGTTGATCTGAATATATCAAGAATGATACAGCTAATCCTATCACTTGATCTAGATTGGTATTTCTCTTATTTCAGCTCATACATACATGTATATCGAGGTTAACCATTACAAGTGACTCAATACAGATTTGTACCGACACTCTTTTTTTTAACAGAAACGAAGAAAAAATGGCCTCTTTTAAATTCCAGTTTCTTTAAAAGGGCAAAACTTCTCTTTACTCCCACATTTTACATTTCAAAATGGCTATTTTTGTGAGTTTTTGTGGGATTAAAGGGTTTCCAGCTAGCACATACGTTTTACTGTTTTATCATGTCCTCTAGCATGTCTATAGGTTGTGGGTAATCGTTCAGTGTGTCACCAATAGCTACACACAAGACAGAAATAAGGAGAATTACATAAAATATATACAGTAATTAAGGGGGCAAATATCAGGAATCGATACAATCAAGTACCATACCCGACCCAGGACACCACACGGGACAGTGACAAAACACAACAAAACTCCACACACAAGAGAGCCAAGAGGTTAGCCCTATCCCAGCAGGTGAGCACAAAGTTGCATTGAAAATCACGAAAGCATGACAAACACGAAACATAAATAACAAAAATGATCCACAAAAGAAGCACCACCTTTTTTTTACTGGAGGGCATAAACTAGTTTCACGTCTCCAACCTCACCGTTAGTTCAGATGTGGATGAAGACACATAGATATTTGGTTTGCATGAAATATCCTTAATTTATCCATGAATTATCTCCTAGAACATATTAATCAAGATATAAAAAGGAGATAAAGCAAAGATAAAGACTCAACAGTACATAAAACTGAATACCGGGGCCAAACCCATTGCTATTAACAAAAGTGATTTTAAACAGGGTCCAAATTTTAGATTAACGTGATGCGTATGTATCTATAGTTTCAAAACATGGGTCTTTAACGATTACACATTTAGGACAGCACTTACATGGCGAAATGCTACTTCTCGCTTCTGCGTAAAATCTTTCTTTTACTAACCATACACAGCTTCCAAATTGGGGAAGCCTGACACAAGTCGAGAATCGAATCAAGCCTCGGGTGTACATAAGGCGCACTGCGCGTAGTACTATGCACAAAAACGCCCCATTTTGTTAGCCACTGGCGTAAGGATAATTTGGTCTGCAGCATGTGGGTTGAGCCCTATTAAAATTCATTTTTCTGTTTACCCAAAAATTTTAATCAGCAGAATAAATGAAGTTTATGTATTTTTCAATAACATTAACTTCACTTATAACCGCTTGTTTTGATTCAATCACACTTGTTATTGTGCTGGCGTGGTTTCTGGGACGTCTTCGTTATATTATGTAACGTCAGCGTCAAGTTATCAAAGTAGATCCTCGATGTACATCCCAGGTCTGCTTCCACGGAATTCCACGGAATTGGCCGAGGCAGTTCCGATTGACAGCTTCCTAGTGAGGCTAGCGGCCTACTAATAGATCCGTGCCTTCATGTATGTGTATCAGTGCATGTGTACAAGCAGTGAATGCGCTTATGCAAAATCTCATCTGACCGTTCACTTCATGCATACAAGATCGTACCAAAACCTCATGGGGTAGTTAATTTATTTTGGCATGTTGTGTTTTTCTGGGTCTAAGTGTTAAGTTTAACGTTGTTGACCAAACGTTATGGTTTTACATTTATTTATTATATAGTATGTTATTATGTGATTTGAATTATTGATTTGTAATGTGTGAGATGAATTATTGATTTGTAATGTAAGTATCATTGATTTGTAATGTTTGTCAGATGAATTATTGATTTGTAATAGTCTATACAACATAATGATATGGTTATTTCTTATTGAAATAAACTATGCACAAGAAAATCGTTAATTTGTTTTGATTATTATGACTCCTAGAAGACGGTTAGAGTGTTAAATTTCAGTTCATATACATGTATTAACAACGAGCAAGTGAGTATGACCAGGGACGGAGCTCAAAGACTGACCCATGGCACGGTATGGAACATAAACAGAACGCAGCCATAGACACATTTATTTGATTTACTTGATTTGATTCCTTTACGTCCCAGTCAACAATCTTTCGCTCATGCATGGACAGGTCGGCTTTGGTTCAACAAGTTATAAGCAGCGGTTAATGTGTCTTGCTCAATGACACAATGAAGCACCACCGTTGTGGCTCTAACCCACAACCCCTCTATCCCAAGTCAAACTGGCCTACCACTGAGCCACTGCGCTCCCGCCCAAGACACATACATGGATAGAATAATGCAATTAAAATAAAGAAACCACCTCAGAGTCTATAAATCTCTGCCCCAGCGTGATAAACCTATATCACAAAACAAGGACACCAGGAGCGCACACAGATTACAATGCATACAAAGAAAATTATCAATTTTGGGAGTGTGTTTCATCCAACGAAAGTATTTAGTAAATCTAGTTTAAGAAATCTGCATATTTAACCAACATGTCACTATATTTCTATTTTCAAGATAAAACATAAAATTGGAATACCAGTTGATCTCCAACTACGAATTGCAACATATATGCTAATAATACAACAGTTACACCACAGTTGCCATTGCACTTGCAAACAGAAGGATATTATACATGTATTTATTCTGTATTTACTCCTTTAACTCCTAGGTTAGGGTGATTATTAAGATAAGCTCCTGAATTGCGCACTTGACAGTCATAAATATGTATATCTCCTTGATATACTGATTAACAATGTCATCATCGTGTCAACAAAAAGCAAGTGAGTATGATCAGAAAATACCACAATCACACACTGCAAACCAACAGAGCACTAATAGCAGTCACACGACATCAGGAAGACAATTAAAGCAAGCAACCAGCTCTCTCCTCGTCAAGATGATCGCAAAACTTGAAAGGACACTAAGTAATGCATAACAGAACAAAAACAAAACACAGAGCCACCTAAAATAGTGGGAGGTACACAAAGCTAACAACCAGCTCTCGTTCTCGTCGAGCTAACTGCAAAACTAGAATAGACATATATCTATATCGCAGAACGAGGACAAAACATAAAACCTACACAGACTGGGGATAACAGCAAACTATCAACAACAACAACAGCAGAAACACCACCTTAGACAGACAGTAGCCACCACTCAGGGGCATAAATAGTTTTACAGGCATACTATTTGCCATATACTCCGTTGCTGCTAAAGTAGACAAAATAATCGAGGCTTTTTAACATATTCAATGCATCAATGCAGGGAAACAATCAAATCAAATTAAAAACAAAATGGTTATGTAACAAAGACTTAAAAGAAACCGCCGGTTGAGCCACGGGACAACAACCCAGCGATGAAAGTTTAAGATAATTATTGCAATTGAGTCTGAGGTCTAACACACTGCCGTGCAGTTGAAGAAGAAAACCATAGCTACAAAAAGTAGGTGAGTATGATCAGGAAATACCACATTCACATAATGCAGACCAACCTATGACATCGTTAGAAAGAGCCACAGAACACTGATTGTCACAAGATATCTGAAAGACAATTAAAGTAAAACAACCAGATCTATATTCCCCATCAAGATGATTGCAAAACTACATGTAGAAGGACATAAACACTAAATAACAAAACAAGGACCCTCCACAGACACTCCACACACAATTGGAGCATGTATAAACAATAAATCAACAACAACAGAACCACCGTGGTAGAACGGTAAAAGCATTTTACTGGTACAAAAGTTTCGTCTTAAATTCTGTCTTCGTTTAAACACGCAAAAAATATTTAGCTCACATGGATGCTTCCTAACTAATGCAATGTATCATCGTGTATCATCACAGAGAAACAATCTAATTAAGTAAACACACTATTTGATGATACAAAGAAAAGCACTCATGGCTCCCAGATAATCTTAGCTACAAAAAACTCAAGTTGAGCCATTGTGGGCCAAGCCAAAGACAACATCAGGCACCAACCAACCGATAAAAGCTTGATTCGGTTTAAAACCTCAATGAGCCACTCCCCCCTGATCTTTTTAAGTATCCAAGCAAGACTGTAAATCAGATTCACTGTTCGATTTAACAAATGAGCAGTTAAAGTGTTCTAATATATTGTAAATTGAGGATTTTATTTTGCAAAAATAAACCCTCCCGAAATGGTGTAATCACTCTGTAGTTTACAGATGTAATTAAATCATCTTCTAGTGAATTTTTACGTAGCAAATATGTCTTTCAACGCAATTCTCAAAAAACATATTCTGACGATTTTTTTGAATAAATAACAGTATTGAAGTCTCGGGTCAAAGAGAGATAACCATCAATTACAGTAAAAATAACCACAAACAGAGTTGCATGAATTCCCTTACAGAACCTTAATTGTGGAAAAAAGTATCAAAATTTGAAACGTGAAAAAATAATGTTTAAGTGTTTACGTAGCTAGAAGTCCGTATGTGCAAGTAACAACATTGTGTCTGTTTATGGTGAATTAGAATTGCTACAGTTTACATAAATCCTCACAAACATTCTCAATGAAACCGAATCTGTTTTGTGTGAAAGATAAATAACTAAAAGAATCCAAAAAAGAAGCACCGCCTTGGAGCAGTCAGTAAAAAATCACTGGAGGGCTTAAGCATGTTGGACGGTACCAAGCTCACCCTTTATACTGAGTGGATCAAGACAGATAGATGTTTGGTTCGCATGATCAACAGAATTCCACTTAAGTCAGAGCTGGTTAAAACAGTTTATTTTGTTTGGCAAGATTACGAACGCATTATATAAGTACATAAGTATAGATAGATAAAGCTATGATAGAGCCACGCGAGAATCACGAGACACCAAGAAGACAAATTAAGCAAAGCAACCAGCTCTATCTTCACCATCAAAACTAAAATATAGAAAACATACGTATAACAGTTACAGACTCCCACAATGGGAGTAACAATAAACAAAAAGTCGACAACAGCAAAGCCACCGCCTTAGAACGGACAGCAGCCTAAGCCACCGGGGGGCTTAAATGCATTTTACTGGTACCAAATCTTCGCCCTAGATTCTGCTGTTCTTGAAGTACAAGAAATGTCCAGCTCGCATGGAGGCCATCTAACTGTTGCAATGTATCATCATGGAGAAACACTCTCAAATAACAGAATCACCACCTTAGAACTGACAGTAGCCGAAGTCACTGGGGTTTGTGGGTGGGGGTAAATTCATTTTACCGGCGCCAAATCTTTGCCCTAGATTGTGATATTAGTAGTAATGGGTGCCACTATGGGGCAATTTTTTTAAGCCTGAAAAGAACTTAGAATTTTTCAGGCTAAAAAATTGCCCCATAGATGGCTACCCTGGTAAGCTTGAGTGACTAGCTGTGAATAACTTAGTTTATTTTAGGGATTATTCTGGCTGATTAGTAATTTTCTTTTTTGTGTCAAGTGGCACTTGCTTAGAACTCAGTAAACGTATATGCTGCTTTCTAGCTCGTAACTGATTCTTTTGAGCATTTGTCAGACGTACATTGCCTTTTATAAGATTGATGCAACATTCCCCTACACAATCAATGACTTCTTTAGGAGATTCTTGAATCATTTTCTTACGACATTTATTGGATAAATGAGTCAATCCTTCCAAAAATGTACCATAAGTTTTAATCAAAGATTTTTTTCTCATTTTATTTTGCAATTTTCTACGACGTGTTGTTGTTACAGCCATGTTTATGTGTGTGTTTATAATTTAAATGTACAATCCTTTTATAGTTTATTTTTAAAAAATGAAGTCGTTGACGTTCAGAATGAGGTGGTGATGGATATTTGTTTGGATTTAACATGTGCATGGTAGCACCAAATCCATGTCTTTTTAACAAATTTTGTGCTCTCAAAGGAGTAAATCTTGCTAAATTAATAGAAGATCGTCCTGCATTTGTGTTTGGAGAATCAAGACCTAAATTTTGCCATGAGGCAGGACTTTTACTTTTACATTTTGTTACAAAACGATCATCAACCTTTCTTTTTTTCTGTTTTCTTGGTTTTTTCACTGATTTTTTCTTAGGGTTTTTAGTTTTCTTATTAAATTTTCTCATCAACTTATTTCCATCCCATCGAATCAGACTTCGAATGATCACACCTCCAAAGAATCCACCACCTCCAGGTTTTAAAATGATACTACGTTTTACTTCAGGATCAACAATTGCACTTGCTAATTTTCGAACATCATCCTGATGTCTATCCATAAATTTTTGAGTTTGTTTAGGTAATTTCATCTTAGCCTGAACAATTTTTCGAGCTGCCAAAGAAAACCATTTGATCATTTCAATTAAACCTGCATTTAAGAGTGTTTTTCTTTTATGACTATCATGTTCTCTGCTTAAATTATACAGAGCACGTATCAGATTAGCTGATGTTCGTTGAGCCATTTTGACACAAATGATAGATTTGAACTCAAACACACCTTTTTATACTCCTGGAAAATAGACAACAGGTCCTTGTTGATCTGATTTTGTAAACCAGTTTTGAAAAATATGTGTTCTGAATCTAAGATAATCAGGTGTATTTGGTTTCAAATCGACCAATAAGTATCCATGAGGTATAGATGTGGCATCGTTAAATGCATGAATCATATGTGGAGCTTGAAGTTGATTTGCTAATACTTTGATTTGCATCTTATCTCTTGGACTTTGAAATAAACTAAATAATGAGCATTCAAACTGATGGTGCGAGAAGATTTACTTTGTTGAAATAAATTTTGAGTGATGTACACCACACTTGCGTTTCTATGATGTCCTTTTCTAGTAAACCATAACTTAATTTTTTCTTCATCTTTATCTCCTAACATGTCATCAAAAATCACCAAGTGCGTTGCACTGGGATCAGTGACAATTTCATCTTCATCATCGGGAATACCTTGAATAAATTTGATGTTTGACCCTTCACGTTCTTGTAAGATATTATAAGATTTTTGCCATTCCTTGTAACACCAAACAATTCGTTGGGGTAAAATATCAAATAAATCTTCTTTAAACTCAATTATCTTTTTAACAAATTCAGTTTTACCCAATCCACTTGGACCAGAAATAAAAAATATTAGAAGGATGTTTAAAAAACAAACTTCCAATATCTTGATTTGAGTCCAACTGGTGTGTAGAAAGTGCCATGGTTAACTGTGAAAAAATTACAAAGACAATTTTATTTATACTCAAATTTTAATGAACATGAACCAACAGTTTAATACATAATTAAAAAAACAGTTTAATACATAATTGAAACAGTTAAATACATAAAAACACCTGTACACTACACCAGTCACAGTTCAATTCGGTTTCCTGATAGAGTTTGGTCGAGTTAGTCCTTCCACCAAATAAAGCATCTCTTGGCCTCAAAGGGTCTAAGTTTGTAAATTCTGAGTCCACCAAAGATCTAAAGTCTGGATCTTCCTTGTATCTCTTGTCATAGTCACATTCCCAAAGTTCCACCACCTGATATCCAGCTCTTTTTAACTCTTCTTTCTTGCCAATATACAATTGATGCATGCTCAAACACTGATGATGTTGAACTCTGTTTCTGTCTGGAAAATGAGTAGGACATCCATGCCAGTTACATCCATAGAATTCAAATACAGTTCGAGATTCTTCATGGTAGCCATCCACATAATGCCCACTGATTCTTTGTTCACCACAATTCAATGCATGTTTGATTTCAATACCACGTTCCTTAGCTTCACTTTGAATCCATCTTACAGCTTTGATAGAGTAGTTCTTTTGATTAGGATACCTTTCAGGTGGGATGATGGCAATACTGTTTTCAGGCATATGATTCTTTCTCCATACTTTTGAACAAGCTTGAGCGATAGTGCAAGCTTCAGACAAAGGATCGAGTCCACTAATGTTGATCAATTCTCGTCTGAAACAAGCACATCCTCGTCTTAGAATATCTACATCACTACGACAGTATTCTTCCATCTCTCATTTGAAGTTAAATATTGCACCACTCTCAATTTTCCCTTTATGCCAAGCTAAAAATACCTCACGATCCTTGACAGACATCTGACCAGGATTGTACATGTCCACAGGAAAGTAGGGTCCCACATACTTTTGGTTTGCCAGTGTATTTGCAAGATGAGGAAAGTAACCTTTTTTCATCTCTGTCAAGCCAAATGTATCTGGGAAATTAGCCAGTCCCATATGCAAAAACTGATAAGAATCAAGGAATGTGACACGTCCTACTTTCATTCTAAGTATAGTATTTCCATTCATGATCACATCAGGTTTCACTGTACCATATTCTAAGATATAGTGTAAGATGAACTGACCATCGTATCCTCCAAAATTATGTGCAATACATGTCACTCCTTTATTCTCATCTCCTAAAACCCAATTGCAAAATTGTGGTAAAGTATCTATGCCTTCAAAGATAAATTCTCTCAGACCTGTTTGTGTCAAACAAGTCGGACAAAATGTATCTATGGGCAAATCCATGCAATCATCACAAGCTTTATGAGCAACACAGAAATTCACTTGATGTGTACCAGTTTCTTGATTTGACTCAAAATCAAAGAAGATGAAACAAGATTTCTTAGGTTGAGAAACCTCTTCTCCTTCATTTTCAGTCATCTCAGATTTACATTCATAACTTTGAATATAGCATTGATGATTTGGCCCAACAATCTCTTTACAATTCCTACATTTCCTCTGTCCTGGGCATACATGATTTTTCTTATTGCCCACAATTCTAAAATTACATTTACCACAATTATACACAAGTTGGCAAATAGATTTATGCTGCTTAGATTTCACTGCCTTATGCTTTGCAAAACAGTCTCTACTACGAAATGTTCTTTTACAGTCCATACAACGCGTTTTTTGTCCAGGAATACAAGGAATGTCACTATAGCAACCATCACATCCATCAGCACATCTATGTTCTCCTCTGTTTGTATATCCAACATCACAATACTCGCAGTAGTAATGGGTACCAAGAAATCCTGCCACCTTTGTAATCGCATCATAGTGATCTACTCCATTGAAGTAAATATGGATCACCTTCGTCTCAGGCTTCTTCTTGAATTGTAGTGGAAATATTAGTCCATCTTTAGGATACTGAGAATGGACTTTGATCAAGTACTTGGGAGCAAGTACAGATTGGATCTTCTTGTATTCCTCAATACCACAAGACTTAGTATGAGGAATCTTCGCTCGATCCAATAACTTCATGGCTTCTCTAGTCTGCATAGGTCGATCTGACTTTCGAAGCTGTACCCAATTCTTCTTCCAAGACTCTGAGTCATCTTTATCAGCATTGTATTTTGCCACCACCACAGCTCTGGCCATACACATTACATCTTTGGTATTATTGATCTGTATAATACTTCTTTTGTTGATACTCATATTTTCTGACTCAAAATAGAGACCAGCATGTAATGGTTTTTGTCCGCTGCCTACTGGAAGTCTCACCACTGTAATTTGAATAGTCATCTGTCCATCATTGATCAAAAAATTCTCATTGGACCGTTGTACTTTTTCTATTTCTTGAAGTATAGCTTCCCCTGTCATGGCTGAGACATCTCTCCAAGGCACAAAGACTCCAAGTCTCAATCCAGGATGCAAAATAGTCATCCGCATCTTATCATTAGATTCCATCTGGCATCGTTCTTTGATGTCTTCAACCAGCCGATCAAATAATCTGGATATGAACTGTAGGTGTGGAACATTGTCAGGGAAAGTCTTGATGTTGAGTTGAAACTCTTTCCCTTGAACTCGAAAAATTCTAGACTTCTTCTCGTTGACTGTCTTGATAGAATAATAAGAAGTCAAATCTTCATCATCTTCATCATCTGAACTCTCTGTGTCTGAATAAATCACCATAGGTCTTCTTTTTCTTGGTGGTGGTCTAATATTATCTTCATCATCTGAGCTCTCTGTATCTGAATAATCTACCAATCTACGTCGAGGCTCTTCATCATCAGAACTGGGTGGGGTAATATCTCTCTGTCGCTTAAACATGTTGACTCTTCGAAGTTCTCTACTGAATTGATGCTGCAATAGAAATCTGAGCTCCTTTTATACTGGAAAAACCCAGATTTGGAAAAACTCAGATTTTCTGAAATCAACAGTCGAAAATTCTCAAAATCTTTTTTCATCAAGCGTTATCACTATTTGATTTTTTCATCCGATTGAATATTTTCCATAGTTCAGAAAATTCCTCAGTCAAGATGACTAGTTCTCAAATTATTTTGATATGCAAATCTACTAGATTTTTTTCATCCGATCAAATATTTTCTATAAGCCAAACTAATGAAAGTTTCACAATGCGGCAATAGAAATCACTAGCAAAAAAATTTGACAAGCAAATCTATATGAATTTTTTCACTAAGTGTCAGGCGAGACTACAATTTTTGCTAGGCCTAAAGTGCAGGTGAGACTACATTTTGTTGAAAAAAATAGCAAGAAGTAAAAGGCACTGTATAAACAGCACCATTACTCCCCCAGTACTATCCTAACCTCGGAATCCCTGGCGATTGAAACTGTCTCAAATACAAGTCAAATCCCTGCATGTCTCTATGGACCAGAGAATTTGAGGCGGAGCCACTCCAACCCGAAGGCTGGCGCCCTTAAACAGCCGAAGCTGCTCTACCTTTTTAAATGCATATTCAACAGTTTCTGAAGCACAAAGCTTCTCTACGGGCCTCGGCGGACATATAGAGTACCAGTGGTCAGTTATTTTTGTTCAAACTATATCTCTACTGACTTAATAAGCAAATTTTTGCGATTCATATATATAGTTATCCTAAAACAAAATGAGTTTGAAATGGTGTCTCAATGTAACTCTATCCCATAATCGTTTTCAAGCCTTATAGTATGTCAAATCGATAACTTGAATATAAGAGCTATCTTTTGGTAAAAATTTGAAGTAAATCGGATAAAAAATACCGAGATATTACAAATTTCGCATTTTTTTTACCGTGAAATTTTTTTATTCAAGGGAGATAATTTATTGGCATGAAAAAGCAAGAACAGGATTTCTAAAAAGTAAAAATCATATTTTCGCAATAACTTGAGTTTGCCTAGACCGATTTTCAAAATTTTTTCACCCTATAAAAGCTGAGAACAATTGCTATCTTATCACGTACATTATATTTATTTTATCTGCAAGTGTAATATCATGGAAGAAGCAAGAGAGAAGAAATATTTGGAAATTCCACTTTCCAAGATTTTGAAGTTCAGACCGTATAGAAGATTATTGTTCTGCATTTACATCTTATTTTCTCATGATGAGATTACAATAGAAGAGATTCAACAGAAACTCAATAGTCCTGGAACTTTTGAAGATTTGAAGAAACTTTGGTGAATCAGTATCAGTTATTTGATGGAAAAAGAGACACTGATTACATTTGAGAATTGGAAAGGATGTGTCGCTGACAATCCTAGTCTGATTGAATTTCTCTACAATCATAGAAGAGACAGAACTTTTCCAGGACTATAAATAGTTGGACACCAGTGAGAGAGAATTATTTCACTTCTGACTTTCGAAGAGTAAAGATGGCAAACAGTAGAGATCCAAGGATGGCTAAAGTCTATGATAAGAAGAGCATCTACTATCATTGTGTATCGTTGAAGAAACTTTTATCTCAAGAAGAACAAGCTTTGATGTAGCCATTAGAAGATAGTTTGAGACAACAAGACAAGTTGAGGCCACCTTATGGAGAATGTCACTATTGTCATGATACTGGACATTGGCTTGGAGATTGTCCTGAGCCTCAGAAATTAAGAGAACAACAGATGTCTACTGATAAGAAGCCTACATATGGACAATGCTATATTTGCGGACTTGAATATCATTTGGCTCGCAATTGTCATAAGAGAGAAGAAGATTTGATGAATGATAAAGAATCTCAACCTAAGTTGGTGGATTTTTCAGACTCAGAGAGCTCAGATGATGAAGATAATATTAGGCCACCACCAAGAAAAAGAAGACCTATGGTGATTTATTCAGACGATGAAGATGAGGAAGAGTTGACTTCGCAACAATCTTCAGTATCTACAGAGAAGCAACAGTCTTCAGTATCTACAGAGAAGCAACAGTCTTCAGTATCTACAGAGAAGCCTTCAAGAAAACGAAAGGCTTCAGGCGTCTCTGATATCACTCCTAAGAAAAGACGTTTGGATACTCATTCAAAGAAGACAGTAAGCCGTGGGAAGAAGCCTTATTGTTTCATTTGTAAATCAGCCTCTCACTCGCCTCGATCCTGTACAGAGATGGTGACAGAGAACAGGGATAAACAGATTTCTTGTGATGAAACAGACTCTATAGTGCATATTCATTAAAGACTTAAATAGACTCTAGGGACATTTAGTGATTCTAGTAGTTTTTGGATTTAATTAAAAGTATGTTGTTGAAATTGTGTTTGTTTTTATTTTGAAGTTATTCTTTAACGAAACTAATTGAGTAGCCCTGAAAAGGACTGTTTGTTTTAAAGTCTCCTAAGTAACAAATTATTTCTTACTTAGAAGATTTTAAAATAGGTCGCACAATGGCTACAGGTTTTCTGGATCCAATCCCTCTGCGAGCAAGAAATTGCTCCAATCCCAATTTATTTTGTTGTTTCTCCACCTCTTTCTAATCGTTTCGCTGCAAAGCAGCACACAACTTAGTCAAACTGAATTTTTCAAAGAACTTCATTTTGTTTTTAGAGAAACACAAAGTACATTGGGTTATATAGTAGGATAGGTGGATTGACCTACATTCTACTCCTACGCTAGAGAGAGCAACTAAAATCTGATTGGTCCATTAAAAGATCACGCCATAATCACCCCATTACTGTAACCATGATTAGGAAATACTACAATCACACATATCTTAGGCATAGCCTTACATACAAAACTAAGTGCAACATATTTAGTTATTCTTTCTTGAAGAAATAGGTGGCCCTGAAAAGGGCCGTTTTGGTGGTTATATTACTACAGAGACAATTCTTTAGGAGCAGGGACATCTACTGGGGCGGCCACCACATGCAGGACACCGCACACCCCACTGTTCAACCGTAATTGTCCTTCTCACTGGTATGTAGAAGGGCATATCATCTGCTTCCGCCTCCCAATCCTCAGAAGGATGAGGTGTGGGGGGAGAATTATCCCCCCAATCTTCCTCCTCGTCACTGATAGTCTCCACCTTAACTTCTGTCTTTACATCATTTATCAAATTTTCGACCCTCCGACTCATCTCCAACATCTACTGATGATTCTCAATCATCTGTAATAGAAGTTAATCCGTATCTTTCACAGCATTCACAGTCTCCAGTAACCTCCTAGTAGCATCAGCCATAGTCTTGCCCTGCTCCTCCAATTGCTCCAAACGCGAATCCATATTGCTTGCCATGTTGTTGTTGTTGTGTAACACAAGAACAGAATGAAGAATTTGAGATTTGAATCGAGCTTTTATAGTTTTCAAAGGGATTGACCTACATTGATCTCCTCCGCTAGAGAGAGCAACAATACACTGATTGGTCAGTTCATTTATTTTCACCCAATCAGAGTTGACTTGATTTCTTAAAGCGCTAGAACTTTAAACTAGGTCAATCCGCTTGACAAGTATAAAAGGCTCAAACACACTACAGTTTTCAACATTCATTATCATGGAGCCATCACTAACACTGGACGATATGATCAACAATCCTGATATTCTACTATCAGCAGTGAATGAGACGTTTGCTAACGATATGACACAACAGTATTATACGCCGCATACACCCTCAACGTATATACCTCAACCTGTTCAGCAGATGCCACAAAAGCAACAGTCAAAGACTCAAGTCATAGAAGTCCTTCTCAAGGAAGTCAATGAGTTAAGGTCTAGAGTGAAGAAGTTAGAAGAATTATCTCAACAGCGAGCACAGCAGCAAACGTTTGAGATACAACCCATCCAGATACCAATTAGACTTGACATTATGACCAATGACCAAGAGACTAGTCAAAACGTAGGAGTTGGAAAAGCAACTAAGAAAATTAAAATGACCAAGAAGAAGTGCTAGAAATAGCTAGACAATCAACAAACAGCCCTTTTTAGGGCTACCACTTCCCTAGAAAGAATACCACTAAACTTGCTAAACAATATACACAAGTTAACGCTACAGAGAGATGCCTCTAGGAGTTGAGGTCTTGTTGACCAAGAGACTCTAAAGACGCATGGTACTTAGTAGCCTTGACACACACCATATATCACCACATACTATACCCCCTAAAATGACTTAGTTATTTTCAAAGCTGAATTTAACTACGTTATTTTATATATCACCACAGCAGGACCATTATTCCCCTCAAAAAGGACTAAGTTATTTCCCCAACAGCCCAGGAAACTATTATAATCACAACCCAACCAGTGGATATGACCAGGAGCTTATCATTATCATTGATCAGCCAGAATAGACCTCAAATAAACTAAGTTATTCCCCAATAGCCCAGGAAACTATCACAATCACAGGCCAAACAAGAATAGTCCTCAAAAATAAACTAAGTTATTCCCCAGTAGCCCAGGAAACTATCATAATCACAAACCAACCAGTGGATATGATTAGGAGCTTATCATAATCACAAACATAGACCTGACCAGAAAAGACCTCAAAAATAAACTAAGTTATTCTCAATAGCCCAGGAAACTATCACAATCATAGACCCAGTTAGAATAATCCCAAAAATAAACTAAGTTATTTCTCAATACCCTATCATAATATCATAATCATAGACCCAACCAATGGATATGACCAAAAAACTATCATAATCATTGATCAGCCAGAATAGACCTCAAAAATAAGTTAAGTTCTTCCCCAAAAGCCCAGGAAACTATCACAATTATAGGTCCAGCCAGAATAATCCCTAAAATAAACTAAGTTATTCACAGCTAGTCACTCAAGCTTACCAGGGTAGCCATCTATGGGGCATTTTTTTAGCCTGAAAAATTCTAAGTTCTTTTCAGGCTTAAAAAAAATTGCCCCATAGTGGCACCCATTACTACTGATATTGTTAAAACACAAAGCTACTGATAATTCAACACGATGTCTTTAACGACTAATAAACCTGGATCGATGCAGAATTATGGTCAAATATGGCATTGTGATCTACGGACTGAACACATGAAAAACTTCTGATCTGATTTTTAAATGTTTGGAATATATTTACCATAAAACTTCCAAAACTCGAATTCCTGTTTTTCGAAATACGCACTTATTCGATTTTAATTTGGGACACAATAGATTCAGATAATAGCTAAGGACATATTTTTTAAAATACCTAAATAACAGTCAATAAATCATTCATACCCTTAGACCTTTCTTTTTACGCAAACAAAACATATTATTGATAGGGAAAAACTGAAATGGGCTTCTTTTTTTTTTTTTTTTTTGGGGGGGGGGGGGGGGTGGGGGTAAATAGTTTATATCTAGATCTACTTCCATATAATTCGAACTACTCAAAATTCAAAATAAAGCCTCTAGTCCCGAGAATTTACTTTTTTCGTATCCTAAAAGGTCAACTTTAAGGAGTCATTGCAATACTGGGTTTGTTTTTCATAAATCGGTCAGCATTTTTGAATATAAAATTAATTCGCAAATTTAGTATCTGGTTTCCAAGGGCGTAAATGAGTGATTAGAGGTATATTTTGGATATCTTCGCAAGGCACACTTGGGCGTTAGTGAGAATTCCGTTGAGTTATCGTTTCGATTGACAAGTGCATAAATTGTCAGGTTAATAAACCTTTGCCAGGTACAAGTACCCTTCACCAAGTGATATCATTATTTACATGATTTAGCCGTTATCTCTATTACGAGCATGCGCAAGGTTGGGTGGGCATTTGTTATTCTTTCAAGCAGGATATAGGACAATAAAAATGACAGAAAAAAAGGTTGGTACATTAACAACAGTTTCCCTATTTTTTGTAAAGGGGTTTACAGTATTATTTAATAAAATGTATTAAAAAATGCAAAGCAAATAATTATAAAATAAACAAAATACTCTTCCCAAATAGATGGTACATGTAGTTCAGATATATGCTTAGTGATTAAATACGAAAAAAAACCCTAAAAAATACCATAAGTAAATGCAGTAGTATTAGTATTAGTAGTTGTTGTTGTTGTTATTGTAGTAGTAGTGGTAATAGCATTGCACAATGATAGTAACGATTATAGTAATACTATAATCGTTACTATCATGATTATAGTATTACTATTATCGTTACTTTCATTGTGCAATGATACTACTACTTCTACTTCTACTACTACTACTACTACTACTACTACTACTAAAAAATAATAGCCATAATAATCGTAATAATAATAACATTAATTGTGCCCCAAGCTTTGAAAGAGATTGAGTGGTGATATTGGCATTGGCGCCGCGCTCCCGTCCGTCTGTCTATCAAACACATCCTTTAAAAGGATATCGCATAAGGTATATGAGCTGCAGTGTAAGACTTGGAATGGTGAGTAGGGGGTTATAATAGATTACATTATTTTATCACAAGCAGTGAATTCAATGCATATCAAATGTAAGTAAAATTGGTATTTTTCTACAGTGAAAAAATATCGTATTTTTTCACTAGTGACTGATACGATTTATATTTTCACTGTAGAATAGAATAGAACTGTAGCAAAACAAGGCTTTCTTGGCAATTTTGTGACTGGGATTTTTTAACATAAGGTTTTAAGTGAAGTATATTTCTCAAAAATAACGCTACGCATGTTGTGACGTCAACATCAAACATAATGACGTCACGGTTTGACCTGGCGTAGCGCCAATTTGCACGTGACGCCTACCGTAAGGCACACTCAATAGACTTTCTTTAAATGCTGATTTCTTGCGTTCTATTCGTTAAAATATGATTCTAAGCCATTTTCTAGGTGTAAACTATGTTTACACCCAATGTTAATCCCACTAAACACACTGCAAAAGTCAAATCGAACGAGAAACGACCAAGCAAAAAGTAAGGTTGTGATTTCTGTATTTCCGTTGAGTATAAAATAAAAAGAAAATTTACTTTTTTACGGCAAATACAAAATATATTTCATCTCGTGTGGTGAAAATATCAGCATTTTCACTCGTGCTACGCACTCGTGGATAATACTGATTTTTTCACCGCACTCGATGAAATATATTTGGTATTCACCTGAAAAAAGTAAATATCCTCTATTTATTCACTTCTGCGGGGATTCCAAGATATATTTTTGGAGTTATGACACTTGTTTTAGACATAGCACTGACCTTATAGACAAGAACCTGGTGGGAGAACAGCGTTTCGAAACCACAGAGTCTAGTTACACCACTACTACTACTACTACTACTACTACTAATGATAATAATAATAATAATGATAATAATAATAATAATATTAATAATAATAATAATGATAACAATAATTATAATAATCACAAAAATGAATTTCGATGTTATAGTTTATTAAATGTAATGATAGTTGTAGTAGTCGTATACTGGTGTCCAAATAAAAACGAACCACCTACAAAGTTAACGTGGCTATAACTTTTTAGTTGCGTCTCCAAGCTTGTACTTACAGCATTCTCTAAAGTTACTGATATGTTTTTTAAACTGAATAATCATTTGATGTCCGGAAATATTTACCAAAACAACCATCAAAACATTAAGTCACACAGCCACACCGGAAGATGAAAAACGTTAGAATTGCATATAAGGTTAAATATGACGCCAATAAAGAAAAGTCATTTTAAGGGGTGATCAATGAGTTTGGCATGTTTGTGGGTTTTTACGAGCGACTAGGACTGTTGAAATTGAAATTAAACATTGTGTGCCAAATTTGGTCAGGCAAAGCCATTTCAAACTTAATTAGTGACGTGTTCCGCTTTATTTCTTTCTGTATATACTGTCAGACCCTCTTTTGAGTATTAACGGCAGGTGTACTTTGTACACTCCGGGTTGCAGGATGAAAGCCTACCTTATCTAAATTACCGTAGGGTGCTTTAACCTGCACAGGGGGTGACTTTCCCTGCACAGGTTTGGTTTAGTGTTTAATGTTTCGTCACATACGTCATACATGTATGTCAGTGGATTTACATTCAAACCGAAGGTTTCTGGGTGTTTTCGTACACAGCCAAATACGACTAGCGTAATTTGTAGGCTGACGTCATGTGTTAATGCCCATTCGAATTTAAATAGTTTGTGCCAAAACAATGTATTTGTCCTAAATAATAAATGTACATTTTCATAACAAACTTGTGCAGAAATTTTGATAGGACACAACAAACCGCATCTAAAAAGTGGTGCGTTTCGTTGGACATGAGTATATAAGATACATGTACAATGTAAGTTGTAAAAGTAGTTCCAAAACATCATGTTTAGCACATATGATAATTTTACTCTTTATTCAATATTTCGGCCAAAGGCCTTTATCAAGAAAAAACATGCACTTCTTGATAAAGGCCTTTTGTCAAAATATTGAATTAAGAGTAAAATCATCATACGTGTTTAACATTGTGCCCTATGGAATATAAATGAACATCATGTTTAGCATTGATACTCATGCTTCTTTAAAGAAGTATAAGTAAGTTAAGTCAAACAATACGATCAGTTTTGACTATTGCGCAATCAGAAAGTAGTTAGATGTTTACTTTCTTGCACACCAGATCGGAGTTTCCGCTGTTTTTACCCATTCGAAAAATGAGCCTTGACATGTGATTTCCAACAATATGTCATTTTGACAAGTGTAGTCTGAGACGAGCCTGTGCAGCCCCCTTTTAAGCTTAGAAACTTTAAGTGATGTTTGGTCAGTAGCTTAACATTCATAAAATATTCGAGCGGCAAGAAAGGCTCTGATCAGTCTGCGCGTATGCGCAGGCTGGTCTGAGCCTTTGCTGGTTGCACATACCAATCCGCGGAAAAGTTAAAAATTCAACAGCCGTACAGTACGTCGGAAAACACGTGACGTCATTGTTATATTATGTGACGTAATTACATGTATGTTATGTCACGTCTCCGCATATTCAGGACCTTCTGGAAACCTTTTTTTTAAATATTAAATGGTTAACAAGAAAAATAACCGGGTATTTGTGCGAGGATGTGATAGAATAATCCCTTCCTCATGATTACTATTAATTTTGTCATCACTCGGCATGTCTCGTGATGCCAACGGTGATGCTCGGTACATGTACGGATATCTCTATCCCACCATCACCAGATCACACTCGTGATATTTTCTTCTTATGTTTATACACTTCAGAAAATAATGCAAATCTGAACAAAAAAGAAAAGAGGAATTAATTTCCCATATTTCTGCATGGGGGTTTACAGTATCTTTTATTAAAATATAAAAAAATGCAAAGCAAACTTACAGAAAATCCCTTCCCAAAGCAATGGTAGTAATGATATATACTTATTTATCAAAATATGAAGAAAGACGGAAATATTGTCCATTAGTACATGTAGTAGTTGATGTAGTATATGTAGTAGTAGTAGTAGTAGCAGTAGTAGTAGTAGTAGTAGTTACATTCCACAATGATAGTAATGATTATAGTAATAATATAATCGTTAATATCATTGTGTATTTCGCTATAATCGTTAGTACATTGTGCAATACTACTACTACTACTACTACTACTACTACTACTACTAATAATAATAATAATAATAATAATAATAATAGTTATTATAATAACTGTAATAATAATAATAAAATTCAGAATATTAAGAAGAAGAAAAATAACATTTAACTGTGCCCCCAGCTTTCAAAGAAATTGAGGGTTTACATTGACATTGGCGCCGCGCTCCCGTCTATTAGAAGGTACGAGCTGCAGTGCAAGACTTGGAATGGTGAGTAGGGGGTGAGTAGATTACCAGATTAACTTCTGCAGGAAATTCCAAGACATATTTTTGGAGTTATGACACTTGTTTTAGACATAGCACTGACCTTATAGACAAGAACCTGGTGGGAGAACAGCGTTTCGAAACCACAGAGTCTAGTTACACCACTACTACTACTACTACTACTACTACTAATGATAATAATAATAATAATGATAATTATAATAATAGAAATGAATTTTGATATTATAACCAATTAATTGTAATAGTAGTTGTATACTGTGCCCCAAATGTGTCCAAATGAAAACGCAACCTACAAACGTGGCTATAACTTTTCAAATGCGTCTCCAAGTTTGTACTGTACAGCATTGTCTCAAGACGTTACTGATAGGTTTTTTTAAATTGAGCTTGAAATATTTAACAAAACAACCATAAAAACATTAAGTCACACCGGAAGGTGAAAAACGTTAGAAAGGTTAAAGATGACGTCAATAAAGTAAAGTGACTGTCATTTTAAGAGGTGATCAATGACGTTTGGCATATGTGTGGGTTTGTACGACCGACTAGGACTGTTGAAGCTGCAATTAAACATTGTGTACCAAATTTGGTCAGACAAAGTCATTTCAAACTTATATAGTGAGGTGTTCCGCTTTGGTTTAGTGTTTAGTGTTGTGTCACATCCGTCAAATGTCAGTGTATTTACTGTTAAACAGAATATTTCTGGGTGTTTTTGTACACATTCAAAATACGACTAACGTAATTTGTAGGCTGACGTCATATGTTAATGCACATTCAAATTGAAATGTGTTGTGTTAAAACATTGCATTTATCCTAAATAATAAATGTACTTTGACATAACAAATGTGTGCAGACATTTTGATAGGCCACAACTTAACGCATCTGAAGAATGGTGCGTTTTCATTGGACATGAGTATATAAGATACATGTACGTAGTAAAAGTAGTTCCAATACATCATGTTTAGCATTGCAATTCATGCTTCTTTAAATAAATATAAGTAGATTAAGTCTAACTCGCACCGCGGCAGAGAGATACAAATCGAACAGCCGCACGTTGGAAGACGAGTGGCGATATTGTTATGTTAATGTGACGTAATTACATGTATGTGATGTCACGCATCTTTGTATTCATGAGGACCTTCTGGACACCTTTTTTGAATATAAATTGCAGTACATTGTATTTAATGGTTAACAAGAAAAATAATCCATCATTTGTGTGAGGACGGATAGAATAATCCCTTCCAAGTGATCACTATTTGTCATCGCTCGGCATGCCTCGTGATGCCAAACGCTGATGCTCGGTACGGATTTTTCTTTCCCACCCTCACACTCGTGATATACACTTCAGAAAATAATGCGAAACCCTAAAAGAAAAAGAAAATAGAAACTAATTTGCAAAATGTGGTCAAGTCATTACATAAAGCTGCAAATGTTCTGGACGTGACCATGTTTATTTGCATATAAAATTATGAAATTTAACTAAAACTGCGTACTCATTAGCAACATGTACAAAATTAATGTACTTGTATAATCGATGGCGAATTCCTAGTATACTGCTACTGAATATAGCGAGAAGGCTACAGTGTTTTCCCTGCTTGGTTACGAATACAAAAATATTAATAAATTTCATGTACTGGCTAGCAAACAGAAACCCGTTTTTGGCTTGAAACCGCTACGATTTGCCATATACTGTGAATACGGAAATTTTTGCGAGGGTTTTATCTACACTAGACTTCGCATTTGCGACGTTTCGTGAAAATAAACTCTCGCAATATGGCTAGATCACTCTGTCGTTTAATGATGTAGGTAAATCATGTCCTGATCGCGAATTTTCAACGTCGCAAATATGTATTTTATCGCTATTCGCGATTATAAAGCTCTCGTATAAATTTCCGAATTAACAGTATACATATTTTTCAAATAGTAAATTGTAGAACATGTAAATATACATACGTGTACGCGAATTTTATATGTATGACGGCCACAAGAACGTCGCGTATATGGCATTTTTTTTACTTCTTTACGAAATCATAATGCGATTTCTAAGAAAGTTTAATGTCACACTGATTGATAGAATCTTACATTTGTGTTTCTGTATCATTGAATTCATAAAACTTGTATCCAAAAAAGTGATAAATTCTCAACAGATCTCTTTTCCCATACTACATTTGTACATGTAATTTAATAATTTCAATAATACACGTCATATAACTGTGCCTTTACTCTTCAAGTTTATTGACATGGAAGTCCAAACTATATCTTTTCTTGCTCTACATTTTCTGACAGCTGCATCAGCGAGTCGACGCTTGAGCATTGGTCCTCGGCTTCGATTTCATCCTTTGATCGTTCTATCGCAATAGGGTTCTGTAATCTGTGGCATTTCCTGGTCATACATGTATCACCCGTTTTTTTACACAATAATCCATGTGCAAAAAATTTATTAGGTAATCACAAAATGGTGGCTGTTAAAGATGTACTTTGCATGCTTGGTGGTTATGGTAAGAAATAAATAGTCGGGATAATCGGTCACCTCTTCCGGCTCAAACGTAAAAATCCCAGTTGTTGTTATTTTGGTCTACTACATTGATGTGATTGTCAGCTCTTAGGATGAGCAAGGTGGATCGAAAACAGGTGAATGGAAAAGGAAAATATTATGACATTAAGTACGGCATTACATTGAATAGCGTTGCTAAATACACAAACCACAAACGGCTCGATTTTAATACAAAGCGTTACAAATATCTCCCGGACAGGACGTCATGTTACATACATAATCCTGTTTTGCGTATTCTTCTCGGAAACCAGACATTTACTTTATGATATCAAAATGCATTGTTTACTGAGTAGATTAAGGCAGTTACTGGTGCTACAGGTATATTCAAATGGCATTTCAAGGATATCCTCCGATAAACAGAAATTAAATGGCATTCTACTCCATCGATGTTCAGCAGTCAGGGGCATAACCTGTATAAGTTACAATATATATCACTCGAAGAAGTTAAAATTGTGTCTTTTCAACAATGATTTCAAAGTGAGGCTATCGAAAGTAACTTATAAAGGTCATATCTGAAGTTATTTACGCCAAGGTCAAATTTTAGTCTGTCAAAAATATAACTTATTCAAGTTAAAAAGTAGCTTGTTTTCTGATTTTCAATGACCTCGCGTACAAATTTCTAGACGATGCGTACACAAATTTATTGCATAATCGCAAAGTTATGTAAAAGGTCTTTCAGATAAAATTACCCACATGGCCGTGAAAATTGCAGTAACTCCGGAATATGAAGATGAACAAAGACAGTTTCACTCAAACAGGTTACTTTTGTTTTTGTTGCTAAAAAAGTTAACTGCTTTAAGTGATATATTATTTAACTTTTGGAAGTTATGCACCTGACTGTTCAGGCATCCAGTAGACTACGTCAACTGTTTTAAATTGCAACACATAGAAACAACCAGAGCTCCATTAGAGTAGTGTGATTTTGGACTAGTGGTCTTCTCAACGTTACAATGCTTACATTTCGATGCTTTGTCTACAAAAAAAAATCACGATAAAAAATAGTTGTTTTTTCATTACAAATGAATAACTAATTTTCTATCACACATTGTCTGATTATTTATCATAATATTTTATCAAATAATTGTTGATTATATGTGTCGAATAAAAAAGGCTCAGTTTTAAAGGACATGATGCTTTTTTTAAAGTTGCAAAAGTAACCTTTTATTTTTTCAACCAGTAACTTGTCGCATTAAATATACGAGTTCCCCCGACATGCCCACGTTTTGCAAATATGCTTTAGCTTATTATGTAATGGACAATCTGCCTCATATGCATTTCGTAAATGTGCATTATTTGTGCATGTTCTTTTTATAGTAAAGGCAGATAGATACACCAAGCAAACGCGTTTATCGCAACCCAAAATAAGTAAATAACATTTTGTACTTGATGTTCATACGATTATTTAATATATTTACTCATAACTTTATCAGCGTTAATACATTCACTGGTTGACTAACTGACTAAGGAACGAGGAAGTTTGAAACCAATGCATTTGCTGACAAATTTATTATTCTTATGTTTATAGAGACAAAGTGACAGAACTATGTTACTTATACATATGACTCAACATACCTAATTAAGATAAAATGGGATACATAGGACGAAAAGAAGAGCAAGGGAGAAACCATTTATAAGAAAATAAGTAGCCGAACCCAGGTTCAAACTCCTGTCCCCAATATATTCTAATCCACAGTAACAAGGTTACTGATCAGACGCTGCCAGTACATGATTGAATGATTCGTAACGTTGTGTGCTGTTCAAACCGACATCATATCATATTTATCATTACAGAGTAACAATGATATAATATACATGTATTTGTTCTTAAGATTCAAAATCTTATCATAAATTTGTACCTGTGTTCCACCCTTTCCTTCATGATTACACCTACTTTAAAACATTCACTTGTGTTAATAGAACAAAGTAATTACTTATTAGGTCCTCTAGTGTAGGGTCATGTCTAATCATATTTTCATAAGCAAACGAAGTAGAGTCTGACCATGCAGCTGTTACAAGAGCCGACTCATCTGAGTCTGCTCTGTTTGCAAAGAGTGTTATAAGGCTTCTCTATGGGGTAAACTGTTAAGTACCTAAATGCAGGATAGGCATATATACGGAAACGTATTCATATAGCTATCGATATGTTTGGTGTGCTTCCCATTGGTTGTGGGGGTTCTGTGTGTGTCTTTGTTTTGTAGTGCATTACTTTGTGTCCTTTCTATTTTTGCGGCGGCTTCGCCGACGCTCTATTATCATTTTGAACCTAAATTTTATGTAAATTTTCGCCAATCAGAAGTATTCTTAAATTGTAATATTCATCACACCAGCTAGAAAACAATGCCTCATTGGTTAATACTCAGACTGACCACGCGATCTTATTATAGATGCAATTTAACTTGAAAATTTCCATGTAAATGGCCGAGAACCAGTCTGTGCACTAGTCCTAACAATGAACATTGATCTTGAATATAGGTCAATTCCCGCTGTGCAGCATTTCTAATTTGCTTTACTACCATTCTTTGCATGCCTTGCTTAATTGCACATAGTAAATAAGTGCAATATAAGATAACTCACTAAATCCTAAAGGACTTTAACAGCATTATATAAAGCAAATCTTTGTATTTTTTTATTCAAGCCATTATGGTTTCCCGTATCAAATGCGTTACACGATTATAGTCTGTTTCATAAATTTCGACAATATGCAGTGATTTTTTTTACCTGCGCGTCCTGGGTCTCAGACGCATGCTTCTCACAAAGGACGCATGATTTTAAACCATGAGAGTCCCGCAGGATGCATTAAAATTGCGGCGAAAAGTCTGCATTAAGTATTTGCAACTTTCGTTTTGAGTGTTTTTTTTTTAACTTGCGCACCGTGTCTTGAATAATATTGGTAAAAACCGGTACTGAAAAAACTCCCCAACAGTATAGCGATCATTACTTCCCTTGGGAAACACGTGTTTTCAGATATGACCCGCTGTAGGGGAGTTTACCGGTAAAAGCCGGTACCGGACTACTGGTAAAAACCAGTGCCGATAAACCAGTACTGATTCAATACGAAACATTTGTTTAATGCGTTTTACCCGCAAGTTTAAACACCCTGCTTCGAGCAAATACCAATAGAATGGTTAAAGTATTACTGCAGGCTCATGAAGTACGGAGACTGTACTGTGCACAGATGATAAAAGAAAAATTAATATGGTATGTCCAAAGGCTCAAATGCAGTAACTTCCAGCACTACACTTGTAGGCATGCAGAGTTAGATGAACACTGGCTAATGACCTGGGCTCTAAAAAATATATGAAAACTGCGAGACAAAAGTCCGACTCTTGGCAAAAGATGATAATATGATTAAATTAAGGAAATATACTGTCTGGAACTGAAATTTTTATTAATAAGAAAGTCAGGTAGGTTTTTATATCTTTATTATTTTACTTGACAAAGTAAATTAAGTTTGATCTTTATTATAGTATAAATAAGTATGCCAGTGTTTTGCTTCCCAAATTGGCTTCTATGAATGGCCGGATTCGTATGGATACACAAAATTCATAATTTAAAGTGGACCCCGTATGGGATGCAGAACTTCGAGTTTGGGATGCAAAGAATTTTGGCCCAGTGAGTCCCGGGACTCATAGAAACAAATTTGTAAAAAATCACTGAATTAGGTCTAGTCTATTTCTAAAACAAATATAACAAGTGTATTTAATGCATTACATTATATACAAGGGCGTAAAAAATCGCGAATTAGAGAGTAACCTCAGGGTTCAGGCGAGTAAATACATGCAAAGCTTGCTCTGACCGGCAAATGCATGTTCTTACAACGACAGTGTAGCTATCGGCAGAGTCTCTCTTTAATCAGACAACATGGTGCGTTATAAATAGACAGCAAAAACCCCACGTTATTATGTCTATTAATAGCGCTTAACAAGATACATCTTTGTGAAGAAAGATGTATCTTAAAAAAAGAGGCTATAATGGGGATGGATATTTAATGTAAATCATGGCACATAATTTCCTACAATTTGAATGTGCCCGCAACCCACAATCCTACACTTAGACTCAGATCAACCTCCGCAGCTGTACATGTATCAGCGTATTTTGCTATTTCCTTTAGGAAGATGACAAGCACAAGCTCTAGTATCTTTAACTACATGTATGTCAGACGAACATGTATCATATAAGGCTAACTTCCCGGGGCTAACTTGCAAACAGCCAGCACCAAATCTCGGGCCACTAAGGGCCCACCAGCAAAACGCTTTTCGGGTGATGTTTTTCTGGCGGGCCGAGAGTAGCCGGATTTTATGTGCTAACTGGGAGCTAGTCGATCAGTTTTTGAGTCTACATGTATTTATTCCCCGACCCCGGCTATGGCGAGGTGCCACAGGAAATAGAAAGGTTATAGGAGTTAGTCCCACACAAAAGCAATTTGGTATATCAGCATTTTTCTGTAAATAGAGACATTCATAATATGTGAATACAGTGGTGAAAGTGTAAACCATTTAAGACTTGAAAACTACTCCAAGTTGAGATCTGAGACGGGCAGAATCTAGCCTATGTGACAACAACAACAACAATATGGCATGTTTTTTCCGGGTTTTCAGTTTGTTTCAGTACATACATTTATCGTCAAAATCTCCCGTTTTCTTAAAAACATTAGGACTAATAACATTGTTCCCTAGCCTTTGCTGGTGAAGTGCCTGAAATTTGGAACGATTCAGATGCATATCGCTCAGCGAAAAAAGCACCAAGCAAAAGAGAGACCAGAAACATAGCACAACTTCCAAATTCGCTGGTTTTAGACGGAACATCCTTTTCAAGCATGAAAAGACAGGGAGTATAAGGGGATTTCGTCACTTAGTTGTGTTAAAATTGTAAGTATTTGAGAGCCGCCGAATATCTTTTTTAAAGATATTTCTTGTTGCAATCATCTTGAAGAGGAAGAGAGAGATGGCTGCTTTGCTTTTATTGTCTTACGGATGTCTTGTTACTGTAAATGTTCTGTGACTCTTCCACACGGTGCCGTGGATTGGTCTGCGGAGTGTGATTGTGGTATTATCTGACCATACTCACTTACTTTCGAAAATAGCGAACTAATGTAGTTTAGTATTAAATGTTTTGAATATCGAATATATTTTACTAGTAGTACCATTCATATGAAATGAGCATGGTATGAAACATCGGGCTTTAAAGACATATGCGGTTATTCCCATGCGCACAATTTCTGTGTTGGATAACTTATCTATTCTGCAAAACTTAGTGCAATTATTGCGAGCCGCGAACGACCTGGCCTCCTGGACTTGTGGTTAGCGTGCCGGACTATAGAACCAGAGACTAGGGTCGATTCCCTTGTGGTCACCTATTTTACAGTGTTTTCTTCTTCTATTTTAGCGTTTAAACGCTGAATTACTTCAACCTAGTAATACAAGTATAGGATTATAAAAATGACAAAAATACTCCTTAACGTTTTATATTGAATTATGCTGGAATCATGTCGGGGTGGGGTTAAATTTGGTTCTCTTGAAAGATAGTTAGTATGGTGACTCCCGATTTGTTTCCTTTTTTTAAAAAGGTAAAATGATAGTCCATGAAATGAAAACACAAATTTAAGATTTTCAATATCAGAATTTTTAATGTATAATTTATTCTAAAAATCCAAATCCTATTTTGATGAATTACCAAAATATATCATGTAGTATCTTGCCACGGCTTGAGACAACACATATTTTATTACATTTTCTATAAAGCTTTAGGTCATGAGCAATAATTAAAACTAACATAAAGAAGTTGGGTGAAGATCACAACTATTTTAGCTTAATATTTAGGACATAGTTTATTATTTCATTTGTTCAGAAAATTGGTCAAATGTTGAAAACTTCCATATGATATTATGAAAAATTGAGCATGGTGAAATATCTTTTTTTATAATTGACAGTTCATGCATAAAATAAATGTATGCTTAGTATTGAACATATTAAAATGTGGGAAGTATTAAGTAGCATATGTCCTTTTTCGTAATTACAATCCTACAATGCATGAACAGGACTGTAACTACTACTGATCTACCAAAAGCTTTGAAGCGTGACTCTATTTACAATATCGATGTGATGTTCTAGAAAAAAGGGTTTCAGGCTTGTATTTACATTTATTATAAAAGCTTTGACATACACATATGTTCCATCCAGACTGGCTAATTTTACGCATTCTGCATCAATCGTTTGAAAAAAAAGGCCCAAAGGCCATTGGTCAGAGGTCGTGGTACATCTATATACGTGGATATTCCGACTGTGATGTCATACATGAAGTATGTTTTGGTACTAAATTTAAGTTATCAGTAGACAGTTTGGGGATATATCCTAACGTCACTGTCATAAACGACTTGTGGAATCGTAGATGTTGAACATATAAACTATGAACTATACTTTTCCTCTCTTTATATAATGACAAGTGATTGCCAGCATATAGATAAAACGAACATTGCATGAACTAAGTACCCTGAGATGATCAAATTCATATCCTAGCTTAACTTAAGACATTGAACAACTATATAACTTATCAACTGACTGTATTGTGCACGACCCATGGCGAACGTAGATTAATCAGTATCCGGTGCCAGGGTCGTACACACAAAACACATTTGGTCGAAAATATATAGTATTTTTCTAGCCTAGAAATTAATTCTGCAAGGGCTTTGCATTACAAAAATGAAAATGCTACATGTAAATAGTGTCCAGAACTAATGGGTAGCAACCCTGCTCGGAGATGCTCCTGAGTTGCTGCTATTCCTTAACGCACAAACGACGTTAATGAAACTGGCACATGGGGACAAATGAAAACTGACACTCATGGACAAATGAATAATGACACAAATGAACAAACAGATAATGATGACACATGTGAAAAAATGAATAATGGCACACACTGACACACATGAATAATGACATACACGGATAAAGAATAACGACACACATATGCATGTAATCGCAAATGAACTATGACGCGCATGAAAAAAAGATTAATGACACTAATGGACAATTAGACAATGATACCCATGGATAAATGATTAATGACACCCATAGTCAATGAATACTGACACACATAGCCAAATAAGTAGTGCTACACATGGACAAATAGGTTTATTTCTTATATGTATTTCAGAAAGCACTGCGTGGTTAAGCAAATGGAATAAAAATGTTACGGTCAAGTAGTTTATTTAAGGTACCACTAAAAGTAAAAAGGAGGAGCAATAAAGGACACTCAAGTTACTAAGGGTGCAATCATGTCAATTTACAACCTCTAATGTACCCTGTATAAATATCTGAAGGTTGTTGATATGTTTCTAGGAGATCAACTTTAGAGCTGTTGCTACTCAGATTAATCCATTTAAACCGAATGGACTTTCCCATCCTTATCAACTGGATCAGTGCATTTCCATTTTAAGGGTTGTCTTGTGGTATTTTTCTTTCTTTTTTAAGTTTTAAATAGAATAATGTGTTATATAATCGTGATCAGATGCCCCGTTTGCTAAAATTATTAAAATACAACATGACAAGCATTACCTGATCATACTCACTTACTATTTTTGGGCGATTCCCATACTCTATGCTTGTGTTGGTTTGGATTTTTTGCGTGTTCCTAGTAGATCAAGTTCATTTATAGTGGCGTAGCTATAACCCGAGGTTATGGCGTAGCTATAACCCGAGGTTATAAAACTTAAACATGCTCAACTCAACTGAGCATGAAATTCAACTGCTTATAAAAACTAAAACATCGACAAATGAAGAATTGTATTGCTTTTAGTCTTTCAAATGTTGTATTTATCATGCTTATAAATGTTAAAATGGCAATGATAATTGGCATTTTAACATTTATGAGCAGGATTAAGGTCGTGCTCAGCTGAATTGAGCATGGAAAAAGTTTTATAACCTCGGGCTCTGATCGCACATACGTTTATCAAATCTATAACCGAAACAGAAAACAAGCCTCCACAGTGAGAATATTGTTTTAAAGGGGACATATTAAAGTTCTAAATCCAGTAAAATGTGGAAGAAAATGGTACTAAGAGCTAAGCATATCATTTTTTGTGGTAAAAAAATAAGAATATCTTCGTTAATTAGACTGTTGATTAATAAGTGCCGATAGTTTATTATCCTGCTTATCTCCCTTGATTTCTGTAGCGGCGAGTCACTTCCCTTGGATTTGTGACGTCACAAGGGCAGTTCGTCCGGTGACTGTGTATTGACTGTATTGTCGCAGTGAATAATGCAGCACAGATATCGCCCTTAATAGCGATTTAAATGATGTTTCTGGGTAGACATTGACGAGTCTGGACCAATAGGCTACTGGAACACACTTATCAATATTCAAACGAGATCCTTGAAAGTTGAAGACCCGTTGAAAACATATCGTAGGCTCACATGATCGGCAGCCGCCGGGCCTAATAAAAATGTTTGTCTTTGTTAATCAACCCCATTTTATATAGATTCTAGGCCTGCTATTTGCCTACATGACAAAATGCTCAAGTTTATCAAAAACAAAAAAACTGGTGACGTTGTCGAATCACACCGGCATGCGACAATAGCGAACGCATTGATTAAAACTTGATCGGCGACAACAACGTTTCTATTTTTAAACGATGATCGTGTTCCGCAAAATATGTTGTTATCGATTGCAAAAAATATGTAATTTTGCGATCGAAAACGATATTTTTGACTGTCGGAAACGCAGTTTTGCGGTTTTAAGAATTTTGAGTCAGGATCGCCGGGCTATGTACGAGCCTACTCAGTAAGTTCACTGACTTGAACACCGATTATTTTTTTGTTTGTTGAATTTATTATTGTCTGTTCTTTCTATTTCGACCACTTGCCCATTGGAATCATTTTACGCATTTCTTGAGACAAGACGCTTCCAATGAGCCCACTGACAAATTATAGCAAGCTCATGCGATTTTCATTCTTGCACCGAAGGATCAGACGAGTTTGCACACATGCAGCAAGTGTGGATCCAGAGGGGGGGACAGGGAGTCCGTACCCCCCCCCCCCCTGGAAAATCACAAGTTATATGGGTTTCTATAGAGAATAAGCAATTGGACCCCCCCCCCCTGGAAAAAGTTGGACCCCCTGGAAAATGTTGGACCCCCTCTGGAACCTTGAAAAATGATAGATTTCTCTGAAATTGACCATTTGACTTCTGTAAATTAAGCTGAGGACAAAAAAAAAAAAAAAAAAAAACGTTGTCAGAGCTTTTTTTGTAAGGCTGACCTGGACCCCTCTGACGAAAATTCCTGGATCCGCGCAGCATGTGCAGTATCGAAAGGGCCACCACCAACAATATAGACATAAGTAGAGACCCATCCAGTATCCAATATCGGGCCACTATCGGCCCAATTCTGTATGCTTACTGACGGCGTCGATGACGACTCTGGCCCCAATCCCCGCTAGATGGCTGCGCAAATGTATGAATGATTTCTTTACAAATACCAAAACTTTGTGGCTTTCCCGAGGATTGTACATGTAGATTGACAACCTATTGATTTTAGTTGCTGTTTCTGCACGAGGCCCAGGAATTCTACATGACAAAATGCATGTCATATCGGGAAGGGGAGATAGACTCGCCATTTAGTTAGCGAAATCAAAGCTGAGCATATTGGCGTGAGCATCTGCGAAGTTCAAATCGTGATGCAACACAGATCCCGTTTTTTTTTTATATTTTCTACAAGAATATTAATTATTTATGCGTTCATTGGAAGCGTCTTGTGAGCATCTTGTCCTACCAAGGGTTGCGATTGTCTAATCTAACCCTTGGCCTCACAGCTTTGATTTTCTCCGATCGAATACGTCATAAGCCGAAAATAGTAACAATTAATATGATCAATCACAAAGCTGTGCAAAAAATCGATAAACGCCAGGCCTCCAGATAAGACGGCGTTATTAATTTACATTGAGGTTTCTTATTTAACAACTAAAATGTACTTTTAATGTGCTCAAAAAAACTGTCACATTAAGATGGTTAATTTGAGCACCCATAACATAATTTTGAACTTAATTATAGAAGAAAAATAATATTTTTACGACCAAAATCTTTGCTTTTCTGGACTTATGGAGACTTAGCAGACGGTGAACATTAGATGCCGATAAACTGCTACATTTAATCTGATTGGCAGGAAGGGATTATCGAAAAAATCCTTCCTGGCGTTTTCATTGGTCGATTAGTCTGCGCTAATAATAAATTTTGAGGGTCGTGAGGCGAAGGGTTTGTCGAAAGGTAGATACGACGAAACCTTCGCTGGTGAAGATGCTTGTGAGACGCTTTCAATGAACACAGAAAAAGCGAGCTCACGAGATTTTAGTACTACCAATAAAGTCCAAAACACTTATATATGCGCACAGTCTTGACAGTCTCTGACACTCTCACACACAGATAACTTAGGAGCATAGGTAGAGCAAAATTTAACCGCTCTGCTAGGCTCTAGCCCCACTTAAGATGGCTGCGCATGCGTACCTAAACGATCTTTCATCAGAACTTCTCTGGCATCGGTTCTTTGCATTTCCTGTTTTTTTTTTTAAATTTCAACTTAGGCTCAAAACCAAAATGAGAAAGCTTTTCAGGAAGACCCCCCCCCCCACAACATTGTCTTGCAAGTTATGTGCAAAATGAATACTTTGAGAAAAGCCCTAATATCCATGCAAAAGGGTTATTTTGACGATGACTATAAATATCCATCTGCACGGACCATGGCGATATTTAACACACCATCGATTCAAATATTTGGTTGTTGGACACCACCTTCATGCTATAGAGAAAATGAAATGATGACGGTGATGATATATCATCGTAAATGGGCAGTGTAGCGTCTGTGGATAAGATGGGTCAATGATGTGCCTAAAACTTGCGCATAAGAAATGAAGTACACGTATCAATCAAAAAGGTAAACTCTATCCATGGGAAATATTCAACCTTTGAATCAAGTTCTAGGTAGCTGCTGTCGGACAAACCCATGCCTAAGTCGCCTAAAATAAAACAGATGCGACAAAACTAGCGCTTAAAAGGATCTATTTAGTGTACTATTATATGAGCCAGTGCATGAGATTTCCAACAATTTGGCATTTTGACATGTGTAGACTCAGACTAGCCTGTGCAACCTCTTTTTAAGCTTAGAAACTCCAATTTAAAGTTCAATCAGTAGCTTAACAATCATAGAATACTCAAGCGACAAGCAAATGCTCTGATCAGACTGCGCGTATGCGCAGGCTGATCTGAGGCTTTGCTGGTTGCACATACCACATTGTTGGAAATCTCATGCACTGGCTCATATTATGTAGTGTATACCATTATTTTTCCTTTGATTTTGATCCAATATTTTGACGAATGAATGGAACATTTGGAAGTAAATGCCTCTGCAGTAAATAACAGGCGTGTTGTTACATGTATGGAAAATGGCGTAACATTCGCCACCACCCCCATGATTGTCGACAAACGGGTGTTTGTTTACGTAATAGTTATACCATGGGTTGTCCGCCTGTACGTGCAGATAATCCACGAGCTTTAGCGAGTGGATTATCTTACGTACAGGTGGACCAACATGGTATAACTATTTTATACCACCTACATCAGTGTAGACCTTGCACATCACGAGATATACCGTGCTAAAGTTGGTAAGGGTGGTATAAATAATGATACATTTGTGTTGTGCGATGAGACGGGCTTTTTTTGAATACAAGGAATAGAAGTAAAATGCTTCTACATGTAAAATTATACAACTATGTACACAGAAGGCCCTGGTGTATTTTAACGCATGAATGTCTTTTCCCAAAGTAACTTTAAATTGTGGAAAAACCTCTATGCTGTGATTGTAGTCTTGCAACTAGCTAGTCTGGCTCAGAAAAATATGCACACTCTAGTTTCATTTCTTTGGTGCATTCTTTGCTTCAAAAGCATACCCTTTTAAGAACTAATTTGACTTAACTACAGCTGGTGGTGGCGGTAGAACATCTCCATGCCCTTCACTATAGCGTAGTAGATTTTATTTTCTTGTCCGTTGGGATTATGGGTTTCATTGTGGAACTTTGAAACTATTAGAGGGTCATTGAAGAGGCCTAAATGGCCGAAACTAGCTAGTCTGGCCCAGAAATATGCACACTCTAGTTTCAGTTCTTTGGTGCATTCTTTGCTTCAAAAGGATACCCTTTTAAGAACTAATTTGACTTAACTACAGCTGGTGGTGGCGGTAGAACATCTCCATGCCCTTCACTATAGCGTAGTAGATTTTATTTTCTTGTCCGTTGGGATTATGGGTTTCATTGTGGAACTTTGAAACTATTAGAGGGTCATTGAAGAGGCCTAAATGGCCGAAACTAGCTAGTCTGGCCCAGAAAATATGCCCACTCTAGTTTCAGTTCTTTGGTGCATTCTTTGCTTACAAGAACATATTGAACATTCTACCCCAAATGACCATAACAGAAAAGTCTTCACATCGCCATCTCTCTTTATGTTTCGAGTTCTGTGCAAATGTTGATATCATTCTACTAATCTCAAACCTATTTCCTTTGCTTTTATCTTCAAGCTGATATATCTTTTCTCAATGTTCAATATTATTGACAGTTTCACAGATTAGCGTTCTATTTCTCAGATAATCAGATGGGTAAAAGAAACGAATCGTACTTTTAAGGCAATAAATGGGTTTTAATGTGTAAGTAGATTATCTTTGTATATATTTGAACTTATAAATATGTCATTCAAGAATATAAACGTGTATGTTTTGTAATTGTGGCAATGTTGCGATTTTGTAAGTACACAATCCTTAGCCTTGAGAAAGACAATTTGAGACCGAGTTCAGTCTGCTGACAAAACAAAATATAAATTCACCCGACTGACACATTTATAGCGTAATAAACCTTATATGAAAATATATGAGGGCTATATGGCGATTCATAGACGTGTAGATTATTTTGTAGCATACAGTGGTGCCTAAGGAAAGGCATCTACATGATCCTCGGTATGTGTTGACACCTAATGACAATCATGAACGTTACCATGCAACATGCATGGGTACATACATATAACTAGCACCATACTTTCAAAACGCGAATTTACGTAGGCCCTTGTCTATTGCTATTTTCCCTTTATAGTTCTAAATATTAATAGCACATACAGAAGATGATAAAAAATAATTCTTATTCCAAAGGGAATTTGTCATTTACAAGGAAATCAGTAAATCATTTTCCTTTTCAAAATACGGTTAGCTAAAGTGAACTTTGGTCTTTAGGTTGGCGCCGTGAAACTGGTTTAAGCCCTCCAGTAAAATATTTTACTGACCGTTCCAAGGCGGTACTCTTTCGTTGCTCATTTGTGTTTATTTATGCCTTGTGTTTGTCATGCTTTCGTCTCTTCATTACTACCTTGTGGTCACCTGCTGGGAAAGGGCTGACCTCTTGGCTTTTGTTTGTGATGTCTAATTGTGATTTTATCATTTTCCCATGTGGTATCATGGGTCAGGTGTGGTACTTGGTTGTATTGATTCCTGATCTTTGCTGTCTTTCTTACTTTGCTGAATATGTACAGTGATAAATAAGTGTTGTTGTTTTTTTCAACAATAAAGACAACTTCACATTTAGGGACACAGGTCGCCTTATCTAAGCCTGCACAATGATTTTAGCTTTAGGCGAGCAGCCAATGATAAGACGGGGCTATGCACCCGCACAGTCTCACCAGAGCCTTTGCTATCGCATACACAAAGATTGGAAGTAAATGAAGGATGTGGCCAACAATTAAGTCAACATTTGTAAACATATGCGATAAGTACAGAAAGGGGTACGTACATTAAAGGGCTTATTTGGCCCCTCTTGAGCAAAAAAAACAACTGAAAATTGCTTTTCACTTATTTCTTTTGATTGGTTTATTAGAAGAATAATTGAAGTATAAAAAATTGGAATTAATTCAAATTTTACCATTGTTATGGTAACAAGCATAGCCGACAAAATATGCTTATAATAGAGATATTGTTATTTTGGACCAAATTTCAGGCTTTTGGAGACCGACTTTTAAGAATTAGATATCAGCACAGCTAAATACTGAAAAAATCATTTTAATATGTTGTGTGCTGTGGTAATTCTCATCTTCTGTTAAAATATCTTTGTTGTGCTCTATGTTGATTTCTCCGTCAAACCTACCAAATGTGCTCCGAAATGGTCCATTTCCTATTTCAGCCTATTTTAACGGCCATTTTTGCAACCATAACAACGGTAAGAGTCGAAGCAATTCGAGACTTTTACACTTTAGTTATCGTTCTAATAAACTAATAAGAGAAAACGTGTGAAAAATTATTTTTATATTTTCGCCTCATGGGGGGGGGGGGGGGGGGGCAAAAAAGCCCCTTAATGCACGTAGCTCTTTCTTGGAAATTAATTATTCCCAGACTGCTAAAAAGAGATTAAACCATTGTATCTTATTATGCATGGGGCTATCCAGAGTGACTATAGTACAGAAAACTTCCTAATTGACGGTAAAACAAGACAAAGTCTCGTAATTGGATATGTAATTATATCAGCTGTAATTAGTAATCTTCACATCTGTAGCTTCATTAAAACCTGCCTTATATACCTGACACTGCATAATATAGAATAGCAGACATCTTTAAATTCAATAGAGCGGTGTCATGAGTAAGTGGACTGTTTGCTTGCCGCTGAAAGTGGTACACCGAGAAAGGTGAGTCAATGTTAACACCAAAAGATGTAAAATTACACTTACTCTTCTACTTAAACAAATGGAGGTCAACATTCTTCCAGCGATGAATGTTAAAACATTTTTACCTGTTATTGATGCAGTTATTCGGATGAACAGAGCATTTGAGAGCATTAAAAAGTTTTTAAATAGGTTTTAATTTGCACATAGTTTTATAGTGTACGACGTTTTTTTTATCTCTCCTAACATGCCTAAAGGCGGGAGGAGGCTAGGATCGACGGATCGCTAGTTGGAGACTCTTCCGCTCACATTTTATCTCTTTTCCCTATCTCGTCTAGTTTAATAATTGGTGATACACTAAATTTAGCATAGTTGGGACAAAAATTACTAGGCTCAAAGACGCGACATCACATCTATCTACACTATCTAATAATAGCAGCATTTATATTCAGCAACTGATATTTTAATATTAGGCCCCTTAAAAAGAACAAGAATTCCGCGGAAGGCGGTGGCACACCTGTTCTTAGTGGCTTAGTGGTACATGTATAGTGCTCGACCAAAGATCCAGGGGTCGCCTGTTCGTGCCTCGCCGGAGGCACTGTGCTATGTCAATGAGCAAGACATTTTATCATCAGCTTAGTACTGGTTCAATCTAGAAAACGTCCTGACATGACTGAA